>CM031597.1:79753750-79878750 GCA_018398815.1 Conus ventricosus
CACCCACATGGCTGACCACATGTCTTCACCCACATTGTCTTCCGGCCACCACAGTTCTCCCCCGCCGTGAACCATGTCATACTGGCAGACCATGTGTGATGACGTTGGATTGTCCAAGCTGGTAGGATTCAAACCGACAACCTGATGCAAGAGTCCTGCTGCTTTCTACCTACTTGCCCTTGCTCTTTCCTCCCCCACCCTATCCCCCAACCCCCCACTCCCCCCACACATACACCCCTCTCACTTTCCCTCCCTCTCCTTGCCGTTGAGTTTTCGTGCTGTTGTCAGTCTGCTCGTCCATTCGCTAGGGTACATACCGACTGCTATCATTTCTACTGTGGTTAAGGCTGTGGTGTAATGAAACCATGTGGTTTTTAGTTAGTGATGGTAGTTATTGTTGCAGTATAAGTGTTATTATTATTATTATTATTATTATTATTATTATTATCATTGCTTTTGCTGTTGTCCACGCTGCTCTCGGTTGTGGCTATCATCATCATCATCATCATCATCATCATCATCATCATCATCATCAGTATTATCATTATTATTACTGTTGTTATCATTATTATTATTATTATTATTATTATTATTATTATTATTATTATTATTATTGTTGTTGTTGTTGTTGTTGTTGTTGTTTTTGTTGCTGTCATTATCATTATCACTGTTTGCATTGTCATTTTTGTTGATCGTACTGCCGCTACTGCTGCTGCTTTTCTTCTGCTGTTGTTTTCAGGCCAGTTTCCTCTATGGTGTCAAACTGATATCACGTGAATAATGTTCCTCGGCATTGTCATGTTTCGCACACCTCAGAATCGTAATCATGTTGAAATGCTTGAAGAATGACAAACTGGTCTTTCTTGCCTACACTATGTTTTGACACTAATCATTCAACGAGCATTTATAGATACTGTATTGCCGTCACAATACAACATCATGATGACTTCTAAGAAATAAAAGTGACCAGTGCACGCTACTACTAGTTCTTTTGAAATCAAAAGCGATATCGATGCAATTGTGCGAAAAAAAGCATTAAATGATCAATCCATAGATAATGTGCTGGACAGAATTTCCTGGCGTTGAAGTTTCCTTGTTTCTGTGTTACATGTATCCGTGTGTGTGCTGGATGAATGGGTACCACCATCCGCTTTAGTTTGGAGTTGCGTGCATGCGGACTGCTTCACCAAATGAGCAAAGTTTACCTTCTTTGTTTATGATTTATTGTCTACGTGTCACAGCTTCATTTTCAGTTTTGTTGCACACCGCAAACACAGGACGGACAGCGGCTATTTGCCCATACTGACGTTAATCGTTTCTCTTTTTCTTTCGAATCTGAACTCATGACTATTTCATCTGCTTCTCTGCGCCGTACAAGCAACACAGCAAGCCATTCTTGTCAAGGAAAAGGCTGCTCTTCCGATCACGGTCTCCGGAAGTCATGTAACGGTGGTGCTGAGATCTCGGCCAACCATGCTTCCTGTTTTGCTGCGCGGAGAACCCATGTGAAAATCTGCGAAGAAATTCTACCAAGTAGAGGGTATATCTGTTAATTGTGTACTATCAGAGAAAAAACAGATAATAAGAAGGGTTCATGAAGAGAAAACATTTGCTTCTCGACTACTCGTATAAGCTCCTGAAGACAACATTCATCATGTAGGAAACGAAGACGAGGATGATTAGAAACCAAAAAAAAGTTGAATAGAAACGAAAGTTCTTTGTTGTTGTTGTTGTTGTCGTACCCTGGCTAAAGGACTCCAGGAATCATCCGAACAGCCGAAGTACTCGAACACTATGGTTCAAATGCATCAGCTAGGGATGAGAACATTACGTGCCTGGCCGTTTTTGAATACCCCGCTACGTGGGCAGCCACACTCCGACTTCGAGGGATTTTGGACACCAATAATGTTATGCTAGGAGCTTGTAACGACTGAAGACAATCCCCACATAACTATGCAGAGCATAACAACATTTTGATGTAGCCTTGGTGTTTTAGCCTATGTCAATTGGTCTGACACAGCCTTAAGCCAAGGCGGATATGAGAGTTCTTTCAGCTTATTTTTCTCGTTCTTCTCCGTTCGCCGAATAGTATGCATAAACCTTCTCGCGATTGGTTAATATTTTTAACTGCGTTTATTTGCTGCACCTAGCATCTCTGACGTACGTGCTCCGTCGTTTGACTTCCATGTCTGCAAAACGGGGCCTTGTGGGAAAGGGCATTGACCATGACATTCAGTCCAGTCCTGGAGGTGACGTCTGTTGACCTTCTCCGTGCGGCTGTTTGTCCTCAGAATTTCTGGTCAAGCTACACCGCCGTGCGCCACCTATGACGCCAGACGTCTTGGGAGCGAGAGAGAGGGACGGAGAGAAGGGTGGGTGGGTGAGCGCTCGCCAGTCTGGTGGTCAAGCAGTTGACCGCACGACCTTGATAGTGGAGTGACTGAAGGCGGGGGTTGAAGAAGTATAACCATCTGTCTCACTGGGCCGCCAAATAAACGGCAAGACAGAAACAGCGCATTTCGACCTTTAAGCCTTCTTCGTGCCAGACAAACAAACGTGACCTAGAAACAAAGAAACAAACAGAACAAAGGAGTGGCTTAACTAGGCAATGCAGGTAAGCATGGTGTGTGATGAGTTATCTTACGGCCGAAACGTGTTGTCTATGTCTTGTTAAATGTTCGTTCTATTCTTTTTTCTTTCCTTCTTCGTCTTCTTCCACTTGGGTATATTATCCTCCTCCCACCTTCAGCAGTCTTCGTGTGGACCATTCTTGGCGCACATTAAGCATGATGTCTGCATATGTATCATCCATATTATCGGCCTGCGGGGCCTACTTTTCCCACGGTTGGCGATAGGAGTTAACGTGTGCGCCAGACGATTGCGTGTGTTGGTGCATGGCACCTTGATTTATTATCTCTTTCTCATGTTAACTCCGAGGGGAGAATCCCCTTCAACCGGATGGCTCTGTGGAGATTAGAACCTCCGACCCAAGCAGCACCAGGATCAGCAGTCCATCGCTCCACCCACAGTGCTATTTCAGCCCCCATTTATTTGGCGGTCGATTTTGTAGGGCCTACTCTTGCTTCAACTCCCGTCTATACTCACTCAATGAAAAAAACTGAAATGATCTTTGCACCCCAAAAAACTTCTTTCATCTGACGGTATCCCAAACTCTATCAAATTGGAAAATTGCCTTATTCAGACATCTTCATCTGCACGGAATTTAGGTATTACTCTTGACTCAGCACTTTCCTTCCAGCAAATTGTTTCCACAGTCTGCCGCGTCTGTTACTTTGAGCTTCGCCGCACTGGTTCTGTGCGACATCTTCTCTCTGTTGACGCCACAAAAACCCTTGTTTCTGCCTTCATTCTATCAAGACTTGATTACTGTAATTCTCTTCTAGCTGGCTGTCCCCAGAATCCTCATCGTCGTCTCCCCAGAAAGTACAAAACAATGCTGCTCGTTTGATTCTCATACAACACAGATCTTCTCATGTCACTCCCTTACTTCTTTCTCTTCACTGGCTGCCGGTCGAAAAATGAATAGACTACAAACTGTCCTTACTCCTTTAAATCTTTGAGTGGCTTAGCTCCTTCCTACCTTTCTGATCTCCTTCATCTCTGTGTTCCTTCTAGGCAGGTGCGTTCTTCTACCGACAACACTCTGCTCAAAATCCCTCGATTTCGAACTGAAACCTATGGGGGTCGTTCTCTTTTCTTTTCAGGGTCCGGTTTCTTGGAATAAACTCCCAATATCTTTGCGTAGTTCAAACTCTCTGTCTTCCTTTAGGGTGTGTGTCAATATGCACCCTTGCTTGTTGATGCATGATACTTATTGCAATATTCATCTTCTTATTGGTTTATGTATATTTCCTTTAACCTTTTATGTATTTGTACGCGCCATATATAATCGTTATCATTATTATTACTCTACTTTCAAAGAGAACAGTCATCTTCGTGGCCACCAGACCTCTGCCAATGTTGTGGAGGCTGTATGAAGGATGCACGATGCCAAACATCAACATGGAAGTGATACGAAAAGTATGTCTGTTAAAAACAGACCAGCCTTAATCCATAAGCTATTATACACTTGGTGATGATGCATGCCACGGATGACCAATCAAGCGTTCATTTTCTAATTTCTGAAAGAGATCGACTTTTTTCATCTGATTTAAGGTTTTATGAAAGAAAGGTGTGTTTTTAGAAGATCTGTTTTAATGAGGTGTGTGTGTGTGTGTGTGTGGTGTGTGTGTGTGTGTGTGTGTGTGTGCGTGCGTGCGTGTGTGTGTGTTGTGTATGTGTGTGTGTGTGTGTGTGTGTGTGTGTGTGTGTGTGTGTGTGTGTGTTCTATTATGACGAGAGTTGACTTCAACGCGGTGACAGTCCTGACATGGCCCTTTGCGGTCGGCTGGTCTATAACCAACATTATCTCTCCATCAAGCGTTCAGGTGGTACTACGCAAACAATAGGCCTGTTCCAGCAATAGAAAATCAGGAGACGATAACGCCTGTCTTTTCATTGCAAAGAGAGTTACCTTTTCTCAGTTCATGCGTCAAACAAATGGATCGAGAGAGTCCCTTTTATTTTAAGCGCACGCCAGGACAACGATCGAGATATTGACTGTCTGCATTACAGACGCAGCGCTTCACTCCCATATTTTGGCATCTCTCTCTCTCTCTCTCTCTCTCTCTCTCTCTCTCTCTCTGAAAGATGGTGCAAAACTGTTTTGGGCGTTCCCATCAGCGGCTGATGTCCCATAAAAACGGTGAGGTCACTCTCTCTGAACGCGAGCTCTAACGCAGATTACCTCCTGTGCAGATTTTCGAACATCGTGAATTAGAATGGCACTGGGAAAAGGACAGACCTTTGCAAAAGTCAAACGGATCCTGGATCTGGCCTTTCATTAGGATGCGCATCACAGATCCCCACCAAACTTTAATGGTTCTGTCCTTCAGCCACATTCCACCTTTTGAACCAAGTTTCAATGAAATCGATATCGTAGTTTTTGCGTTGCCCTCCCACTAGACAGACAACCGAACAGACGTAGAGGTAACAAAGCAACATCTGAAAACGATGGGCAAGTGAAGACCCCAATATATAATAATACATACAGAAGCCCGCGTTGTTCACAGTGATAGCCTAGCAATCTTAGATCATTTTGACTCCATTATGCCGGACACCGCTGGTCACTGACAAGAGTTGTAGTGGCTACGCGTATGTTTACACCACCATCTACACATGCGCAGGCACGGACGCCTTGCGCACATTTGGGTCCTGACATCAAACAGTCCCACGCCGGCCAACAGCTGTTTTCAGTTTATTATCCAGCGGCCTGACGGCTGACCGTGAATCATTGCAACAATGATGGAAAGAGCGGCCATCAACCTGAGGGAGGCAACCCCCTGCACTCTTAACGCCACGGATAGAAATGGCCTCAATTTCGGACACTTACAACTCGTTCACGAATTTTTCCTTTTCTTTAGCATTCCGTCTGTTGATCCTATCTTCAACTGTAATGAAATCACACACGTATACATAAGAGAGCACGCGCGCACGCGTGCGCACACTCATATACATACATACATACATACATACATAAAGACAAGATCCTAACCAATACCCCACCTCCGACGCTACGCCTGAGCTCAGGCTATAATTACGTGTTGTAACTTCTCAAAACTCACTGGAGAGAAACACATTGGACGAGCATTCAATTCGCCTCCTGTTCGAATATGGATCTGCATATGTCAGTCACAAGTGTGTCACATCCATCCTTTTCAAATCATATATTTTAAGCAATCTTTCAGATAATGCGCGACCACGACGACAATGCGAATGCAGTCCATTGATCAGCCATTCTTTATGACACATTGCCACTGAAAAATGGGAGAGGAATAACAATGACAAAACGTATGTGGTTCATTCTTCAGGCATTCTCTGTTACTGGGAGATGGAAGCAGGGGATGTGAGGAAGAAGAGGTGGGGTTGGGAGGTGTATTTAGATTTCTTCACGGAAAGGGTGGGGGGATACAATGAATAACCATTTCCGTGTTGGCTAGTTTTCACTTTACTCAAGACCGGTTTCAGAATGTTAGTTTTTGTCGCTCCGCGCAAGTTAAACGAGCAGTGGTGGGTGATGAAGGGGAGTAGGTGGGGGGGGGGGGGGGGAGTGAAGGAATGAACCGAAGCGATTCAGAATCAAGTCTGCGCTCATGAACATATCGGGAAAAGGGGGGTTAGAAATTGTGGGGGTCTTGAATCGGAGTTCAGATGGGAAAAGCTGGCTTACTCTTCTACAGACCCTGGGATTGCTTGTGTCATTGGACCGGCTGTAAGCAGCCCAAACTGCACGGAAAGCTTAGTTTGTCGCCTCCCCTCCCCCTCCACCCCCACCACTAATACTACACACAGACCTCCTCCACTCCAACCTCCCCCATCTCCCTTTTACTCCAGGAATTCAAATCCAGAAAACATTGAATTTGACAGGAGTGTTTGTGGGGTCCTAACCCACAAGCAATTCGGTTCACATTAGACGCCTCAGAGTGCCAGACTGACCAAGTCAAAAAATCGTTCCATGTTGATATATAACAAGAGCTGTTCCGTTATCCTCTGGAATCACTATGCCAAATCTGCAGAAGATAAAGATGAAAGCTGTCCTTTCTGAAAGGTGAAATATACCACTCCTACACTGTGATCAAACTCACCAAAAGAACAATATGATTTACTTGAACACGAAATAATAGCTATGACGTTCTGTGCACCTCGCTTCCGGCATTAGATCAGCATTATCAATGGTACTGACCATAAATGTACCGGAAGCTCAGATAATCTTCTTTTTTTTTTTTTTACTAATGGTGTAAGCTGAAGCATACAACAACGAAGATGATCTACCGTAGGGGCAATTCACATTGAAAGTTGATTTAAGATTTTTTTTTTTTTCATAATAAATAGTCCGAATTGAAGGTCTTCTTTCTTTCGTGTTATTTGCCGATGACCCCTACACGATATGACCAGCGGCGGTAAGAAACTGCAGGGGCTGTTCTCTCTGAACATGCACTCTGGTTTCGTGCTGTGGGTTCTTCGCTGTGGTCGGTGTAGGAAGGAAGTCCTCCCTCAGCCGCTGATGGTTAGGACAGTCCTGCACGATGTGTTCAGTTGACAGCTCTGCCTGGCCGGGACGGCACATGGCAGTTAAAGCACACCATCATCTTCTGAAAGACTACTGCTCTCTCTCTCTCTCTCTCTCTCTCTCTCTCTCTCTCTCTCTCTCTCTCTCTCTCCTCTCTCTCTCTCCTCTCTCTCTCTCTCTTCCCCACTTGCAGAATTAAGTGCAAAACATCATCATCATCATCATCATCTCTCCTCCCTCCCTCCCTCCCTCCTCTCTCTCTCTCTCTCTCTCTCTCTCTCTCTCTCTCTCTCTCTCCTCCTCTCTCTCTCTCTCTCAGCACTTGCAAGAACTAAGCGCAAAACATCGTTTATGCACGTTACTGCAAAATCTCACTTTAGCACACCTTTCCCAGACTGCTGCCATGTCAGATAGAACGTGATTTCTTGTGAGCATAGTGTGGAGAGCAAATCTGAAATCAATAGATTGAAATATGCCACACCTGCAAGCTCGGCTAAATGCGACAGTGAAGGTTGTCGTCTGTCAATGTTTTAAGCAAGGAGACAGAGATTTCATGTCTTACAAGGCTGATTACATTTCCCTTGCATCAGCTTTGAGTTCCAACATCGGTTCTCCTCACAGATTGTCGCATTAAAAATTATTAATTAATTAATTATGAATAAGAGGACTCATTCTCGTACTCACTCCTGTGTCTTTCTTTGCGCACTAGTATTTCATTCAGTCACTGTTCTGCCTTTTATTCTGAATATAGTACTCCTTGCACTAACTGCTGTACTCTTCTTCCAACTGACATTTCTTTTGGTCACCTGTTATGCCTTTTATTCTGAATGTAGTAGGCCTACTCCTCGCACTAACTGCTGTACTCTTCTTCCAACTGCCATTTCTTTTGGTCACCTGTTATGCCTTTTATTCTGAATACAGTACTCCTCGCACTAACTGCTGTACTCTTCTTGAAACTGACATTTCTTTTGGTCACCTGTTATGCCTTTTATTCTGAATGTAGTAGGCCTACTCCTCGCACTAACTGCTGGACTCTTCTTGAAACTGACATTTCTTTTGGTCATCTGTTATGCCTTTTACTCTGAATATAGTATAGTACTCCTCGCACTAACTGTTGTACTCTTCTTCCAACTGGCATTTCTTTTGGTCACCTGTTTTGTCTTTTATTCTGAATGTAGTAGGCCTACTCCTCGCACTAACTGCTGTACTCTTCTTGCAACTGACATTTCTTTCAGTCACTGTTGCACGTGTTGTTTCTGACGAAGCAGTTCTCCTTCCAGGCACTGTTGTGTCTTCATTCTGGCAGCGATTAACGCTTGCAGTCACTTACTAGACTAACATCTCCTGTGTCCAAATTTCACCACACACCGTAACGGATCACCCAGGTAAGGAAAAGGAATTCCACAGACGGGGGGACCGGGCAGCCCTGCACGACTAGTTGAATGATGACGAGTACGTATTTCCGGTGTCCTTGAGAGACGGCAGCAAAACAACTCCCTTTGTTTTGTTCGCTCGTCAGCCTCGCAGCTAAAAAAAGAAAGGGAAATAACAATTATGAAAAAGAAGCCCATCGACCCGGCTTGTTGCACAGCATCGGGCCATTGATCGGACCTCCAGGACTGGGACTCGGCGCTTTTCTCCAGCTTCCTCACTGAGAAACCACTTCCCGCCCACACACGTGTAGGACACGTAGGCTACTTGTTTTGCAATCCCCATCGACCGTTTTCTGTGTTTTGTCTTCCGAACCTCCACCCCCTGACTTGAATGAACCACGGTTCTAACGTCACCATGATGTCATACTGTTGTCAGGATCCTTGACTCGAAGGAGGGGACTGGAAAGGGGTGGGAGGGGGGAGCGGGGGGGAGGGGGGGGGTTGGGGGAGGGGGGGGGGGAACAGGGTGCCAGCTCATACAGGTTGTAGTCGCCGCGCCCCGGTCAATATACTACTGCTAAAATTATCACGAAGTTCTAAAATCCTTTGTGGTGCGAGGGGTGCTCTTTAGCGCAATGGTGATAAAACTAGGTACATGTAGAGCTTACACTGTGCACTTAGGACACGCGTTAGAGAGTTCACGGCATCAAGAGAGTTATTCTTTGAGACATTCTGTCAAAGAAAATTGAATGCAGCTACCACATAGGGAAAAAACGCATGCACGTACTACACCGGTACACAGAAAAACAAATGAAATAGGAAGCGCCACACTGCCTAGCACGCTTAGAACCCTGCTGTCTCAAGAACATGGATCAGTCAGCTAGCTCGGAACACTTCTTACACTACCAAAAACTGTACAGTACAATATGATACAGCATTCAAAGTCAAAGAAAATAACAAAGCTGAAAAAAAGATAAAGAAAACCCCAACGAAATAAGGCTGTTTACTGTATCATTGACGAGCTGACAATCCTGATTTCCAGCCCTGAAAAGTTTTCAGTCCGGGTCATTTCAGAACCAATGAGAATTCAAAAAGAAAGAAAGAAAACCTCTTAAATACATCCAAGGAGTTATACCCGTGTGTGTGTGTGTGCGTGCGTGCGTGCGTGCGTGCGTGCGTGCGTGCGTGTGTGTGTGTGTGTGTGTGTGTGTGTGTGTGTGTGTGTGTGTGTGCGTGCGTGCGTGCGTGCGTGCGTGCGTGCGTGCGTGCGTGCGTGCGTGTGTGTGTGTGTGTGTGTGTGTGTGTGTGTGTGTGTGTGTGTGTGTGTGTGTGTGCGCGTGCGTCTGTGTGTGCGTGTGTGTGTCTGTGTCTGTCTGTGTGTCTGTGTCAGTGTACGTGTCAAGACTATGCCCAAACCACTGAACCGAAACCTGATGCAAAGATGGAATATTGCCAAAGAACCCAAATCCATTCAATATCAGTCCGGATCCAGATCAAACAATGGATCCTGGAAATTAATTTTTCCACTTTCTTCATCCCTGCAAGACAGGGTTTTTTTAACCACATTTTCGTAGTAACAGTAGTCGTAATAATAATAATAATAGTAATGATGATAACAATAAGAATGATGATGACGATTACAACAACGATTATGATGCTGATGATGCTGCTGCTGATGATGACAACGATGACGACGACGATGATGATGATGACAGTGCACAAATCTCACATTTTAGGAAACATGAATCAGACTTCTTTGACATACTGATGAGGTATGGTGGGGATCACCTCCAGAACCGGTGAGCAAAATAGCATTTATTTAGAGTGTGAGAAGGAAGGATGAAAGGGGGCGGGGTCCTTATTAGATGTTCTGATATCTAAAAACGTATAAATTTGGTTCGGAGCCGGTCTTCGACCCGGATCCAACGAGAAAAATAACTTACATAAAGGAGAGGGAAAGGGGGGGGGGGGGGGGATGGGGATGGGAGAGAGGGTCCGCACTTGTAACTCGTTGTTTTTCTCCGAGACTGCCACTCGCAGTTATTATCGACACAATTCGCCACGCTGACAGAAATAGAAAGCGGCGTTCTTGGCAGACTCCGTGTGCATCTCCGGAAGCCTTCGATTACCGATTCAACTGAGTGCCTTGAGCAAACACAGCGCGCAGGTTACGTTGGTTAGAATGATGGGTCTAGGGGGCGGTGGGGATCGGGGGGGGGGGGGGGGGGAGGGGGGAGGGGGGTAGTGTAGTCTTCGTTTTTGAAATAGTCTCCCCTTCAACTTCGTTTATCGTCATGCTCCTGAAGCAAGTTTTTGTTTGCTAGTTTGTTTGTTGTTGTTTTTTTTATTTATTTATCATTTATTTCCTATTTACTCGTTTGTTATTTGTATTATTTGTTGACTGTATGTTTGCTGGTTTATTCATTAATTTGTGTCTGCTCGTTGGTTTGAATCTTTATTCATGTCTTTTTCTTCGTTTTTTTGAATCTATTCATTTATCGCTTCTGACATGGTTACCCCGTTTAGTAATCCCTTGCATATTCTTCAATATTTTCTGTACTGCACATACTACTCGGAGTCTTCTCAAAAGGATAGAATCTCTGTGTGTGCGTGCGTGTGTGTGTATGTGTGCGTTGGTGCATGAGTGCGTGCGCCCGCGTCTCTCTGTGTGTGTGTGCGCGCGCGCGCGCGCACCACACACACACACACACACACACACACACACACACACACACACACTCCTGTTCATCAATATGACTTAGCCTATGTAATATTTGTGAATGGAGCAGATGAAACAGGATTCACATGAGGATATAGAACTAGTATCGTTGTCAGCGTAGCGTGGAGTGTCACAGCCTTAATTAATGAGGGTTTTAGGCTCCCCTCCTCTACCTCAGCCCCCCCTCCCCCACACCCCTGCTTTGCACTTACACCCACTTCATCTCGGTCTCAGAGTTCTGATATCTCTCAAGTCCCATCCCTGCTTCTTATAAATAGCCAGCCAGCCATCAACCACCCCCTCTCCCCATCCCCCGTCCCATTCTCTGCCATACTCTCCCTTATCCACCCGTCCTTAACAGCAACGACAATAGCAGAAGCAACACCAATAAACCTGGTGGTATATGTCTGTGTACTCCCCCCTCACACCTTTCTCCGCTCCCTCACTCTTTCCTCTTGAAATACTCTTATTAACTCGCGGGTACATAGATAAACATACAAACGGATTAACTGAAAATATGAAACCCAAAGCAAAAGAAGGCAAGAGAGTTCTCCCCTCTTCCAGTCGATGTCCCAGTTAAATTAATGAAACTACACACACGCACACGCACGCGCGCACACACACACACGCACGCACACACACACACACACACACACACACACACACACACACACACACACACAGAGAGAGACACACACACACACACACACACACACACACACACACACACACTGGTAGTAAATATATATATATATAGTGTGTGTGTGTGTGTGTGTGTGTGTGTGTGTGTGTGTGTGTGTGTGTGTGTGTGTGTGTGTGAGGGAGAGCTTAGGAATTTCTGTTGAATGAAGGTTGGTCTCAACTGTAAATGAAGCATCAGCCCGCACTTCTTGGGTGAAGGCCTGCCTACGCCTCAGCCGTCGGGTATAGTGAGTGGGCAGAGAGAAGTTAACACAAACCGCAGCAGACAGAACCGCCTCCCTTCAGCCACCAGTTCACCGTTGTGAGGTTGCCTGTGTGTCGCCGTGATTCCTTGCCTAAGACCGCTCTACAAGGGCGTAGAGGTTGGAGGGTCCAGTGGCAGGGTGAAGGAGGACTGAACGGACGACAGAAAGGACTGGGGCTGGTTGCAGCGGCTGTATACTGTGGCAACCACGTGGCAATTGAATGTCAGGACACAATAGGTAGTGTACTTTTTAAAGGACAGTTTATATGAGTGTGCTTACATCTTTATGAGGGAGCCTGTTGTGTCGACTTCAGAGAGCTTCTGCTTTCGGGCCGTGCCGCTTGACAGACAACGAGTGAGAATGGACACTGACGCACAGAGATTTCGTTTATACGAACAGATGGTATCAGCATATTCAAGGAGGCAAATGCCACATTTTGTCTCGTATGGGTTTCCATTGAGGATAAGTATGACATCTTCCACCTTTCGTTTGTTTGTTTTTGTTTTGTTTTGTTTTTCTTAGATTCCCAGAGCCTCTTTTTTTTTAATCAAACTCTCTGCGTGAAGATGAATTTAAGTCAGAAATAAGTTTTGTTGGTTTATACCATAGAATTTGGGCATTAAAAGTTTTTCCCCCCATATGAGTGATTAAAAGTTTCACGATCACTCCTCTGCGGGCTTGGCTTACAGTAAACAAATATAGCTTGATTCTGAAAGAGAGGAAGACCGATTGCTCATTAACTTCTTATTTATACAGATTAGAGTGTGTGTGTGTGTGTGTGTGTGTGTGTGTGTGGGAGAGAGAGAGAGAGAGACAGTTCGTCTGTCGGCGCAGTGATCCTGTTTTCGCTCCAAGTATAGTGGGGAAATATAAGTGCAAATAATCAAACGTCTATCATTATAAAATTGTTTCAGCAAAGAAATATTAGCTGGAAAGAGAGCGGTAGAGTAAACATTAACTTAACTTTTATATCTTTCATTAACAGCATAAGAAATGTACTGATTCCTGTGTTGTGTGGACAGCGATTTCTTGTGCGTGCTTTGACTCTGGTTTTCTCAAAGCCTTGGTAACACCGTGTCGCAGATTCGACGCATAACTGGTATTTGCAATCATGGCAGAGAATTCAGTTCCAAGGTCATCCATAAACAAAGAATTATTTGGAAAACAAGACAAAAAGCGGTGGATGAAATGATGCTGTATTTAAGAAATGGCCTGAAAACAACAAATTGATACAAAATATTTCAACATGCTTTTGGGGCTCCAAATTAACGCATACGTTTACGTTAGAAGTTCTTCAAACATATCATACGTTGTGTATTATCAGTAAACAATTACAAGAGCTCACAAAATGAGAGCAGATGAAGGCCGTTTAATAAAACCCATATTCCATGATGAGAACCGCCTCCGAAAAAGGGAAGTAATGTACAAAACCTTCCCTGTCATGTAACTAGTCTCCCTTTTCATGGAACCGACACCTTACTAGGCCTACAAGTCGACAGTACAAGGTTGGTAAGTTCCAAACAGAAGATTGGAGGAAAAAAAAGAGAAGAAAAGAAAAGCAGCCTTTAATAATAATGATACTTAGACAATTAACTATGCCGGTGAATGGATAATTTGCTTTACTCTCGTAGGAACTGCACATCTAGGCTGTGGCTGGTCAATATCTTATTGTTGTGGGACATGGAATAGATTGAATTAAAAGCTTGCCCTAGACCGAGCCTACGTGTGCTTTTATTAAAAGTTTTAATTACCGGTATTCAATATCACACTCGTAACATGCTTCTTGCTTTGTTGTTCTCACTTCAACTAAATTTAAATCACAGAAATCAACAACCGGAATATAGATCTAAATCGCTGAATGACAAAATTCTCATCGAGTCGATGATTGACAATGTTTCAATCGAACCATCCTTTGTATCGACTGTCAAGCTCCGAACACAGTCCAAAATAAAAGAGAGAAAATTCATAGCGACAAAGTAACCCAGAGATCACTGCGGACTACACTTCAGAGTTTCTGTTAAGCGAATAATGTTCGAGGCGGAACTACATCAATTGTCTCAGTATCATATTGTCACTGTTCGCTGCGAGAAAGAAGAAACTGCACTGTGGAGTGACCTTAGGCCTACCTCCAAAGGACGATGTTAAAATTATCTTCGTTTTTATACATGGAGTTACGTAGAGTTGCACCAGCTTCTTTCTTTCTTTCTGCGTACGCAGGCTGATACTCCTGCGGACACTCCCTGTATAGCCAGGCAGTGGAGTTTTGTGTGTATGACCCTTTTTTTATCCCGCCATTAAGGCAGCCATACTCCATCTTCGGGGAAGGTGCATGCTATGTGTCACGTGTCATCCATACCAACGGCCAAACTGGCCTTCTCTTTCGAAAGTTGGTGATGGGATTTTACGTGTGTGCAAGATGTTATGCGTGCGTTCACACACGGAACCTCGGTTTATAGTCTCATTCGAAGGACTGTATGGGGAATGGAGTCAGAACCAATGTTAACTCCGAGGGAAAAATCCCCCTATACCGAAATTCGAACCCGCAACCCCAGGATCACGAGTCCGGCGCTCTACCAACTGAGCTATCCGGCCCCCAGTTGCACCAGCTTATTCATGGAGTAATGTTGAGTTATACAAACTAGCGTATTTTCGTTATCATCTTGGAAATCAAAATCAGACTCCTCTGATCGGGAAACTCTCTCTCTCTCTCTCTCTCTCTCTCTCTCTCCTCTCCTCTCTCTCTCTCTCTCTCTCTCTCTCTCTCTCTCTCTCTGTGTGTGTGCGCGCGCGCGCGTGTGTGTGTGTGTGTGTGTGTGCGTGTGTGTGTGTGTGTGTAGGAGGAGGAGTGGGTGGGGGACGATCTTGCTGCTGAATACAATATCGTGACAGGTCCATTCAAGAAATATATTTCATGGACCTTGTGTGGCTTGATATTTGAAGGAAAATGTCTTTATGTCCTTCGTTCATATTTCACACTGGCAAAATGACCCAAGTCGACATTCAGCCAAATGGCAGCTTGGACGTCAGTGTACTGAAATAGGAAACTGCATAGGAATTTGCGACCTCTTAAGCGCATGTCTTGAAAATGGCAGCAGGACAGAACCACGACTGCAACATGTATGCTGCACGATTTTAATGAAGTAGATATTACATATCGACAAGAGAAGCGTAAAATGTTGCCAATGTTAAAACTAAACTAGCAAGTTCCAACACTACTGTTTAGGGTCAATCACCATTTTTTTCCGAACAGCAACTAATGAGATCAGGCTACCAAGATTAGAACACAATTTGTAAACTATCTGCAGACTCTAGTTAGCCAACCACTGAAGTCAGTCACTCTTTGTTTCCGAACTGCAGCTAATCAGAACAAGCTACCAAGATCAGAAGACAGTTTGTAAACTATCTGTTGACTCTGGTTATCCAACCACTAAAGTCCCGTCTTCAAATAAATCATGCTGTTGATGACTGAGCCGAGAGCACGTGGAGGCGGGGGGGGGGGGGGGGGGGGCGCTTTCTTTTTTTTCCTTTCTTTCTGCGTACGCAGGCTGATACTCCTGCGGACACTGCCTGTATAGACAGGCAGTGGAGTTTTGTGTGTATGACCGTTTTTTTATCCCGCCATTAAGGCAGCCATACTCCATCTTCGGGGAAAGGGAGGGGGGCTGAAAGTTTAAAAAAAAAAAAGAAGTATACTTTAGACGTTCTCAATTGTCCAGCTCAACAAATGCCATAACAAATAATATCAAGGTCTTGGCAGTGTTAGGCTACCACTCGAAGAGCAATATCTTCTAATATAATGCATTGCAAAACCAAAAAGAAAAAAAGTGTTCCCTACATTAGCGAGCCTTTCGCAGTTTTGTTTGCTTTTGTGACTGTTGTGAAACAAATATTTTAAAAATCCAATTGATTTAGCAAAGACATGATATAGCGTGAGTAGATTGTCTTCCTACCTTTGAAAATAGTTTTTCAGATGGCGGACAGTAGACAAAAAGAAAATACAGTCTACAGCATGGACGAAGCCTTCGCATCTCCCGAAGAGATGAAACATCCCGTCCTCGACAGAAACAGTTGTCTACTGGGAGGTATACGTCCTACACTCATTGAGCATGGTGTAGACACGTTCATTTCCTTGCCCAGCACTGCCATGAGTTCCACTAGAAGCCCTGTGGAAGACATTTCACCAAGCTGTAGCACAGACGAAAACCAGTTGGTCTTCGATAACCAGCACAGCTTGATGGACATTGTGGATGATTCTTT
Organism: Conus ventricosus; assembly: GCA_018398815.1. NCBI lineage: Eukaryota > Metazoa > Mollusca > Gastropoda > Neogastropoda > Conidae > Conus > Conus ventricosus. Next base: position 79,770,176 of record CM031597.1, read on the forward strand.
GGATGACTGTAACGTTGAATCTTACCTCAGCTTTATGAAAGAACCGAATTCATCATTGGATCTTCAAGGACGGTCAATAATCATGACAGAGAATGCGATCTGCTGGAGTCGTGGAAACGGTGCCTGGCTGAGGAATGGGAGGCACAAGGCGACACAATTCTGCGAGATGTCTTTCTCGACGGGGTCTCTCGCTTGGGTCATCTCCACAGAGGATCGGCCCTGACGAGTATGGGCTGACTTTTTCTGGGCAAATACTGCCGACTGTGGTTCCACAGCCCGAATAGACCGTTCTGGACCTGAAGCTGGAGCAGGAAATGCCAACAGCAACATGTCGACAGCATGCCAACGCCGCGGGTGAGCAGGTTCATACTGCGTCGCAAGGGGAAGTGTAGATCAGCCCCGGAGCTGTGGCGGCCGGAGAAGAGGGAGGACGTGCCCCGGAGCCTGTCCCACTACGACCTGTCTTTCTCTTCCTCCCTGTGGCCGGATGGGCACAAACCTCTTTACTTTGGTTCCGAAGAGGTCAGTTTATACTGAATCTCATTCTCATCCTCGGTCCCTGTCTGCCTTTCCCCCTCCTCTCCTTCCTCACAACTGCCCTCCCCTCCTCCCCTCCCTACCCCGTCTCTCTCTCTCTCTCTCTCTCTCCTTCTCTCTCTCTCTCAGGTCAGTTTAAACTTACTTACTCTCATTCTCATCCTCAGTCCCTGTCCGCCTTTCCCCTCCTCGATCCTTCCACAAAACTGCCTCTCTCCTCTCCCGCCCGTCTCTCTCTCTCTCTCTCTCCTCTCTCTCTCTCTCTCTCTCTCCTCTCTCTCTCTCTCCTCTCTCTCCTCTCTCTCTCTCTCTCTCTCTTCGCTCTCTCTCTCTCAGGTCAGTCCGCCTTTCCCCTCCTCCCTTCCACAAAACTGCCTCTCCTCCTCTCTCTCTCTCTCTCTCTCTCCTCATCTCTTCTCTCCCTCTCTCTCTCTCTCTCTCTCTCTCTCTCTCTCTCTCTCTCTTTCTCTCTCTCTCTCTCTTAAATCCTTCAAAAACGACCTTTATTACTATTTGAAAGAGAAAATGACTGTGTCCACTTCACTTATTATTAGCAATGAAGCAAGACACACGAAGTTAATTTTGCTTAAAACTGCAAACAAATGTGACCGTTCAGTGCGTATTTTTAGAATTAAAACTTTTCAACTGCATTATTCCCTTCCTCGTGTGACTCCTCATTTCTCAGAAATGCAATCCCAATTTCGGTCAAAACTGACCTCATGACCTAACCTTTTTGATTTTTCCTTGGAATTTTCATTCAAACATACAAGGGAACATTTCTGCAGATTAAAACGAAAGCTGGAAGGTCGGGGGAAAGCAATTCACTAGAGGTCTTCTATCCTACAAGTAGGCTACAAAGCGAAATATGAGAAAGAAGAAGAGCATAGGAGCAAGAAGAAGAACAAGATGAAAGCATATAAACGTACTCCCAGTTTATCTTCAATACGCATGAGATATTCCATAAAGAGGAAAAACCGTTTTGGGCCATTTTAGGCGTTAGTAATGGCTATTCTGGTAAACATCGGCCGTCATCTGTGACTCATAATGAACATACCTACAAATTTTCAGAAAGATCGACAAAGTGCATTCTGAGATATTCCATAAGGAAGAAAAACCGTTGTGGGCCGTTATAGCCGTTAGTAACGGCTATAACGGTAAACTAAAACATCGGGCATCATCCGTAACCCATAGTGAACATACCTGCTAATTTTCACAAAGATTGGCCAAGTACTTTCTGAAATATTCCATAAAGAAGAAAAACCGTTACAGGCCGTTACAGCCGTCAGTACCGACTATAACGGTAAACTAAAACATCGGGCATCATCCATGACCCATAATGAACATACCTGCTAATTTTCGCAAAGATCGGCCAAGTACTTTCGGAGATATTCCATAAAGACGAAAAACCGTTACTGCCGTTAGTAACGGCTATAACGGTTAACTAAAACATCGGGCATTATTCGTGACTCATAATGAACATACCTGCTATTTTCACAAATTTCGGCCAAGTACTTTCTGAGATATTCCATGAAGAAGAAAAACCGTTACAGGCCGTTACAGCCGTCAGTAACGGCTATAACGGGGTAAACTAAAACATCAGGCATTATTCGTGACCCATAATAAACATACAAATTTTCAGACAGATCGGCCAAGTACTTTCTGAGATATTCCATAAAAAAGAAAAACCGTTACAGGCCGTTACAGCCGTCAGTAACGGCTATAACGGGGTAAACTAAAACATCGGGCATCATCCGTGACCCATAATGAACATACCTGCTAATTTTCACAAAGATTGGCCAAGTACTTTTTGAGATATTCCATGAAGAAGAAAAACCGTTACAGGCCGTTACAGCCGTCAGTAACGGCTATAACGATAAACTAGAACATCAGGCATTATTCGTGACCCATAATGAACATGCCTACAAATTTTCAGAAAGATCGGCCAAGTACTTTCGGAGATATTCCAAAAAGAAGAAAAACCGTTACAGGCCGTTAAAGCCGTTAGTAACGGCTATAACTGTAAACTAAAACATCGAGCATCATCCGTGACCCATAATGAACATACCTACAAATTTTCAGAAAGATCGGCCTAGTAGTTTTGACCACGGACGGACGGACACACACACACACACACACACACACACACACACACACACACACACACACACACACACACACAGAGTATTTCTTTGTTCCCATTCTAAAGTACTCCCTGTTCTATAAGAACTGGGAGTACAAAAAGTGAAAGAGGATGAAGAAGAAGAGGAAGAGGAAGAAACACTAAAAGGCAAAAATGGAGACAATGCCCCAAGCAGTCGCATGGACATACATCAAATCTTTGCAGATGAAATGAATATAATGTAATCGTGCAACAATAAGCCAGCAGGCTTTACTGATGGTAATGTTGACAGCACTAGTTTCAGACAGATTTCAGATAAAAGCAAAGAAAACACGGACGAAAACACCACAGCATCAACGAGAAATCAACAATAATCAGTGCGCATACCCACCTCCCACCCACCACCATTAGTACCACCACCACCGCCCCTCACACACACACACGCGCGCGCGCGCTCACACACACACACACACAGACACACACACACACACACACACACACACACACACACACACACTAGCCTTTTATATAATCAGACATGCCATTTACCCTCATGATCAACACTGCTTATTCGCTTTCAGTTTGTTTCGTCAGTCCGTGGGGTTTGTCTGAGACAGACTATTTTTAAAGCTAAATAGCTGAAAGATTGTTGGGCACACAAACATAATCAACAGTTATAATTATGAGCTGTATACCCATTTTGTAAAACAGGACAAGGAAACTGTTCCTCCCCTGCTTTGGGTGAAGATGCCTACAATCACTACAAACTGTTGACCTTGGTAAGCGTGAAATCTGACATTCTGTCTGCCTTTTGAAGAGAGAGAGAGAGAGAGAGAGAGAGAGAGAGAGAGAGAGAGAGAGAGAGAGAGAGAACAAAATTTCATTTAACTATGGTAAAGAGATAAGCAAATTGTGCATGCTTTTTCCACCCAGCCCTGGTGAAAAGAAAAAGAAAAAAAAGCAGAGAGAGAGAGAGAGTCAGTGGAAATCGGTGCACTCACGCAATTTGTCTACATTAGTTCTCTCTCTCTCTCTCTCTCTCTCTCTCTCTCTCCTCTCTCTCTCTCTCTCTCTCTCTCTCTCTCCTCTCTCTCTCTCTGGCAGGAGACTGAGAAGGTGATAACTTATAAACACTGTTTCCACAACGCCTCTGCGGCAGGTGGCTATTTGATAAAGGGCTGACGACCAATGTCATCTTGTAAATGAGGCAATAGTGTGCATTGCTTCCATCTATATTGGTTACAAGTGCGTTTTACGTAACTCTGCCTTCAAACGCTTTTATGTGCACTGCGGCAAAAGTAACATGTAAAGATTTCATCACGCATGTTTACACACACGCTTGCACAGAGTTTTCTCACCAGTGCAGCCTATGAAAGCTTGCGACAGGTGAGACCTTATAACTTTTTGCAGCAAGACCGATCATTAGCAGATGATTTTCCTCTTTCGACATATACAAAATTCCGTGTGTGTGTGTGTGTGTGTGTGTGTGTGTGTGTGTGTGTGTGTGTGTGTGTGTGTGTGTGTCTGTCTGTCTGTCTGTCTGTCTGTCTGTCTGTCTGTCTGTCTGTGTCTGTGTGTGTTTTCGGTTTGTTTGTTTCGGATCTTTTTTTTATTTTTATTTTTTTCTTAATTAGTTCATTTTGGGGGGTGCTTCATTTGTGAGTGCGTGTATGTTTTCGTTTCTAAAACGTGCGTCCATAAGTGCATTATCAGAACGCAGAGAAACTGCGGACACAGTCTGTGAACTTTGTTCTAATTTATTTCCAGTCTGCTAAAAGTTTTCATTGTGCATAAACCAGCACCACTCTCTCTCTCTCTCTCTCTCTCTCTCTCTCTTTTCATGTACTGTTATTCTGCTCCTAATCGGATTCTGTTATATAGAAACACATCTAGACAAATCTATTATAATGTTGGAGCCTTTCTCACTAGTATCTAGGATTAATATAATTTGAAGACTGTAAGCTGACCTTCTCAAAATGCGGAACTGGTGGAACCAAAGTCAGTATATTTAACATACATTAGCTTATCGAGTCTCTGGCTAGAATTACGCCTAATCCAAATACACTTATTGGACCATGTTTATAATTCAGATAAAACTAACATATTGGAAGTCTGCGTCCAAATCCTAAACTGTAGTGATAATTTCCAAGTCTGTCTCACCTGGTAAAACAAAAAAGAAGAAAAATAGGAGGGGGGCGAATGGGTGGCAGGGCAAGTGAGAGAGAGAGAGAAGGGGGGGGGGGGGGGGGGGGGACACGGTGGAATGCGTAAGAGAGAAACGAAGAGATTTAGACATTGATTACCAGATAGTAATTTTGTTATCCGATTTTACGAGGTCTACGCTGTTCTACTGTGTAATCTGTCTTTGAGAGAGCTAATGACGCGGCTCTTGATCACATCAGTGATGACTCCGTTGTATAACACATTGGGTAAGTCCGTGAGGACAACAGCGCCACCTGTTGACCCGCAATATCCACTGGGACTCACCCCATTGGACCTTTGCCATTGTTTCATGCATGAACAGTTTTGGCAGTCAGCTGCTCAACCACATGGACTAGAAGTCGATTAAGTAACTTTGTCAGTGGCCCCTCTCAGACTTAACAATATTAAAGTGTCCAGAATCATACACATAAGACGCTGAAATTCTCCACTTCAAAAGAAAGAAAGAAATCCGCCAACCCGACAAATGAACGAAAAGCAGTCGCGTCTGATCAATCCGAAGGTACAGACGATAGTAGCTCAAATGGAGATATTCCCAGCGGGATAATGGATTAGCCATAGTCCCGGCAGGATAAGTTTCAGAAGGATTAGTCCTAGCAGAATAAGTCACAGAGGGATTATCCCCAGCGAGAAAGGTCACAGAGGGATCAATCCTAGCGGGATAAGTCACAGAGAGGTTAGTCCCAGCGGGATAAGTCACAGAGAGATTAGTCCCAGCGGGATAAGTCACAGAGAGATTATTCCTAGCGGGATAAGTCACAGAGAGATTATTCCTAGCGGGATATGTCACAGAGAGATTAGTCCCAGCGGGATAAGTCACAGAGAGATTATTCCTAGCGGGATAAGTCACAGAGAGGTTAGTCCCAGCGGGATAAGTCACAGAGAGATTCTTCCTAGCGAGATAAGTCACAGAGAGATTATTCCTAGCGGGATAAGTCACAGAGAGGTTAGTCCCAGCGGGATAAGTCACAGAGAGATTCTTCCTAGCGGGATAAGTCACAGAGAGATTATTCCCAGCGTGATAAGTCACAGAGAGATTATTCCTAGCGGGATAAGTCACAGAGAGATTAGTCCTAGCGGGATAAGTCACAGAGGGATTAGTCTCAGTGGGTCACTCCCATGGGAACGATGCTATTTTGGTACGGGACTGGTTCACCAAAGTAAGCCTGGCTTATTCGAAGCTATCATCCATGCCTTGAAGCAGTCTACAGTAAACAAGTGGGGTAACTTTTGCTCCCATAAGAAAACCTAACATAGAGAGTAACTTTTATTCAAGACTAGCACAGCCTTTTAAACTTAAATAAAGTCAGACAAATACATAGACGAACAATCTAATAGTGGGGGAAAAAGAAGCGCAGGCCAACAACTGAACTGTCTTCATAGTAATGACTTGGCAAAGATTTGGACTTAAGGAGGAGGGTGGGGGGGGGGAGAGTTTGAAGATGGAGAAACTGGAAACATGAGCAGGCAATACAAATATATCTGCCTTCAAAAGGGATTGCGATGGTTCCCTTATGCAGCTAGTGAAGAGCTTTCATATCTGTAATATATTTTCTTAAAATCATGTTTCCAGTTTCTCCATCTTCAAACCCACCCCCCCCCCCCCCCCCCCCCCCCCCCCCCCCCCCCCCCCCCCCTCCCCAAATCTTTGCTAAGTCATTACTATGAAGACAGTTCATTGTTGCCTGCGCTTGTTTTTTCCCCCCCACCTATTAGATTGTTCGTCTATGTATTTGTCTGACTTTATTTATTCAAGTTTAAAAGGCTGTGCTAGTCCTTGAATAAAAGTTACTCAGTGTAGGTTTTCTTATGGGAGCAAACGTTACCCCACTTGTTTACTGTTTATTGTTTACTGTTCCCTGCCTCATTTCATTTCCAATTTGAAGCATCCTGTTCTCATCCAGTTGTTCTGAATCTCGTGTTTCCCAGCACCAGTTGACTTGACTGCTCCCCCTCTGTAGATGTTGGTAATCTCAATTGAAAATGAAATGAGGCATTGAACAGTAAACAATAAACAAGTAGGGTAACTCTTGCTCCCAAGAGCAAGTCATTTCTGTGATGACAGAGGGGTTGTCGGCCTGCGCTTGTTTTTCCCCACTATTAGATTGTTCGTCTTTGTATTTGTCTGACTTTATTCAAGTTCAAAAGGCTGTGCCAGTCTTGAATAAAAGTTACTCTGTGTTAGGTTTTTTTATGTGAGCAGGAGTTACCCTACTTGTTTATTGTTTGTTGGTAACCTCGTAACTTCTAAAGAAACTGTCCCGCTCCTTTGAATCAAGTAAAGCCAGATAACTGTAGTTTAAAATCTTTAATATGTCTCATTCATGTGGATTGCTACATGACGACATGATATGCATTGCTCCCTGTGGACTGCTGGTGTTAGGGCTGCGACAGGATGAATCTCAGTGTGGCTGTGTGAGTGGAAGCGGAAATGAGCGACGTGAGAGTAATGCCACACAGAGGATATAAAGGATAACATGGAAACCTCTCCCCTCCCCATTACCTACATACAAGTTTTTTGTTCTTGGTTGGGGTTTTTTCCCAAGCCAGGTTTACAGAAGCATCGTTTGAGCATAATGAGCGATTATTGCGAGTGAGAATGCATTTACCCATCAGTGCGCATTGCTATCGTTAGTGCATGCGGACGAAAATGGCGACCAAAGATATTTTCAGAGAAATTTCCTTTTTGATCTTTTGTCCATTACTACAATATATATCATCGTCATATCGAAGGTAATGTGGACTGTACATGGAAAGAAGCTAAATTAGACAGAAGATTGTTGAAAGTTAGTCTTTGTTTTGCATCTCTCCCTCATTTACTGATTTAATATTAGTGACATTATTCATGAAGGGGCTGTGTGATTCGTGCCATTCTATCAACTTCCATCCTAAGGAAGATGGAGGCTGCGCCGTACACGTGGTTTTGCTGAAAAGCTGTTGCTATGCTGGCGCTGAGAGGGTTAATGTAGATCTGCCCAATTGTTTCGCTTTGTTTTGCCGTGCTTTTCTCTTAATCTTTCGGAGAGACAGGATTCCAAACAACGCCCTGCTCCACACTTCTTTTCATGCGCACAGGATTTATGTAGTATTCAGTGTCCACAGATTGAATTAAAGGAGAAGCTGCAGCTGATCCAGAGTGCCAAAACCACTATCATCAAGAAGTACATGTGGAAACAGCGAGTTTTGCAAGACATCGTGGACGTTGCCAAAGGTGTGTTCTTCCACCAGTCTTCGTGATGACATGGTCATAGATGGTAGAATTGGCCGCTTTCTCTATTTGTTTGTCTGTCTGTTTGTCTGTCTGTTTGTCTGTCTGTCTGTCTGTCTCTCTTTCTCTCTCTCTCTCTCTCTCTCTCTCTCTCTCTCTCTCTCTCTCTCTCTCTCTCTCTCTCTCTCTTGGCCACTCTGAATCCTAATCTTCCCCTCTCTCTCTCTCTCTCTCTCTCTCTCTCTCTCTCTCTCTCTTTTCTCTCTCTCTCTCTCTCTCTCTCTCTCTCTCTCTCTCTCTCTCTCTCTCAGCAGTTTTTATGTATAAAATCACGAGCTGTTTAACGCCTGCCTATGTCAACAATAAATTTTCCTTTATTGATGCCCGTAACAAACGTAATATCTACATTTCTCTCCCAAAAGCTAATCTTTTTATGTCCTCTCTTATTCATTCTGGTAGCAAATTATGGAAGAAACATATGACCACATTGAACAGAAACCAAGTTATTGTCATTCAAGAAGGCATACCACATGCATGTAAAAGAACAGGTTTAAGTCTAAACAAACGTAATGACATTATTGTATAACAATCTCAACTTGATGGGCCATCTTATCTATCATTAATGATGTTCATATGAGTTGAATTAATTATGTGCTTTGCTGTTTATGGAGGAAGTAGTCTGGTTGTGTGAACAATTGTGAATGATGATGTGTGCATATATGCGCGCATGCGTTTGTGTGTGTATGTGTGTGTGTGTGTGTGTGGTGTGTGAAGGGGGGGGGGGGGCGTGTGTGTGTGCGTATGTGTGTGTGTCTGTTTGTCTGTGTCTGTGCGTGTATGTATGTGTATGTGAGCGTGGTGTGTGCGTGCGTGTGTGATTGTGCGTGTGTGTGTGTGTGTGTGTGTGTGTGTGTGTGTGTGTGTGTGTGTAATAAAGACATGCATTACTAAATCTTTTCACTGCCGGCGGCAGCCTACTACAGCAAGCCTTCCAAAAAGAACCTGGAGAAGTGGAAAGCCCTGCAGAAGGAGGTCCAACAGAGCGAGAGACACAGCATGACTGATCTGCAGCACAGCCTGGCCCAGATCCCCTACCGCAGACCCTACTTCACCTTCTTCCTTATGATGGTGCCTACACTCTGTGATTGTGTGTGTGGGGGGGGGGGGGACATACAAGACAAACGACTGTGTCCATGCATCCCCATTCACCACATCAAATATAAGGACTATCTCAGACAAACGACTGTGTCTATACACCCCAGGTTCACCACATCTAATACTCCAAACACATAAGACAAACACGTCCATTCAGACCGATTCACCACACCTAGTACACGGACACACATAAGACAAATAAATACGTCCTTCAGACTGATTCATCACACCTAATACACGGACACACATAAGACAAAGAAATACGTCCATTCAGACCGAGTCACCACACCTAATACACGGAATCTGTAAGACAAACAATTATCCATTCAGACCGATTTACCACATGTAATACTCGAAACACATAAGACAAACAAATACGTCCTTCAGACCGAGTCACCACACCTGATAAACGAAACTGACCGAGTCACCACACCTGATACACGGAACACATAAGACAAACAAATACGTCCATTCAGACCGACTCACCACATCTAATACACGGAATTTATAAAACAAACAGCTATCCATTCAGACCGATTTACCACAGCTACTACACGGAACATATGAGACAAACGACTATGTCCATTCAGACCGACTCACCACATCTAATACACGGAACTCATAAAACAAACGGTAGTTTTTTACATAAGCTGGTAGACACCGGTGAGAGAGAGAGAGTTGTTGGGGAAAGGGGTGAATAAATATGAAATCGACAAAAAATGTATGTTCTTGCATGACAGCTAAAAACACGTTTTCACTTTGGGAGGGTATATCCGCGAAAACTAAACAAAACAAAGAGGTAAACACGCCAGTTGTCAAAATTCTAACTTAGAGTATCCTGTCAAGTTGTGATTAATGATTACGTGACTGAATCAGTTACACGTGACCGATACCATTAGCCTACTGTTTGTGACCAAAATAATGGTAATGGAGTACGCTCGGGTAGGCGTCTACTGATTTGAAATCGTAATTGTATGGTTGTTTGTTTCGTTTCGTTTTGTTTTGTTTTGATAATTGCTGTTGTTTTCAATACTCTTGACATCCCACAATGTTCGCAAAAATGTTAAAAAAATATATATGTATATATATATATTTTTTAAAAACTGACCATAGGCGAAAAAAAAACAGCTGTTGATATTCTGCAGGCACACGTGTTTTGCCTGACTATCATGTGCATCGTGGGCAACCTGGGCCCAGCGGGAATGCTCAGTGAGAAGGAGGTGGCGCGAGAGGTTCAGACCTTCCTGGGGGCAGAGACCATCCATCGGTACAACATCCCTAACCCATTGATCGGTCCCCCAGTCACCATCCTGCTAGGTAAGTGTCCGACACCATGTCGTCTTCAGATCAGGCTTGCTTGATGATTGCGTTCCTGGATGAAACTATTATGATGGCTAGGCAAAGTGTGTGTGAGTGTGTGTGTGTGTGTGTGTGTGTGTGTGTGTGTGTGTGTGTGTGTGTGTGTGTGTGTGTGTGTAGGAATAATACAACACATCTGATGTATTGAATTGGGGAGGGGGGGAGGAGAGAGAAGGAATAATATAACGCATCTGATGCATTGAACTAATTTGTAATTACTTGACAGGGCTTTTATGGGAGATGAACAGTAAGTGCTGATTTTTTTTTTTTTTTTTTTTTTTTTAATGCTTATGCTGTTCTTGAACAGTGGCTGTCAGGTAATGGTTGTCAAGCAACTTGGCAACGACAACCATGACAAAAACCACGTGTGTGTGTGTTGGAATTACGTACATACCTTTTTCATTGACCAGATGGTTACCAAACTGTGAATATACTGAAGACAGAGCGTACTGATGCAGCAGCTCTGACATTCCTTTTCTCAATCGCATTGAATCAGGGCGGCCCACGTATATCTGTTCTGAAATATATCTCTTCGTAATCCCATGTTTACGGATATCTTAGTTCATAGTTCAGAGTGTGTGTATGTGATTTGCGGATGTCTTTGTTTATAGTTCAGTGCGAATGCATATGTGTGTGTATGTGGGTGTGTGTCTGCATGCGTGTGGGTGTGTATGTATATGTTTGTGTATGTGGGTGTGTGTCTGCGTGTGTGTGGGTGTGTATGTATGTATGTGTGTGTGTGTGTGTGTGTGTGTGTGTGTGTGTGTGTGTGTGTGTGTGTGTGTGTGTGTGTGTGTGCGCGCGCGCGCGCGCGCCCGTGTTAGTCATAGAGAAAGAAGACCATCAAGACATTTCCCGGTCTGTGAAGTGCCAACACATGAACGCTTTGAGCAAGCATTGACACTGTCCATTTCTTCTCATTCAGTCCACCACTACCCCCCATTGTGTGTCTGTTCACACTCAGCCTCTGGAGCTTCGCTCGCCCTGTGCCTGCGCCATGACCGCCAAGTGGAGGAGCAGGGTCGGTTGCGCAAGTACCGCGCGCTGGACGACACGTTCGGCTGCTGCGAGATGCGCGGGTCTCTCAACGCTGCCGGCACCACCACTAAGGAAGAGTGCACCAACTATACTAACAGTCAGAATCAACGGTTCAAATCCTCCATGTATTTTTGGGCTTGGAGACGTGATTGTGTGTGTGTGTGTGTGTGTGTGGGAGGGGGGGGGGGGGGGGGAGGCGTTGGCTGGTTGGTCGTTTCGGTTTAGTTGGTTGGTCTGGTTGGCTTTTGAAGGCTGCTAAGTGCTCGTTTGGTCAGCCCTTGGGCAGTTTAGCTTGGGCTGGTTCATTATGTTTTGATGTACTTTCTCACTTTTTTTTCTGTTTTTCTTTCTTTCTCTTTGTACGTTTTTTCTCTTTTTGTTGTTGTTGTTGTTGTTGTTGTTGTTGTTTGATTTGTCAGTCCTTCATTTCTTCTTTCTTGTCTTATGTCCCTGAATACATACATATATGCACTCGCGCCGTCATTTTTTGTCAGTGTGCCTTACACAACATCCCAGCATGCCAGTTGAATGGCCTTGGTTTCTTCCACACCGTTTGTTCTGCCTACCTCATACATAGCGTCACTCACACTCATCCTGGAACAATCCTGTTTACTCCCCTACCTCATACATGGCATCACTCACGCTCATCCTGTAGCAATCCTGTTTACTCCCCCTACCTCATACATAGCATAACTCACACTCATCCTGGAACAATCCTGTTTACTCCGCCTACCTCATACATAGCATCAGTCACACTCATCCTGGAACAATCCTGTTTACTCCGCCTACCTCATACATAGCATCACTCTCACTCATCCTGGAACAATCCTGTTTACTCCCCTACCTCATACATAGCATCACTCACACTCATCCTGGAACAATCCTGTTTACTCCCCCTCCCTCATACATAGCATCACTCACGCTCATCCTGTAGCAATCCTGTTTACTCCGCCTACCTCATACATAGCATCACTCACACTCATCCTGGAACAATCCTGTTTACTCTACCTACCTCATATATAGCATCACTCTCGCTCATCCTGAAACAATCCTGTTTACTCCGCCTACCTCATACATAGCATCACTCACACTCATCCTGGAACAATCCTGTTTACTCCGCCTACCTCGTACATAGCATCACTCTCGCTCATCCTGGAACAATCCTGTTTACTCTGCCTACCTCATACATAGCATCACTCACGCTCATCCTGTAGCAATCCTGTTTACTCTACCTACCTCATACATAGCATCACTCTCGCTCATCCTGGAACAATCCTCTTTACTCCGCCTACCTCATACATAGCATTACTCTCGCTCATCCTGGAACAATCCTGTTTACTCCGCCTACCTCATACATAGCATCACTCTCGCTCATCCTGGAACAATCCTGTTTATTCCGCCTACCTCATACATAGCGTCACTCTCGCTCATCCTGCAACAATCCTGTTTACTCCGCCAACGTCATACATAACATCACTCACGCTCATCCTGGAACAATCCTGTTTAATCCGCCTACCTCATACATAGCATCACTCTCGCTCATCATGTAGCAATCCTGTTTACTCCGCCTACCTCATGCATAGCATCACTCACGCTCATCCTGGAACTATCCGGTTTACTCCGCCTACCTCATACATAGCATCACTCACGCTCATCCTGGAACAATCCTGTTTACTCCGCCTACCTCATACATAGCATCACTCACACTCATCCTGTAGCAATCCTGTTTACTCCCCCTACCTCATACATAGCATCACTCACGCTCATCCTGTAGCAATCCTGTTTACTCCGCCTACCTCATACATAGCATCACTCACACTCATCCTGGAACAATCCTGTTTACTCCACCTACCTCATACATAGCATCACTCTCGCTTATCCTGGAACAATCCTGTTTACTCCGCCTACCTCATACATAGCATCACTCACACTCATCCTGGAACAATCCTTTTTACTCCGCCTACCTCATACATAGCATCACTCTCGCTCATCCTGGAACAATCCTGTTTACTCCGCCTACCTCATACATAGCATCACTCACGCTCATCCTGTAGCAATCCTGTTTACTCCGCCTACCTCATACATAGCATCACTCTCGCTCATCCTGGAACAATCCTGTTTACTCCGCCTACCTCATACATAGCATCACTCACACTCATCCTGGAACAATCCTGTTTACTCCCCCTACCTCATACATAGCATCACTCACGCTCATCCTGTAGCAATCCTGTTTACTCCACCTACCTCATACATAGCATCACTCACACTCATCCTGGAACAATCCTGTTTACTCCGCCTACCTCATACATAGCATCACTCTCGCTCATCCTGGAACAATCCTGTTTACTCCGCCTACCTCATACATAGCATCACTCTCGCTCATCCTGGAACAATCCTGTTTAATCCGCCTACCTCATACATAGCATTACTCTCGCTCATCCTGGAACAATCCTCTTTACTCCGCCTACCTCATACATAGCATCACTCTCGCTCATCCTGGAACAATCCTGTTTACTCCGCCTACCTCATACATAGCGTCACTCTCGCTCATCCTCTGAACAATCCTGTTTACTCCGCCTACCTCATACATAGCGTCACTCACGCTCATCCTGGAACAATCCTGTTTAATCCGCCTACCTCATACATAGCATCACTCTCGCTCATCCTGTAGCAATCCTGTTTACTCCGCCTACCTCATGCATAGCATCACTCACGCTCATCCTGGAACAATCCTGTTTACTCAGCCTACCTCATACATAGCATCACTCACACTCATCCTGTAGCAATCCTGTTTACTCCGCCTACCTCATACATAGCATCACTCACGCTCATCCTGTAGCAATCCTGTTTACTCCGCCTACCTCATACATAGCATCACTCACACTCATCTTGGAACAATCCTGTTTACTTCGCCTACCTCATACATAGCATCACTCTCGCTCATCCTGGAACAATCCTGTTTACTCCGCCTACCTCATACATAGCATCACTCTCGCTCATCCTGGAACAATCCTGTTTACTCCACCTACCTCATACATAGCGTCACTCTCGCTCATCCTGGAACAATCCTGTTTACTCCGCCTACCTCATACATAGCATCACTCACGCTCATCCTGGAACAATCCTGTTTACTCCGCCTACTTCATACATAGCATCACTCTCGCTCATCCTGTAGCAATCCAGTTTACTCCGCCTACCTCATGCATAGCATCAATCACGCTCATCCTGAAACAATCCTGTTTACTCCACCTACCTCATACATGGCATCACTCACGCTCATCCTGGAACAATCCTGTTTACTCCCCCTACCTCATACATGGCATCACTCACGCTCATCCTGTAGCAATCCTGTTTACTCCGCCTACCTCATACATAGCATCACTCACACTCATCCTGGAACAATCCTGTTTACTCCCCCTACCTCATACATAGCATCACTCATGGTCATCCTGTAGCAATCCTGTTTACACCGCCTACCTCATACAGAGCATCACTCACACTCATCCTGGAACAATCCTGTTTACTCCACCTACCTCATACATAGCGTCACTCTCGCTCATCCTGGAACAATCCTGTTGACTCCGCCTACCTCATACATAGCCCCACTCTCGCTCATCCTGGATCAATCCTGTTTACTCCGCCTACCTCATACATAGCGTCACTCACGCTCATCCTGGAACAATCCTGTTTACCCCGCCTACCTCATACATTGCATCACTCTCGCTCATCCTGGAACAATCCTGTTTACTCCGCCTACCTCATACATAGCATCACTCTCGCTCATCTGGAACAATCCTGTTTACTCCACCTACCTCATACATAGCATCACTCACGCTCATCCTGGAACAATCCTGTTTACTCCACCTACCTCATACATAGCATCACTCTCGCTCATCCTGGAACAATCCTGTTTACTCTGCCTACCTCATACATAGCATCACTCACGCTCATCCTGAAACAATCCTGTTTACTCCGCCTACCTCATACATAGCATCACTCACACTCATCCTGGAACAATCCTGTTTACTCCGCCTACCTCATACATAGCATCACTCATGCTCATCCTTGAACAATCCTGTTTACTCCGCCTACCTCATACATAGCATCACTCTCGCTCATCCTGGAACAATCCTGTTTACTCCCCCTACCTCATACATAGCATCACTCACGCTCATCCTGGAACAATCCTGTTTACTCCGCCTACCTCATACATAGCATCACTCACGCTCATCCTGGAACAATCCTGTTTACTCCACCTATCTCATACATAGCATCACTCACGCTCATCCTGGAACAATCCTGTTTACTCCGCCTATCTCATACATAGCACCACTCACGCTCATCCTGGAACAATCTTGTTTACTCCGCCTACCTCATGCATAGCATCACTCACGCTCATCCTGTAGCAATCCTGTTTACTCCGCCTACCTCATACATAGCATCACTCACGCTCATCATGGAACAATCCTGTTTACTTTGCCTACCTATACATAGCATCACTCACACTCATCATGGAACAATCCTGTTTACTCCGCCTACCTCATACATAGCACCACTCATGCTCATCCTGTAGCAATCCTGTTTACTCCGCCTACCTCATACATAGCATCACTCACACTCATCCTGGAACAATCCTGTTTACTCCCCCTACCTCATACATAGCATCACTCACGCTCATCCTGTAGCAATCCTGTTTACTCCGCCTACCTCATACATAGCATCACTCACGCTCATCCTGTAGCAATCCTGTTTACTCCGCCTACCTCATACATAGCATCACTCACGCTCATCCTATCGCAATCCTGTTTACTCCGCCTACCTCATATTAGCGTCACTCACGCTTATCCTGTAGCAATCCTGTTTACTCCGCCTACCTCATACATAGCGTCGCTCACACTTATCCTGTAGCAATCCTGTTTACTCCGCCTACGTCATACATAGCGTCGCTCACACTTATCCTGTAGCAATCCTGTTTACTCCGCCTACCTCATACATAGCGTCACTCTCGCTCATCCTGTAGCAATCCTGTGTACACCGCCTACCTCCTACATAGCGTCGCTCACGCTTATCCTGTAGCAATCCGAATGTCTGCGGTTTAGAGGTTCAGGTTGAGTAAAACAGGGGTGACTTCACAGGAACCTATAAATGAAATGAGATACGTTGAGTGATTTGCTAACTAAACCGTTTCTTCCACAAGCAGATTTTTAGATTCTACGCCTCCCTTCCCTCCCCTCCCCTCCCAGGGTCTGTTAGCTATATCATAGGCAGTTGGCACTCCCTCACAAATGTATGGGACCTATATGACATACCGACATCCATCAGTTTGAGCCACGCCTAGTGTTGATTCAACGCCCATCAATCGCCGAATTTTGACGAGATACGTGATTGCTTGTTCTTCATTTTCGTTGTCCTGAGTGTTGTTTATCTTGTCTTCTTCAAGACCTAAGAGGTTGAAACGTGTCGTGTTTTGTCTTATGATTTGTTTGTTCATGTTTGGCGGATAGAGTACTTAATTTTTTTAAGATTGGTCTAGTAATAAAAGAAATAAACGGTATCTCAACAGGCAATGATTTCTTGTCACTGGCTACCCGTGAACCGTTTGGGTTTTTTCAGATAAACTTGAAATCCAGCCAAATAAGCAAATATAGTGAATAATCAGGATCAGAATGGCAAAAATCCGACCGATCCCTGAATGAAAGCGACTGTTTACCTTATGATTCAGTGTTCACTTGTGCGGTATCTTTCATGCCATATGTGCATAACTCGTTAACAACTCTTCAAAATTGGGTTACTTGTATCCCAGTGGATCAAAATGTGCTCATTTTTTATGACATTATACTCCCTTTTGAGGTGGATTACCTTTGGGCGGAAGAACAGCAATCAGGCCAAAATCATTCATCCGACCGATCCCTGAATGAAAGCGACTGTTTACCTTATGATTCACCTGTTTACCTCATGCTTGTGTGTGTGTGTGTGTGTGTGTGTGTGTGTGTGTGTGTGTGTGTGTCCTCAAAACATAAAGTACTGAATGGGTGGATAATTTGTATATTTTGATTAACCAATTTCCCATAAGATGAAGTTCATTTTCTTTACCAAAAAGTGGGTAGGAAAGGAAGGGGTAAAGGCTGAAATTAGAGAGAGAGAGAGAGAGAGAGAGAGAGAGAATGATCTTCCTGTCACGAAAAAATGCTTAGCGATCCTCAAATAAGGAGTGGTAGACTGCTAACAAATACTGGTTTCAGAAGTCCCCAGCACTACCAGCCAGCGCTATATCCTGGTCTAAACAGTGTGGCCTGCGTCATGTCAGCGAGGAAAGCGGTGGAGGGTGATAATGGGATCTCGTGACATGAAAGTGCGTGGACACATGGGTGATGAGCGTCACCCAACGTCTGCTTTGAGAAGCCTTGAAGATAAGCAGGTCACTCAGTGTGTAACTGGCATCAGATTACAGCCACTAGTCTTGAGGGACTGCATTCTGCCAAGATGTGGTAGACAACGTGAAAGAAGACGCATCTTCGCCATTTACGAGGCCACACAACTGAACTCAAATCAGATTTTTTTTTCTTTCTGGCTTATGCTTTATCTTGAACCCAATGTCATCTATTCATACGCCACATGGCCTACAGCTTAAAATCTCTCTCTCTCTCTCTCTCAAAGATAGGGTCAAGGGTGAGATTTAAGGCCTGAAATGTGACGTTAGCTAATTGTACTACAGGTCCAAGTCCAGGATTTTCTGTTACACTCAAATAAAAAAAAGTTATTTACAGAAGCAGGGAACGAGGAGAGAAAGTATAAAAAGGGTGACAATAAAGAATGAATAATACATCCATCACTGACAGCTCTAGGAATCCTTCAGTTGTGCGTTTTGAACAGAACCATTAATGTGTTTATGATGGAAAGAGTCAACTTTCTTTGTGTAGACGTCAAGGTCACAGCTGAGTGAGAGATTAGAGGGAAGGGACTATAGGCGGGTGCAGTTAACTGCCTGGATTGCCGTCAAGCAGCTCTGCTGGGTAACGTTTGTGAAGGAATCGTCTTCATGTGTAGACTGGAATGGTTTGAGTGGCTGACTCTGCTCACAGATGCTGGCGTCTGGAGCCCCCCACTCTGCAGCCAGCGCTCTCCTGGTCAGAACAATACGGCTCACGTCATCCGTCCCTGCTGCGTGGACCACAAAGGAAGCTGTCAGATGTTGTCCCAACAGCACTGCACTTTCCTGGGAGGGACTTTCCATCAAAATAGTGACCACTGTGTGCAGGTCAGCATCGCTGCATGCAGAACACAAGTAGGGGTTTCTTTTGCCTTTTCAGTTAACGAACATGCTTTCAGAACCGTCAGAGGATGAGAAGAACTGGGATGTATTGTGTTCATACTGTGGAAAAAACAGACAGATCTTGTCTTATTCTTCTCTAATTGTGATTATGGATGGTGAGGTGAAGAAGGCGAAGTTGAACAACAGCTTGGCGATCTAATGTTATTTAAACAACTAGACAAACATGTACAGTATGACAGGATGGTTGGGGAGCCGGAATAGCTCAGTTGGTAGAGCGCCTGACTCGTAATCTTGGTGATCCTGGGGTTGCGGGTTCGAACCTCCGCCGGGGCGTTTCGGTACAGGGGGATTTTTCCCTCGGAGTTAACATTGGTTCTGACTCCATTTCCCATACAGTCCTTCGAATGAGACTATAAACCGAGGTTCCGTGTGTGAACGCATGCATAACATCTTGCACACACGTAAAATCCCATCACCAACTTTCGGAAGAGAAGGCCAGTTTGGCCGTTGGTATGGATGACACGTTACACATAGCATGCACCTTCCCCGAAGATGAAGTATGGCTGCCTTAATGGCGGGATAAAAAACGGTCATACACACAAAACTCCACTGCCTGTGTATACAGGCAGTGTCCGCAGGAGTATCAGCCTGCGTACGCAGAAAGAAAGAAAGAAACAGGATGGTTGTTAGAGAAAATTGACATATACTGCATTCCCAGCAAGTGCTTATTGCAATATTCTGAAGAAAGAAAAACTGACAAACAAACAAAAAACCTCACGCAACCCACAGACACTGGTAGAACTAGAAGGAACCAACACATGTTTACATGGGCCTATAGCAGACTGCCAACATTTTTACTTAAAGGCCAGATTCTTTTACTGGCCAAAAGCTTCCTTGTGCAATCAGCATTCTTTTACACTGATTTTTGGATGGAGTTTGAATGGTGCCAATAATGCAGACTAAACTGACAACTAACTTTTTCCTCATATACATACTCTCCCAGTATCAAAGCATCCAGAATAACACTGTGGAACCGAACAAAATGAAAAAAAAAAAAAAAAAATTTGCAGGTGCTCTGTGTCCGCGATGTGTGCACAATTGGGAAAAACTTGTCGCTGGTCAACCCCGATCTCAACACACCTTGGCTGCCAGATAAGAACACAGTGTGGCAGTGGTGGCGTCTTCTCCTGGCCTTGATCTACACCTACGGCATTGTGCACTGCCTGGCCCTGCTGGCCGTAGAGTGGCTGCTGATGCGGCCCTTGGAGACCAGCACTGGCTGGCTGTATGTCATGCTCATCTATGCTTCATGCGGAGCAGCAGGACAGATCGTAAGTTGATGAGATGCATTTTCTTTTTCTTATCACACGCTGCCTTTTTATGTGCCTAAGTTTTCAGTCATCTCCTTGGCTGTTTTGGTATTAGTAACATTATATCTATCATCATCTCCTTTAGGTCCCTAACATCATTGCCCCAAAAAGAGAAAAAAATGCTTAACTACTTGCTATTTGAATTTTTTTTTTAAACTGTGATGTTATGGGGATGACAAAGCAGCCCAAAACTAGGTCCAGTAATACCTGGAGGCACACAGACAATAGGTTACTTTCCATTCCTGTGGACTGTGTCAAGACAAGAAAATTTTCTACTTTATTTACTTTTTTGTATCTTTCAATGATTTACATTAAAACCTTTTCAATAATTCATTATTTTATGTCAGGTTTCTCCATTATATCAGTACTAATGTCGTTTCATACTTTTTTCTTTTTCTTTTTTTTGCCTCCTTTCCATTTTCTTTTTTTTCCCAATTTTTTCTTCACCAAAAGTTGAGACACTTGACTAGTACTAATTCTCTTTCTCTCTGCCTATCTTGAGAAATTGTCCTTGCTTTTTATTTTCTACCTGTTGTTTATGGATGTATTTTCTTCTTAGTCAAATATTTTTACCTTGGATACACCTGATCAAAGCCAAACCTAAATTTAAGTTTCCTGCCTGAACCCATCTGCTGTTGTTGGGCTTCATACTATGTGTTTGGCCGTTAAGCCTCTGCAGGAGCAAACATCACAGGTATTCAGAGTATAACAAAACTTTTAATCTTTCATGTATAGCTGATTAGATGTTTCAAAACATACCATGTTGTGATGAATAGACAACTTTTTCCAATAGCCTCGTTGATAACTTTGTGGCGAGTTTGTGTGTGTGTGGTTGTTTGTTCCATTTGATCACAACAGATCTTATTGTTTTTGTTTGCTAATACATCTCTTTTTTTTCTTTTAGACTCAACCAGAGTATATCATATTTACCTTGTCATTATATTCATACACATGTAGTCTACAGAGACAAGACAACCACTCTTAATTTTATTTTTAATAGAAATAAGCCCGCAAAACCCCAACAATTACGATAACCAGACTGTGCACCATTTGACACAAACTGTGTGTAGGTAGCCTGCACAGTCCAGCCCTACATCCCCCACGTGGGCAGCACCAGTGGGATTATGGGCCTGATAGGGGAGGCAGCTGTGGAGCTGAGCCAGGCCTGGCCCTTACTGGACACCCCCCGAAAAGAAGTGGTCAAGCTGGCCTCTTTCGCCCTTGTGCTCTTGACGCTGGGTCTCCTGCCTTATGTCAGTCTTCTGGGCAGTCTGGCTGGGTGTGCCTGTGGTGCTTTATGTGCTCTCATCTTCATGCCCCATTTCACCTATAAAAAGTGAGTGTCAACAAACCTTTGAACGAGCCACTCTTTCTCTGTCTGTCTCTGGTAACTACTGCATCAAAATCTTACTCAAAGATGAGAAACTTTCTCTGTTGCCTGTGTTGATGCGATGCATTGTTGATTACAAACAAAACAAAAATGAATCACTGGTGAAATGTTCGACAACATTTGGATATAAATAGTTGTGCAATTACAGGTTTTTGCCTGTGTACAAAATCTTTTCTGATTCATATTGCTGAAGAACATTTGGGAGGCTTTGAAACGTCTTCTTACACTTCCATGATTTTTCTGTTGGAATATCTCTTCCTCTCCCCACACCACAGAATATTTCTTAATAAGGTCTGATGTCAATTGTTTTATCACCGAAACTAAAAAAAAACATTGCTTAGGAACCAATCATACCACTCTCATCATTAGTAATGGAACAAGAGAGCAACGTTGGTGTCAAAAAAAAAGAGTGACAGAACAGAATACAAATGCTTATTTCAGGTCTCTTTGCATCTTTATACTCTACTTTTTCTTTGATATCTCCATTTGTTTGCAATATGCATGGCAGAAATCACCATCAAAATGTTCACCAACACTTCCTTGATGAACGGATTCGACAGCTTTCCAGTCAGAAACTGGTGAAGACAAAAGTGGTCAAAGCATAGTCACCTCCAGTGTCTATGTGTGTTTCCAGCTTTACTGCTCATTGTGTGGGAGCAATGTAAAGGAAAGGTTCTACACTGTTTGAAGCAGGTGTGTGTGGAAACATGAAGAAAAATAACTATTATTTTGATCTTTCACAATGTTAATGAACAGATTTAAGTATTCTATCTTTTGTTTTGTTCAATAGCTTAAAAACTATAGTCAACAAAGGAGTTTGCAACATACATTCTATATTTTGATTAGCTGCCAGATTTTAAGGATACAGAAACAAGACTCTGGATATGTACACCATTTTCATTTTCATACAAAGGCTTTTTTCTTTTTCAAATCCGATTGGTGTGTACACCAATTTTACACACCAAGGGAGGTTAAAAATGGTACTTTATAACTTGTCAGCTATGATAAAGTATACTTAAGTCCCTGGATAATTAAAGTGTGATAAACTTACGGCAAAAGTAAATATTATCATCATGTGAATGCCCATGCACACTGAATGCACATCCAACCTTTTTTTTCTTAAGGAGCATGCTTAATCGAGTACCTTAAATTTTCATCTAAATGGTTTACCCATAAATTTGACTACACTAACGTATCGAAAGGCACAGATATCAGTATTTCCAGAGCAAATCATATACACCTTTTGTTGCAAGAGAAATATCCGTTACAAACTGTCATCCATTTGTTAACCAAGTCACCACATTCAAGTCATATAGTGTTTGCTGTAAAAAATCATCAATCAAGTGAACTGTTCATACTTTTCTTCTCATGTGATCATGACTTTTTTTTGTTTTTTGAAACAAGGAAAAATATGGTGCATTTCTGATTTGTGAAAATATACCTTATATCTCCTAATGGCTTTTTTCCCCACCTCTTCCCCACCTCTTCTGTTCCCCTCTAGCGGTCATTGTTCTCCTTTATGTTATTCTCATAGTGATATGAGAGAATGGGTAAAATGGAAAGAAAAGCAAAAAAATGAGAACCTAGCATGGAAGATGTGTTCATTCACTTTCCCAATGAGAAGCCTGAAATTAGTGGGAGTGGAGCAAAAATGACAGGAAGTATAGCAAAGTATAGCAAAGCAAACTTCCTGAGAACCAAAAACTGCTCCGAAAGGAGGTTCATTAACATGCCTCTAAGTGACAACATTGAAACATTCCATCTGGCTCACCTACAACAATTAAAGCACACTCTCACTTAACTTTCCGAGACAAACTCAGCTGTTTCAAGAGAAGGATTCACTCATCATTTTGCATTTCAAATTCATTCAAAGTTGACATGATACTCATTCTTTGATCACCGGTACTGCCCGAGGACTAGGACAAAACTGACTCCTGTGTTGCTCAGATGGGGCTACCTTCGCAAAGTGCTGCTAATGACGGCTGGTGCCGTGGGGCTGCTAGTCTTCTACATCATCATTCTGTACGCATTTGTCAAGCTACAGCCCCCTCCCTGCCAGGGCTGTCGTCGTCTGGAGTGCATCTCTTTTGCCGACAACATGTGCAACCAGTGGGACCTGCTGGGCTGACTGTCAGAAGAGACAGTCTCAGGTTGGATATAGGTACACGTATTTCACCTCAATCAGCCATGCATAACATCTCTGATGAAAGCACTTTGTGTGGTTGATGACCATGGTATGCACCATTGTTCTTAGATGTTGTACAAATTTGTTGACAAAGACATGTGAAGATAGATTTGTGCCCAGGCTGCAGATTTAACACGGTGCAAACTTGTGAAACCCGAAGATTAGGACTATCAATTATAAACCAAGGTGAACCACTTGAGTTTGTACGTTCATCCATGTTTCAAACTAAAACAATCTCACCACTGCAAACACATTTACACAAAAGCATGTGATATATAACTAGAAGCAGACAAATTAGGTTAGGAAATTTAATTCCCAATCTGACATAAGAATGCATCTGTATGAAACAATGTAGAAACACTTCCCTTTTTTCTCATCAATAAGCATTTATTCAGTCAGTCATACCTTCACTGGCACCTCACGCAAATCAAATTCTATGATTCAACATCAGACAATCACAATCACATCACAATCACATTCCCCAGTCCCAATTCAGTTCTTCTGTTTCTTTTGTGGAAGAGATTGGACTTCTTCATCCGTGGATGCTAGTACCGCTGTACGCTTGCTGGGCAGGATCCACTGCTCACCTGCTGACAGTTGAGATGACTTCACCACGCTCACCACAGACTTGGCTATCTTCCTCGCCTCTGAAATCATAATGCACACAGCTCTGTACTCCAAGTTTTTGTTTTCTCCTTGCTAGAAAAAAAAATCCAATGGAGAAAAAAAAAATTAATTTCTGTGTTGCCATCATGGCTCCATCTGATGTTATACACACACACACAGAGGGAGAGAGAGAGAAAAAAGAAACAGATTTCTTTATAGTGTAGGCGTGATATGAATTATGAGGAAAATGAACCCTAGTTTGGTGGTGGTGGTGGTGATGGTGGTGGTGGTTGTTTTGAGGGGGTGTTTTGGTTTGATTTTCAGTAAATATAGCTGGCTCTCAGTAATCTACACAACACTAATCAAGGTCGTAAATATTATCCTCAGAGAATATCTGATACACTCTAACTGCAATTTCACCTCATAATGTCACAATATAACAGTTAAGAGTGCAATGAAATATGCTAGTTTACAAGTAGCACACTAAAGGTAATCTTCTGAGTACAGTGACTGGCTTGTTTTTAGATTTTATGTGAATGAGATAAAATGTTCATAAAGTGACACTAGTTAAATTAACAAAACATCTATCTGGAAAATAAAGACATAACAAGTTATGTAAAGGCCAGCATATTGTTCTCTCCTGTTTCCCATTCCCTTTCCCTGTACTCCATCCCTGTATTCCCTTCTGCTGAATTTTGAATGGGGATCTGTGTTAAGATGAGACAATGAACTGAGCGCCAGGTGTCCAGCAAGCATTCAGCCATGTATTGCAGCTCGTGGCCACAAGACAGCTGAACCTGGCAGAAAACTGTCATGCGAGTGGTAGGCAAATACTACAGCCATTCCAACAGAAAAAGAAATAAAACAAGGAGTTAAGCCAAGCCATAGAAATGTCATCTCCCAAGGGAGAGTAGCTAGACAGTTTCATGGAGATATCCTGTGATGAAAACATTGTGACACAATTTTTCTATGCATTTCAGCTTCTCAGCTTTGTTTCACTTAAGTAGTTGAACTTGAAATCACTCTTGTAATCTAATTGTACGCATATTCCTTTATATTCACACTTATACAAACACTCTGATGGTAATAAAAGTTTATGATTAGCAGTTATGTCAAGATAATATGTGATTCCTTCAAGCATAGAACATATATGGTCTTTAAAACTGATTGTCTGACCAGTTGAGATACAAATAATTAAAACTAAACTTATGCAGAACAAAATGAATCATCAGTCATCCCAAAAAGGAATCAGGGAAATGTAACTGTGCTGTCTGCTTCCAAAGTGATCACTTTCTTTAACCCCAATGGCAACAATCAAGAAAATATTTGCCTTCTTCATGTTCTGGTTATCAAACATGTCTAAACAAGTTCTGCTCTTCACTGAGCTTAATTCAGCTGTCGATGTAACACTTATATCAGGTGATACAGTCAAATGGGAGAACATACAGTCAAATGGGAGAACAAACTCTGTAGAGAAAAGAGGGAATCTAATGACAGAATGATACCATCAGAACATCAACAACTTCAGTTAAATGAGCAATGAAAATCTAGTCTTTATGTTTGGCATTCTAGGTCTGAACTCACAAGTTTCTGACAATCAGCAGGTGATATAACTGAGAGAACCTTTCAGGTGCCCAGCCCTCCTACTGTCAGACATAGCTTACGGGACATAATCAGTGAGAAAAAAACATAAGATAAAATGACATAAGAAATGAGAAAATGGTCTTGGAAAAGGGTGGTTTGGAAGCAAATCACACAAGTATACTTTTCATGACTTCATACAGAACAGAGTGATAATACATTTTGATTATTACAGAATTAATTATGTGTGTGTCTCAGCAAGAATTCTTTATACATCTACAAATAATTTGGAACCAGTTAGGGGTACATTTACACACACATACACACACATACACACACACACACACACACACACACACACTCCAGGCATGACACTTATGCAAGGCAAAAATGGTGGAAATTTTATACAAGCAGGCAAGGGGGAGGGGAGTATGGGTGGGAAGGATATTGGTCTATTGCATTACATGTTGTTCTTAGTCGTTCTAACCAAACTGTTCAGTAACACCATTTTACAATTCTTTAGCTTTTTCAGAAGTTTTATTTTTGTCTAATAGTTTCCTTTTTCGGGATTTAACACATAAAAAGGTTCAACCCCAACCAGAAGAATTTCATGCCTCTACACACACACGCACAGACACACACACGGGCAGGCACACGCACACACACACACACACACACACATACACACACACAAGTACACATGAACACACATGAAGTAAACAAGGCAGCATGTCCATAAAATATTGGTTCCAAGACTGATGGGGCAGAAGGGAAGGCAGCTGAAGTGAACAGTATGTGAAGAATATTACAAAAACAAACAGACTAACATTACCTGCATGTTTGAGCACTGCCCTGCAATTCCTGCTGATTGCGTCTTTGCATTGTGGTGAAGACAAACCAAACAACAGCCCTCTGACCATGAATTAAAGAAAAACTTCTAACATGAATGTTTAATTTGCAAGTCAACTCTCAAAATAGATTTATACACACACACACACACAATTAATTTAAACAGATTTTCTAAATACATCCTGGAATTTCGTTAAAATCTTTCTTCTTTAAAATCAGACCAAAAAGGTTTATCTCTTTCAGAAACGGTTGTTTATGCATATTTCATATATTTTTTTATGCAATGTTTTGGTCCTGCTACTTTTTTTCAGCTGTCAAAGTTTCCTTTCACAAAAGTTAATTGTAGTCTTATTGGTAGCAATTCAGGCCGTCCCAGCATTACAAAAGAGTAAGGGAGACAACACAGAAGCACATGGTTCTCAAGACAGGATAGCTAACTTTGATGCTGTGCAGAGATTTTCAGTGAGCATTGATGGATCTAATAGTAATGCCTCTGTACAAAGCGTTAACACCACAGACAGCTTGTTTGGCCTAAGCCTTGGGTCTCAGCCTGATCTCGTTTTCATCACAGCAGAAAACATACAGTTATAAGGGATGATGAATGTGCAAATATTCGTAGAACTGCTTTTCCCAGAGCTTATGTAATTATAAGCATGTCCTAGATTCTCATCACTGAAATCACAGATCATAATCATAAACCCTGTTGATAATGGTAATTGACATACGTGGAATGCTTGCTTTCAAGTCTCTGCAATTTCATTAGAATTATTAAGAAACACATGAACAATAAACCAAGTAATGATAGAAAAAGCAACAACAGACATTATGGTCAAATGGGGGAAAAAAGGATACAGATTGATGATTTCATAAGGGCCTCGCAGTTCCATCGCCTGGGCACCAAAAAAGAAAAAACTTGAAGAAGTGTTATGATACCTGTTAATACACAAAGTGGAGTCATGCATTCAATACACAGCATAAAACTTGCAGAGATAATCCCATGATTCCAAATTCAATTTTTGCAAATTATCAAGATCTGTCAAATGCCTGTTACAAGATATTCCCAAGCCTACTTCTGACATAAACTGAAATTTGCATATCCAATCAGGCAGACGCTGATGGAGTTTTATAGCAAATACTAATTTTATCCACAAGAAATGTCAGTCAAGGATCTTTTGCCTTCAGAAGCTCAGAAGCCTCAATGTAAATAAAAAAGCGCTGCAAGGATTTTACAGATGTTTTATTGAGTCCATCTTAACTTTCTCTTTTATCTGTTGGTATGGAAGTCTAACTGTGAAGAGCAAGAATGTGTTGAATAAGGTGGTGAAAGTCTGTAGCAAGATTGTGGGCAAGAGACAGAGTAGTTTGAATGTGTTGTTTGCACAAAGAGCAGTTCGAAAGGCGCAGATGATTGTGAGCGACAGCAGCCATAATCTTAGTCGGTACTATGAACTTTTGCCATCTGGAAGACAGGACCCCAAAATTTAGACTGTGCAGAACCAAAAAGAGTTTTATCCCCATGTCCATCCAACTTTTAAACAAATAATTCTATTTACATGTGACGAATGAAAACATTGAGAACTTGAACTGATGCGTGCGCGCACGCGTGTGTGTGTGTGTGTGCGTGTGTTTTGGTGCATAGTGTTGTGTTGAAGTGCATAACATAAAATGACATAAATAGAATGCTGTTTTATTGGATATGTAATTTTTTTTTTTTTAATATAATTGTGTTATGTGTTTTAAAAATCAAAAGACGTTGCCACATTGAATTTCACGTTTGTGATAATAAAGTCGTTTGAATTGAATTGAATTGAGTCATAAAAAATGAAAGAACATGTCATTAGTTAGAAGTGTATTCATACTAGTCTTTAGTTCGTTCCTTAAATGGCACCTGATCATTCTTGAACCGGCACTTAAATAAAAGCAGTAAGAATAAGGAGTAATCTCTTAATGTTGAAGGTTAATATAAAAACAAATCATATCTCTCCCTTTTTTTTCTCTACAGAATCAGCATAAAGGCATCTTCCTCAATGTAAAGAGTGAACTTATACTCACTTTCTCACCACCACTGCTAATTATGATATTCTGAAAACAAACATCAAGAGTTTGTAAAAGATTTTTTTTTTTGTTATGGAAATATGATGCCATGCAATAAGACAATTTTCAATAAGAAAACTACTGAGAAACTGATGAACAAGTTGCTCAACACATTGACAAATCTATCGCCAATAGAACAAAACAGACAGAACAAAACATGAAATAGTGCAATGATTTGTGAACAATGACAGCACTGTCCAATGTCTGAAGTTCACAGTGGGGAACTAAGGGAGTGAGGTGGGGGGAGGGGGGTACAAGTAAACCGTGTTAAGTAATTTCTTAAACATTCACTAAGGAAGAATAAATTGTAAATGTTAAAGAAAACAGCTGAATTTTATTACAATATGAATTTTATGTATGTACTGACAACTATGAACATTCATGAGCCCTTTCAGACATTGCATAATGATGGGCCCTTGAAATATAACATTGTAGTTTTATTTTCTTCTTTTTTTTCTCCTTTTTTTTCCATTGTTGTTCAGAATTCCATTTCCTGGAAACATTTTAGCATTACTTTGTAAAACATGATCTTCATCTGTTTTTAGTAAGCATCACATATCTGAAGAAATTGAAAGTCAATGAAAACATTAAATAACAAAAAGTTTGGACAACTGTCATCTTGTTTGTCATGATTTTTAAGACTGACTGAACGGACTGATAGACAGACAGATAAAAAGACAAATAAAGACACGAGAGCATGCACACACACACACAAACACACACACACATGCACAAACACACGCATGCACAAACGCATGCATGCACACACACACACACACACACACACACACACACACACGCACGCACGCACGCATACATAACTTCTTTCAAAGCAAAAATAGCCATTATAGATCACCGAGTAATTCCACAAAAAGATCACTCATTCACTCATGCATTTGGGCCCATATAAAAAAGGTTCCATGTAAAAACTGCCCATTCAACAAAATGGAGAACCCGTTTTGAAATAGTATACTGGAGATTTATCCACAATTATGAACAATACCATTATAAAATTGGCAGTATTCCTTTTCTAAATACACACATGCAAAAACATACACCAACATATTTTCCAGAGCTGTGAAATGTTTTTTAAATAACTTGTTTGGTTAAGACAGGGGTTCAACACCGTTGGTTTAAGACTGATGATAGCACACAGCCCTACGTAAAACAACTGACTGATCCCAACCCTGCTGACCACCTACCTTTCCTTTGCACACAGAGCAAAGCTTCAGTGCAGAACTAATGGTGTTCTGGCGAAAAGAGCTGTCTCGCACAGCAGGGCTGTAGAGGATCTCAAAGTGGATGCCTCTCTCCATGGCCTGCAATGACATCACAACCCTCATCATCTATCTTAATCTATGAGCACTGTCTTATCATCCCTTTAATCCAAAAAAACAAAAATTCATGTCATTTTCAGATTGTATCTAGACACCATTTCATTGTAATATCAAGGCATATTCATTCCATGAAAGCTGCTGCTACCATTGAGTTGAAAGGCACAAATGATACAGGCTTTTGAATGACCCATTCACAAGTTTCTGGATCTTTCCACATCTTAATTTTATATGCAACTGGAGTTTCCTTTAAAATTTGAATTCTTGTACATTAAACTAAAAACGAAATGTAAATCTTAACATTTAAAATATTTGATAAATTCTGTTTAATTATTTCTGTTTTCTTACATAAGTTATGAATGTGCACATTAAATGAGAGAGAAAAAACGCATGCACGCACACACATACACACAAATGCACACGCACACACACACACACACATTGCCCTTATATTGTATCTCTGTGCCATTGCAAGACTTGGTTTCAAATAAATCCAGTCAGTGAAAACCATCAATTATTACACCTTTTAGCATAGCCATTCAGTAACTAAACAAATCTTGGTCAATACTTGCCAAGTGAACAAGTGGCCTTTTGATGTGGAATGGTAGTTTCTCTGTCAAATCAAGTACGATGATATCCACTTCAAGAGTTGTGCACGCCAGCTACAATTTGAAACAAATGAGCAAATTACAGTCAAACCAATTCAAATACAGTAATCAAAAAGACCAATACTAAATAAACAATAATGAAATGTTAATAGTATCAGCATAAATAATAGCTACAACTAATGTTTCTCTTTCAATTTGTAATCAGAGGACAGGTTTTCAGTCAATGCAGCATTTGATTTGGTTGGATGGTAAACCTTTTAATCAGTGGTGTTTTGTTCCTATAAACTTGGTGGGTTCTACGTTCTGGTTTTCTACAATAACATATTTTCTTAGTATTTCCTGTTAAATAAATCATCGGTCCAAACTATCATTTGTTAATTTTTCTTTGTTTTCTTTATAAAAGAGCATACAGTTGCATACAAAATTATCATAGGTGACATGAACCTTGCAATACCCTACCTGTAACTCATAAACACACACACACACACACACACACATCACCAAGACTTCTATTAATAACACACATGTATCATAGGCCTTTATAAACTTTGAAAAAAAGTATGACCATCATAAACAAGACATCAAACTTGATTGAAAGCTACTGGTTTTGATTAATGAATGGATAGCCAATGTCTTCTCATGTGGAACAAGGGAAAATGCTAACTTGCACCAAACATACCACTTTAAAAATCGCAGCCCTGACAACCCCCAGAAACACAATTAAATTGCATCTTTGTGAGATGATAAATCACAATTCATGAACTATAACAAAATATCTGCATACATTGACAAAATTGGTCACCAACATCTCCTGACATGTTCTCTAAACATTTTGCTAAAGCATGTAAACAGGAATTATGCTACATGCATAATTATCCACAAAATAAAGCACATTCTTGCTTGTACTTTACCATAGCCAAGCGCATGCAAATAAACATACCAATTTGACTGCCATCATTCATTTCACTATCAGTATGCTCAGGCACACATTGTACTGGTATCTTCAGTTCAGACCATGTAGTCCATCATTCACTGAGTTAACTTACTTTGAATGCCGTTTCGTTGACGGGCTGGACAGCTAGTAAATCAAAGGCTTGCACTTCAGCAGAACTCTGTCACAAATGACAAAACACAAGCATCTAAGTTTTGAAGAAAATGACAGTAAGACGATGTGTTAGCAAATACTGGCAACACATTTTCTCCTGTAATGGCAGACCTGGGGGTAAACAAAAATGTTAAATGTATCAAAACACAGTACATCAATCAACTTGGGTTACATACAGCTTAGTTAGCCACAGCAAGATTATGTTCAAGTAAAAATATAATGATGACTCCATGTTCAAATGTCAGTTAAAAATTTAAAAACTTAAAATTTTAAAATTTTCCTTCGTGACTGTATACTGATCCTGTAAGATAAAATACACTGATCTCTTTCAAATACTTTAAAAAGCTACACCAGGAGGAATATCTCTAACAGGCTCTTTAAGCAATCTGCTGTAAAGTACTTCATCTCATGTCTTGCAACTCCCAGTTCTCAATAACATGGGATTTAATGCTGAGAGGCTCATCATATTGTATGCACCACAGCACATCTTCATCTTGCAAAAGGAACAAGTGAGAGCAGGATGTATGAACAATGGCAATGTATAACAGATGGAAGGAACTGTTTGGGATCAAGGCGGATTAAGAAACTTGTTGTCTGGTTGTTTCAATCCCCCTGCTGATGGTGGTGGTTGTTGGTTTGGGGGTTGTTGTTGTTTTTTTGCTTTTTTTTTTAACATAGATTTGAACACCGAGTTTCAGTTCTGAGTAAGAAATAGAGGATTTAGTAAAATGATGGATGAAATGTTCATTGTTTGCTCTCGTACAATCAATATTACATGTTTTGTGGAGTACCTAATACAAAGCAGACTAACTGTTACAATTCTTTCCTGTATTTTACTTCACTTTCTTTTTTCCTTTAAAGAATCAAACTGTCCTTCTTGCCAGTCACTCTATAATTTAAACAAACTGGAAAAAAAATGTGAGATGATTTTTAAGAAGACGTGAATTAGGAGTGCCTCTGTGAGATATTTTCCTTCTTTCGTTATACGCAATAAATGTTTTATTTCACTGTTTAAAAACTCTTCGTTAAAATGAAATATTTGTGTGTTTGTGGGATCAGTGGACAGATACACAAAAATATTTCAATTCTATGTGTTTTCACAGATGTGATATGAAACAAAATAAAATGGAAGAGATAATGACAGATAAATGGACAGACAAAAAAAAAACCAGGCATACAGAAAGACGTAAAGCATGTCAAATGTGCCTTTTTAAAAATCCGATCCTTCAAAAACAATACAACAGATCGCACAGTGGAGCCAGTTTTTACTGATTTTAAACGTGGCATACCAAAGCACACAAATATGACATTACCAAAACAGTCAATCTCCATGACTCATCCAGCAAAGTAAGAGGACCATTACACCATACATTCTCTATGAGACTGCTTTATTCTCACACAATAATGATTTCTTTTTTTTTTTATTAACATTGTTTGAAAAGTTTATGCTCTTTTAAAGCAGACTAATGTTCAAAAAAAATCAAAACTCAAAAAAGCTGGTAGTGTCCGTACTGATGCGAATCTGCAAACAACAACATAAAACAAAAGCAGCCTAGGTGACACACACAGAAACAAACAAATAATGTAAAATCAATTCCTCAAAGGGAATAGAGTAAAACTACCAATAGATATTATGAAGAGGAAAACAGAGAGAGGAGTCAAGACAGTGGAGGGGACCTTCACATGAAAGTTTTACACCATCACTGAAACAAAAATAATGTTACAAACTTCTCAACAGAGAATCTCGAGGTACACACTCCACTATAAACCCTCCTTAAGGTATTCTGATGTGAATTTGAAATGCTGCTTATGCACTGTGACAGGCAAAAGCCTAGCACTGACAGAATACTTTTTTCCCCATGCCTTCAAGATTCAATCCAAGGGAGACTACACAGTCCACTGCCCTGACTTGCAATTCTTCACTATAGACCAGAAATCTTTTTTTTTTCTGATACTGTCACTTTGTGACAGCTCGGAGATGGTTCTTTCCCCTTGCAAGATGGCAGAACCAAAACAAATCTTGTTTCATGAGGCAGTCGAACTTAGATAAGTGAAAGATCTGAATGTGAACATATTTATGTAACCAAGCGAACATTATTTTGATTAAAAAAATTTCCAATTCTTCCAAACGCATTTGCTGTTGGAGAGTACAAACATTCTAAGGCAGTCATGTGTCAGAATTTAGCAACTTTTTTTCCATTTTTAAGCTGCAGAAATTCACAAACAGGACTTGTAAAAGTGTTGTTTGGACACTACCAGCAAACACTAAAGTTATATTTTAAAATGATATAGTGATTGCATATGCTTTGGTCATTTTGTGTAGGTCAGCAGATTTTTTAAAACTGAATCAAGAATGATGAGTCCATTCTTATAACTTCACCATGAGTTAAAGGTACAAGCATGAAATTAAAGCGAACAAACACACAAACAAACATGGCAGAAATGTTGTTACTATAATTGTTGTTCTCACCCCTCAAATATGAATTATTCAGGGACAACAGTTCACTGCTTTTGGCTTTTCTGGGAGTACATTATTTTGCCAACTGTTTTCACTGACAGCAGAAATCAAAACATAACATGGAATATTTTGTTTTTCTACCAAAACTGGAAGAATTTCCAGTTGAAAAGGCTTCATTGTTGTCTTTGTTTTTGTTTGTTTCCTTTTTTCAACCTTTCTCTTTTTTCTTTTCTTTTTGTCTGCACTAGATTTATCTCCCAATACACACTACATCCTATTATAGACCTAGTTTCCAAGGATTTCTGTGAGTCATTATCAAGTGGTAGTGCTGCATTTCAAAATGGCAATAAAATGGGCTTAAAAAGATTGTTTGTTTTAGGAACATTTCTGTTTTTATCCGCGCTAGATTTACATTACAATACAGATTACATCCTATGTAAGACCTGGTTTCAAAGGATTTCTTTCTGTCACTGTCACTATGTTCCACTATATTTATAAACTGTGACAAAATGTGCCTATGAATGTGATGGTGACCAAAAATATCATCGCTAAACAACTTGGTCACTTGCAAGCACATAGCCTACAATCATGTATTCAAAATAAACATCTCTCTCTCTCTTTCACACATTCAAGGAAGATGAAGATGGTATGTAAGTCACTCACAAGTTTATGTGTGTTTGTTGTATCATCAAGCAGGGCTGTCAATCTTGAAAACTGTTTCACTTTTCGGCCTTCAACCTTCACACAAAATACAACATGAACATCACTTTAATTCATTATTCTACTATGAATATTCCCAAAACTTGCGTATTGGGTGCATTTTCCCATCAGATATAAATGTTAATACAGATGAAAAAATTATTCATCTTGTAAAAATTTCTAGATTTCATGACCATGAAATAAAATAAATAATTTCAATGTGGAACTAATGATCAAATTTTCAACAGTTAATCATTATGTCACACAAATTCAAATAGCATGTTCTGGTACCAGCTATGCATACTCATAATTTGAATTAGATTCTTTCACAACTGTATTCTTTATCAAGAATAATGTTCTCTTTCTCGCTCCAAAATGTGTGCTTCGATTTATCTCAAGGAAATATATGTATCTTTTAATATTGAATCTTATTGGTACTTTACCGTTTCCTTTTATGGTTTGATTTCTCTTTATTTCAAAAATCAAACTACACTGTACTGAGAGCAGTTAAATGATCAATACATGCTCTTTGGAATATTCATTCCAAATCTTCACACACACACACACACACACACACACACACACACACACACACACACACACACACTTTTAATAACGTAATACATATTCAGACAAGATGACAGCATCACAAACATGTGATACCTTCACTTTAACTCACCTTCAACAGCTGTTGAGTCTGATCACTCAATATCACCTGTTCTGGAAGCTTTAGGGATGACTGACATGAAACACACACATCATGCAAAATTATCAGCACATTTCCATCAACACTTCTCCCACACACTGCAGCAATTCACAGGAGAGGAAGAGAGTACTGGGATTCTGTCCAATGTCCTGTATTCTCTCCTGTCTAAACCCTCATTTCCCCAAGTCATTCATAAATAAACGTAACAGTGTTCAACTTCACGTTTGTTTCATCCCACTCTATTTTCCCTCCCTCCCTCTTCGGTATCCTTTTGCCTTTCTTCTCCCTCTCCTCAATACAGGGCAGTATTTTTTGTTGCTAGTCAAAGTTAAAATGCATGATTGTCTTAAAACCAAACAGACATGAGTGTGTACACTAAAAACTGTTGATGTAAACCACCATTAAGTTGACCAAAATGTTTGCAAAAAATCACTGTATGAGAAAAGGACAAAAAGACACTTGCAAGTTGCATCGTATACATTTTGACTGAGAGTTACTACCTTCTTCCCTGTTCAAAAGATTTGGCACAAACAACAACGAAACAAGATTTGTATACAACAAACCTGGTCCTGCTGCTTTCTCCCTTTTCCTTTCAAGTCAGTGATGAGTGTATTAACTGCAAGCCAGTCAAAACCCACTGAAACAATACATCAACCATAAACTGACATGCTGCATTTCAACATGGATTTTCAGCCTAAAAATTCTTATTACATTACAAGAAAGTCACACAACAGCTCGAAGGTGACAAGTTTAAGGCCAATGGCGATGTCATTCTCTTTTTTTCCTTTCTAACCAAATGTATTATCAGTTAAAATAAAACACAACTGAAATTCAAAATACAATCCTTTGTGATCACTGGCACTTCATCTCTCTGGTTAATTTTCTAGGTTTTCAACTGGAACCAACTGCTCATTTCAAAAACGTTTTATCTCACCAGTAGTGCTCAAACAGTTATTGTTGAGTACATACCCACATGCACACTATGTCTGCACATACATGGTCACTGATTGAAACCAGTTTACTGTCATTATATAAAAGAATAACTCAAACAGCTATTATGTGTGCATGCACACATACACACACATTACGTATACATATACAAGTCTAAACTGACTGAAACCAGTTTACTGCCATACAAGAAAAATTTAGGAATTTACTGTGTGCATTCAGTATTCACACATGTGTATAGATGACATGCACATAGTTTCCACAACTTGTGTCTACACTGACTAAAACCAGTTTGTCCAAGGAAAACAAAACGCAGATGAAAAAGAAAAGCAGGATGGCAAGAGGTCCAGGAGGCTGCTTTAGGTCCCCCAGCCAGGTCAAGGGCCAGAGCCCCTTGTTGTAGAAACTGAGGGGTTTCTGCACCATTGACAAGTATAATCTGGGCATTTGGATATAGCTTATTCCTTTTCACTTTAAATACAATCAACATGATCACCACTATTACAAACTAATAATGTTAGCGTGAGAGCAGGATGCAGTGGAGTTCACATATCACAAGCTTCTGGGGATTGGACAAGTATTTGTTAACAATATTTTGTATTTACCAGAGCAGGACCTTCAGATAACGATCAATTTTTACACAAGAAGTAGTTTGCTTCAAGCAGACTTTTCTGTACCAACCCAGCCTGTAGTAGGTTTTGTGAGAAAAAAAACATAAGTCCATAATTTTTCATGGAAGTGGTGGAAGGAGTCACACACCTGAACTGAATGTAAGTATCACTTGGTATAAAGGTTTCCCTATCAAAGATGAAGCTGTACAAGTCCCTGGTGCTGTCCATCCTGCTGTATGGCTGCGAAAGCTGGACCATGACAGCAGAGACCACCAAGAGAATCCAGACGTTTGAAACTAAATGCTTCAGGCGCTTGCTCGGGATCTCTTGGCAAGACCGGAAGACAAACGACCTTGTGAGGAGCCAAATAACATCACTTGCAGGCCCCCAAGAACCCCTCTTGGCAACAGTCAAGAAGAGGAAGCTGTCGTGGTTCGGGCATGTCATACGCCACAATTCACTGCCCAAAACAGTCATCCAGGGCACGCTGGAAGGCGGCAGACGAAGGGGACGACAAGCCAAATGCTGGATGGACAACATCAAAGAATGGACCAGGATGGATGGCCCTACGCTGATGCGACAGGCAGAGGACAGGGCCGGATGGCGGTGCCTGGCTTCGAGAGTGTCTCTCATCTCTCCTCTACGCCCATCATGGGCAAGAGAATGATGATGATGATCACAGGATATTAAAAAAAAAAGTAGAGAAAACACTTAGTTGAGTACTTCGGTTCGTAGAACCTTCAAAGCAACTGAAGAGGGCGGGTGCAGCTTCTGTGGTTGTTGAATTGTGTTCACTCACTGATTTTTTTTAAACACAAATCGCTGTCACTGCAGAAAAAGGGTGGTGGTGGTAGTTGGAAGAAGAGGTGAGAAAGAATCTAGATAGCGAGGGGAAGGGGGATTGGGGAAGATGAGGGGGGGAGCGGGGGGAGCAAATAGGAAAAATGGGGGGGGGGGGGGGGGGGGGAGTAGGGATAGCTGTGATTTGATCTAGTCTTTAATGTTGAGGCCATCTGGCGCTGTAGTGCCCAGATGATGGATGATCTTTTTCTCCATGTTTTTTCTCTTCAAGCAGT
This sequence comes from Conus ventricosus, assembly GCA_018398815.1. Lineage (NCBI taxonomy): Eukaryota > Metazoa > Mollusca > Gastropoda > Neogastropoda > Conidae > Conus > Conus ventricosus. Next base: position 79,808,705 of record CM031597.1, read on the forward strand.
CTCCCATGCTGTTGCGCCAAACTACTGCAATAGAGAAGTGGCTGATGCTGTGGGGGTTGGTGTTAAAAAAATCAGTGAGTGAACACAATTCAACAACCACAGAAGCTGCACCCGCTCTCTTCAGTTGCTTTGAAGGTTCTACGAACTGAAGTACTCAACTTTTCTCCTCCCAAGTGGGTTCAAGTGTTTTCTCTACCTTTTTTTTTTTATATCCTTTGTGAAAGAACCCAGGCAGTCAAAACTTTTTATATCCTTTCACTATCATACAACACTGACAGCATGGGCTAGTTTAAGTTCTTGAATGAACATTTTTTACAACTCCCACACATCTTTCCCAAATCATCGGCACAAAGGAAGATGGACATAAAGAGAGAAAGACGGGGAAAGAACATTTGTGTTTTGCAAATTTCCTTCTTTTTTTCCCCCCTCAGTGCCTGCACCTAGATGTGCTGCATTTAATTAATGCCAGTTAAAACATGATGCACTGTACAACCTCCTGTTGTGGTCTTTCTGACACTATGTGCCAAAAGCATGGATTTGCCCATCAACACCACGTCTGTTTCTTATTTTAAGGCCTCTAATTTCCACCCATTCCAACTTTCAACTGTTCAAAACCATGGTTACAATCTTGAAAAGTATCCTCATTTACTTGAATGAATGGAATCGGCATCATAATAGTTTCCTAACTGAAAGAGTGTTAGCATGCTAACTAAACATGACACCGACAGAGGCCTGGTTTGACAAAAACCTGGATAGGTGCATGGACAGAGTGTTCTGGACAACTTTGCCGAAATGTGAATGAAAGAGATGAGACTCGAAACATTGCACTTTTCCAATCTTCAGAAAAATGGAAACATTGCACTTTTCCAATCTTTAGAAAAATGGCAAAGTCAAATTCTGGCTAAGCTTATGGCTGTTCTGGGTGTGTAGTTTTCAAATTTTATCCCTGAGTTTGTCAGATTGACTTTCGGTTGTACTGACACATCTGCACACACACACACACACACACACACACACACACACACACACACACACACACTGCTGTGACTGCTGAAATTTACTAAGACTGATATTTCAATAGTGTGTCTTCCCAATAAACCAAACATGTACATCAAATCTTTATTGGCAAAGGTTTGTAAGTGGGTTAATGGCTTTTTGATAGGCAGCGAGTGTATTTGGGCTGGACATGAAGAAATATTCTGATTGTTGTTATTCTGCTTATTGCCAATGACCCATGAATCAATGGAAAACTGCTAAATGATTACCCAGTTAGTACTGCATAGCATAAAATCTATTCATTTCAATAAACTTGACATAAATCTCTGCACTCATTTTTTTAAAAACACTGTCCTTATTAGAACTAACATGTATTTGATGTCAGATTATTTTCCTACAATCATTCTGAAGCGTTAAACATGGATGGATATTTGATTGTGCCTTTCACTAGTGGGACCCTGATCTTAATGTTAACCCATCCTTATTTCAGCCTTTCAGATCTAAAGCTGCAAGGATGATTGCTCCATACTTACACTAGTTACAGGCTCAGAAGAACCACTAAAAACATGACCTCCCTTCATAGAGAAAACCCTAATTGTCAGTCTGTCCATCACAAAGCAAGCAATGAGGTACCTATAAAATAGCTTTACTGCTCCACTGTGAGACATGGGCTAAAGCACACTTTTATTGTTGATGCAGGGCTTTTTGAGAGTTTTTCATTCTCTCTGTGTGCACATCAGAGTAAACCTCTTCATTAAACTCATTGATTTATGTCTGTCATCGTGAATGACAATTGCAGATTTTTTCTTTAAAATCGACAAATCATTCTCGGGTACCCTTACAGCGTAAAAATCAATTTGACGATTGTGGCCGTCTATGCAGTAAAAAAAAAAAAGAAAAAAAAAAAGAAGCTCCAACCCCAAAATGGCAAGGCACGTTGGAAACTAAATTCTGTCAATGTATTACCTTTTCTTACGAGGCTAAATAAAAGGTGTACTGCAACCACTTTTCCCGATTTGCAGAAGGTAACTCTAACAGCTTGATGTCTTCAAATAATGTACAATTTCCCCAAGTCTTTTCGATACTCATTGATACTTCATTGAAAGTGAAACTAGTACCCATTTCCTTTCGAGTTTAGTACTCGGTATACTCTGAATCAACATTAAAGCACTCAAGCAAAAATTTCGTTTAAAAAACAACAAACGTAAAGCTTCCAATTAAAAGTACATACTGTACATACACTGTATTGCGGTCTGAAATACATCTTCTGAAGCCACATGTAAATCACTGAAGGCTGCCATTTTGGAAAATTGTAAGCCAGCAGAAACCAGAATCTGCCGAAGAAAACCGAAAACTACCGGAATATTTTTGTGATGAATTAAATTTTGTTTTTTATCTGTCAAAACTGGGCCCACTTAAAAAATCCTGTTTCAACCTTCTCACAATCAGCCAGATACCATTACACACGTTTTTTGTATTTAATCCAACAGAGTCGCATTCTATTGGATAACAAGAAGTACAGACTAAGGGGGGGGGGGGGGGGGGGGGGGGGGGGGGGGTTTGTTTGCTGTTTTTTTTAAAGGGAGGGGGTATGTGTGAGGGGGGGACATAAATTACCACATAACGTAAATACAAAAATGAAAAATGTACGTATTCAAATATCTTAAAGAATCTAAAAGATACTTGGAGGAGAAGAAAAACAGGTAGGTAAAAAAAAAAAAGTTTAAAAACAAAAGAGGCTGGGAATATGAACGTACACAAGAAACGAAGTGTGTGTGTGTGTGTGTGTGTGTGTGTGTGTGTGTGTGTGTGTGTGTGTGTGTGTGACGACTCATCGGCCTGTAATTGTTCCATGCAGCATCAAACTTGTTTTGATCATTATTAACCAATATATTCGCAGACATTACAAAAATTTATAATACAACTTATAATCATAATACATTACAAAATGATATTGATAATTTATCCAAATGGTCTGCCACATGGAATTTGCATTTTAATGCGGACAAGTGCAACGTGTTACATGTTGGACGTAAGAACCCAAGATACCAATAGGCCTTTACAATGCTAAACACTGGTGAGCGTGCAGATATTTCAACATGTGATTATGAAAAAGATCTTGGTGTCACTTTTGATTCTGGCCTGGTATTCGATAAGCATATTCAAAACTCTATAAATAAAGCTAATAAAATGATTGGTATAATTAAACGTACTTTTAGTCATATAGATAAAGATATTTTTACAAAACTATATAAGGCTTTCGTTAGACCTCATTTGGAATATGGCAATACAATTTGGTATCCTCGATTAAAGAGGCAGTCTGCTGCTTTGGAAAGAGTACAAAGAAGAGCAACAAAGCTTGTAAAGAATATACAAAATCTTTCCGATGAAGGTAGGTTAAAAGCTCTTGGACTGCCTACCCTAAAAACAAGACGAGTGAGGGGCGATTTGATCCAAGTCTGTTGACAATATTCCTATTTCAAAATTTTTTACTGCATCAAGAGTTGATATTACCAGAAATGGTGTGGATAAAATTTATCATGAATATTGTCGCACTAACCTAAGGAAATTTTCTTTTAGTAACAGAGTAACAAATCTTTGGAATAAATTAACCCCTAACATTAAACGTGCACAAAATACTAACCGTTTCAAAAGCTCTATCGATGATAGTGTATTATTGAAGACTATTTATTTTGACTATGATAAATAAAGACTTGAGCGAGTTAAAGACCTGACCGTGTGAAGACAGATAACACATAGAAGGGACATGTAAAGCCAGTTCTGGCTATAATTGCTAAAGGCAATTGTCCCTACAAACCTAAACCTAAACCTAAACCTAACCTAAACGGTATGCAACTGGATCTTGGATCTGTTGTTCAGTTAATACTGAAAAACTGACGCATTTGGCTACGTTTTTCGATCTTACATTTATGAATACAAAGTTCAGCAAGTATAATGATAAAAACTAAAGTTGCCTCTGTTCGCATAATTCGGTTGATCCTTTCCAAAGCCTGATTATAATATCACGAGTGATATTGATGTTGAAGGGATATCGTCATTTTTTGAGAGTGGTCGAAGAACTGAGATAAGTGGACTGGGAATTAGGACTTTGGGACAAAACCACCGAAGAGACTTGGGCCTTCATCAAGAGCAAACTAAGCACTGCAATAGACAACCATGTTCCAAAGATCAGGGTGACAGGTAAGCAGTCCAAGAAGTGGATGGACAAGGGAACCTTAAAGAGCGTTAGGAAAAACACCTGGTCAGCTATTTAGAAGATGGAGTGAAAGCAGAGATGGCAAGGAGTACATCAAATATGCAAGAGTCCGCAACCAAGCCAGAAATGCAACCTACAACCAAAAGCGGTGTTGGAGATTTGAGAAAGAACGATGGCTCAAAGACCTCATCCGACCAAGAAAAAGCTGAAGTACTGAATGCTTTCTTTAAGAGTGTTTTTACAACTGAAACAGATGACGATTTACCCAAACCACCTCAGTACTTTTTCAGCAGCGAACTAAGAAAGTTTGACATCACAGAGGATAAGGTCAAGAAGCTCCTGGGTAAACTTCACACAGGTCCGGACGGGTTACACCCTCTAATCCTGTCAGGGGCAGCTGACGTATTGGCTATGCCCATCAGTCTGCTTTTCAGAAGATCCCTAAATGAGGGTGTGATTCCTGATGATTGGCGCCAGGCAAACGTCACGCCTATTTTCAAAAAAAGCAGTCGTCTCTCTGCAAACAACTACCACCCAGTTAGCTTAACATGCATAGTTGGAAAGGTCATGAAGCCCTGATTAACCATCTGGAAAGAAACAGTTTGATCAGTGACAAACAGCATGGATTTGTAAGTGGTCGCTCATGCGTTACACATCTGCTTGATGTTCTTGACACATGGACAGCGATCCTGGACGATGGGGGCTCAGTGGATATAATCTACATGGACTTTCAAAAGGCTTTCGATAGTATCCCTCATCGAAGGCTTGTCTCAAAGATAACAGCACATGGTGTAGACGGTCAGGTCCTAGAATGGATACAAGACTTCCTGAGAGATAGGCAGCAAAGAGTGGTAATCGGCGATGCGCAGTCAAACCAAGCTAGTGTGACCAGTGGGATTCCTCAAGGGAGCCTTCTAGGCCCAATTCTGTTTGTCATGTACATCAGTGATCTTCCCACTTGGGTCCACAGCAACGTTCGACTCTTCGCTGATGATACAAAGATTTTCTCCAGGACTGACACGGAAGATGCCACACATGACCTACAGGAGGAGCTGAACAGGCTACAGGACTGGTCAGACCGGTGGCTTCTCCGTTTCCACCCAGATAAATGCCATGTCCTGAAATTGGGATGGACAAAGTCGGACAAAGTATACCAGATGAGGGGAAAAAATGAGGCCGGCGAGGCGTGCACCATCAACCTGTCTGAAAGCCAAGTGGAGAAAGACCTGGGTGTCCATATAGACAACAAACTTTCCTTCAAAGAACATGTGGCACAGGCAACATCCAAAACAAATCGAATTGTCGGGATAATTAGACGATCTTTCGACCACATGACAAAAGAGACCTTTATCCAGCTGTACAAGTCACTTGTAAGACCAGTCCTGGAGTATGGACACTCGGCTTGACAACCTCACCACAAGACTTTGTGTGCTGAGGTGGAGGATGTCCAACGCAGAGCAACAAAGTTTCTTTCATCGCTTAAGGATAAACACTACCCAGAACGCTTGGCCATACTACAGCTTCCCAGTCTTGAACATCGACGGGCTCGAGATGACATGATAGATTTGTACAAATATGTTCATGGCATGTACAGGGTGAAGAACCCTCAGTTTCAATTGTTTGACAGCAGAGAAACAAGGGGCAACAGTCTGAAGTTAGTCAAAGGACACCGTAGGCTACAAGTCAGAAGTAACTTTTTTTTGCTGAGAGAGTCATAAACTCTTGGAATAGCCTCCCAGCTCATATAGTCACAGCTCCAACATTGAACACCTTCAAGTCCGGACTGGATGCCCACTGGAATAGCCTTCCCTCAAAGTTCAATCCAGTATGCTACGAATAGGTGGTGGTAGCGTCAGTACTATTAGAAACCCCATGCATGCAAGTTCATAGGCGTATACTTACATCTACCAATCTCGAAGGTGAACAGGCCTCCAACGAGGCCTTAAACACCTCAAGTTCAAGTTCAAGTTCAAGTATTTAATAAATTTCCAACACCTTTTACAAATTAAAAAGAAAACGTAATAACACATCCTTGAAAAGCGTTGGACTGAATCTCTCTCTTCATCACAGAATGTACAATTCGTCATATTTATCACGATCATGGCATTTAAAACAACATTTGTACCTAATAATTCTGTGTATCATTCTAACTTGCAACCTCTTCAGTTTAACATTCTTGTTAATTTTATAGATGTGGAAGAATATTTTATTCCAGTGGACTTGTGGTTTAGTGTCCGTAGCCATTGCGAGCACCAAATTGGTTTATGGTCATCTTCAGTCAAAATAACGTAATATAGTGTAGTTCCTTTACTTTCTGCAATAATAGTGTTGAAAGCTCTCAGTATGACCTGGACGCTTTAAGTCTTACTATTCAGTTTTATTCCCGTTTTCGTTATGAATTGTTTCATTGAGGAAATCCATCCACCGTATGAGACAAAATCTATAGCATAAGCAGCATCGCTCTAAAAGTGTCCACTTTTCAGAAAATGTTTGTTGAATATTTTCCTTTCTCAGTTAGTTTATTAGTTAGTTAGGGTAGTTGGTACTATCCGTCGCTCCTATATAGATATACAAGACAAACAAGATAGGTCCCAAGACACTCCCATGGGGAATCCCACTCGAGACATTGGCTTCTTGTGACTGTGCGCTATTGACGACAACCCGCTGACGCCTGTTGTTTAGGAAGTCCTGTATCCAAAGTAATATCTTCCCTTTGATACCATGCGCTTGAACTTTCAGAACAAGTCGTCTGTGTGGAACGCTATCAAACGCTTTCTGGAAATCCATGCAAACAATAGCGACTGAGCCTCCATCGTCCATGTGTCCATGACATCAAGAAGCTGAGTGATGCACGACCTCCCCTTCTGTCAACTATACAAGCTATCTTCGAGGATGCTCAGAAGTCTTGAAAATAGAAGAAAAAAATCTTCAACGTTTTGATCATAGACCGTCTCCCCTTCTGTCAACTATACAAGCTATCTTCGAGGATGCTCAGAAGACTTGAAAATAGAGGGAAAAAATCTTCAACGTTTTGATCATAGACCGTCTTCAGGTTTGATGAATGAATGAATGAATCAATCAATTGATTAGTCAGTCAGTCAGTCAGACGGTCGATCTCTCTCTTCCACTTCGTCAAGATTGCATGATGTACTTCACTTATCCCCAAGACGGTCTATGACCAAAACGTTGAAGATTTGTGTGTGTGTGTGTGTGTGTGTGTGTGTGTATGTGTGTGTGTGTGTGTGTGTGTGTGTGTGTGTGTGTGTGTGTGTGTGTGTGTGTGTGTGTGTGTGTGTGTGTGTCTATTTTCAAGTACTCTGAGCATCCTCAAAGATACTATGTATGATTGAATATGAGATTGGAAAAGAGTTTGCGTGAGTGAAGGTCGTGGAAGTGTTTGATTTTCGAGAGTTCGTACACTTTCTGTGATTTTCTTCTTTTTTTTCTTTCTGGATCCTCTTCACCACCGACGGACTGGTCTCCACAATCAATAAGTTGAGTATTTTGAGACCATATTGTCCGTGACACTTCAGAGGGGTCTGCGCCTTTTAAAAAAAAAAAAAAAATTTTTAAACCCCACATAATCCCCCTACCGGAGAGGGTGACCAGCAGGAAAGAACACTGAAGATGTCCCGTCCTACCATCACTCGCAGCGTCTCTCCGGAGAGTACCTAAGTCATCTAGAAACTGGATGAGACAGATCCACAGACATTACAAAACAGCTTTCATACACCCCCCTCCCCCACTCCCACCCCCTCACATTCACACACACCGTGGGCGACAGGAGATCAGCGAAGCTGAGATACCCTAGATACAAATGTGTCCAGGGATGCAGCATCCACGGCAGTCTGGGGAGAGCATTCCAATCCTTGATCGTTTTTGGGAGGAAGGATTCACCCCAGTAGTTTGTTCTAGGAGACAGGCGCTTGAACTGCTTGTTATTTCCTGTCCTGCTTGTTATTTTGCATGGAGAGTTTATACGAGGGTGCCAACTAATAGCATTGTCAACTGTTACTCCAAGCATTTTGTAATATGTAACCAGTCCAAGCGGTTAACCTCTAAGATGCATTGGAGGGAGTTAAATTGTCAGACCTTGTATGATTTTACGGTTGTTTCCGGTATTTTGTTTCTCGAACTACTTATGGGCTTAGTTATATACATACATATTTTACTATTGCTGACACAGACAAAATACGTATATTAAAACTCGTAATTTCCATGAAAAAAGAAAACACTGAACAGTTTTGTTAAGGTAACAGATCACCTTTGAAACAAACTCATAACGACGTGATGTGAACGTGACGTCATGAATTTTCTGACCCCCGAAAAGGGAACAACTCGCCAGGGTGGCCACAGTGACATAGGACTCCAACAAACTGTGCGACTCTGAGAGAGGTATCGGATGATGTCTGAAACGGAGACAAATATGGAAACTTGCAGTCTACCAGATGATCGAATAGACGACCGAAGGGTATGTGTACACGGCAGATTTTTCGGATTAAATTGTCTAAAGCAACGGATAGAGTAGACTAATTACGAATATCAACATGAATCATAACTTTCTCTTTGTCAGTAGTAGCTTCACCGTCGTAACTGAACTACATTGTCAACAGTTTACTGTGACACATGGCAGTGATGCATTTCTCTTCCATGTTAGAACTGATTAAAATCATTGCATCAGTCACAATATGTAATTTAAGTAAAAACTAAGAAAGTAGTTCAGTTTCTCGGCTTGTTTGCAAGTTGTATCTATTCTTGCCTGACAACTGGGATCAGAATGAAATAATTATGGCATGAAGCTAAGTGACGGTAACTGATTGGCATTCATACTTGGTATACTTTAATGTAGTTCGCCTGCCACAGCAAAAGAATGCAAGTTCCCAAGATTTTTAACATGCGCGCTGGTGACCTACTCGTTTTTGAGTGAACCGGTGTTTTAGGAAGAAGAAGAAGAAGATTGATAGACGTATCTCCTACCCTTATACAAACTTGACTGAAGTAGATAATTTATCAGATTTGTCTGTTTTGGCCTTTGAAATGCCTCGAGTCTGTAAAACACCACCTGAAATTGGTCCATTGTTTAAATGTCGATGATGGATTGTTTCCTATAAAGTAGGGGGTGAGGCTCGGTACGAAAAACTTGGATTCCAAATTTTCAGGGGGTCACAAAAAGGTTTAAGGAGTCACACTTTATAACTGCTTGTAAATGTACAGAAAATCACACACACACACACACACACACACACACACACACACACACACACACACACACACATGTGCACATGTACACATACACACACATGAGCGCTTTCTGACTGGCTCACACACAAAAACACAGATGACAGAGACAGAATTAGATAGAAATGGATAAGAGGTGAGCACTATTAACAATGTTAAGAAAAATTCTCCAGGTAATGCTTAACATTATTTGTTTAGATTCGTGTTCCCATGTCAGTGAAGTGTTAACTAAAGTGAGCAAGTCTGAATATCTACACTATCAGGATTTTAACAGTAAAACTTGATATGTGGATTGTCGTCAGTGATTTTCATCACGCACAATTTACACAACGTGAGCCAATTTCGCCAGTACTGAAACATGTTATTAATTATGCCTTGCAATGATCATCGGGAGCCTGGTGACAAACAAGAGGGCGAATGATACAATATTCATGGAACATTTCATGAAACTATGTAGGTTGGCCACTCATGCACGGTGTTCAAGTCTTCAACACATTGCTACATCCATAATGGATGCGCGCTCGTGACCTACTCGTTTTTGAGTGAACCAGTATTTTAGGAAGAAGAAGAGACATTTTGTTTATCCAAACCGTTGTGTTGCATAAATTGCCAGACGTTTGTTCCATTCGCTTAATGATCACCTACAAGTCACAGATGAACTATCGATTTTGTCTCTGAAAACTGAATTACATGAAGTTTTCTATGCTGTTTGCACTTTGCTGAATCACATGATCTTGTGGTCCAAACATGGTCTTAGGTTGTCAGATTTGATAACTGTTGTTGGTTTTCAGCAGAGAAGAGTTCAAGTGGAAGTTGTTTATTCAATATTGATTCAGAACATAGGAGAAAGTTAAATTTTTTATTGACTTCGATCGAGGTAGATCAGACTAAAATGCACTGCTGGGAGTTGCAATGCGTACAGGAGAAAATCATGCATCGCGGTAAATTTTGGTTCGTTTTAGTTGTTGTTGTTGTTGTCGTACCCTGGCTAAAAGACTCCAGGGATCATCCAAACAGCCGAAGCACTTGAACACTATGGTACAAATGCATCAGCTGGGGATGAGAACATTACGTGTGTGACCGTTTTTGATTACCCCGCCACGTGGGCAGCCACACTCCGACTTCGGGGGATTTTGGAGACTGATAATGTTATGCTAGGAGCTTGTCACAACTGAAGACAATCCCCGCATAACTATGCAGAGCATAACAACATTTTGATGTAGCCTTGGTGTTCTAGCCCATGTCAATTGGCCTGACACAGCTTTAAGCCAAGGCAAAGTTCGTTTTAGTGATGCACTGGACTGATTTCTAGCAAGTCAGACAGGAATTTTATGCATCAGAGACGCACATTTATGCGTGAGAATTATCACTGAATGTTCTATGGATTGTTAGATTTGCTCACGATTCATGGTAAAGTTAGGCTGTCAGTCTTCAATTAAGTCACTTTTCATAAGGCCAACAGTGTTTTCAATTTAAGCTTTGCTTTTGTAACCTCAATAATGATGATCCTTCTCGCACAGGATACACATTGTTTGGTCTCTGTTGAGTGTGTGAAGTTGTTGGAATTTCCCTGAAATGCAATTGCTCAGTTTGCTCCTGTCTTTTTTTTTCTTTCTTTTTTTTTTAATGTGAGATATAATTATAAAGTTGAAAATATAGGTGACTTGCTAACATAAGAATCAAAACATCATGATATGCTTAGTATGTGAAACATATTGATGTCAGTTTTTGAGTAAATAACAGAATCGACAAGAGTTACTATAATCAGTTAATGTTGACAAGTGTAATTTTTGTGTGTTTACCTGTCCAAATCCAGCCAGATCTTTGCAGCTGAAATTGTTTTCCAGTGTCTCAAAGCTTAGATTCTAAATTGTCACTGACCATTCAAACTGAGCAGTAATAAGAGATACAATTTTCTGCATGTCTCATTTGTACAATCCAGAAAATGTTTTGTTTTGTTGTTGTTTTACTTATTTCAAAATATTTCATGCCTGCCTATGGTCACTTTTTCTTGACCACCCTTCTTTTGACTAGAGGGCGAGACTTGGATAGAGAGAGAGAGGGGTGGGGAGGGGGGTGGGGGGGGGGGGGGGGGGGGGGGGGGGGGGGGGGGGGGGGGGAGAGAATGAGAGTGTAGATGTTTTGGGGAGGGGGATGATAATCAAGTGACAATGATTTTATAATTACCTCAGTTCTCATCCCGTGTAGATTGTGTGTGTGTGTGTGCCTTTTTTACGGTTTATTTTAGCGTACAGCTGTTTTTATTAAATTGACTGGATGTAAATGGAGTGTATGTTGGGTAGAGTTATTGATTAGTTTTATGTGAAAATAAGCCTTACTTTATTTATATTGTTTTTAAATTTGTGGGCATGTGCAGGTGTGAGTGCATTTGCACTTTTTATTATTCATGTTGTGTACTCATATGTCATGTGTTTATGTGCTCCACCACAACACAAAGTTCTTATGAAAGAAAATAAAGTGTCTTGAATTGAATTGAATTGAAAAAAAAAATTGAATTGAATCGCATACGATAGAATGAGCTGTGAGGCACAGAGATGCGAGTGCAGCTAGGGCTAAAGCAATGACATTAGTACAACTGGTACTAAAGCAAATAGAATATATATGCAGGATAAAGCAGGATAAGTAACCATTTCCCATACACTTCCATTGGCATGTATACATGTTTCTATTAATATTTATTTATTTTACTGTCTCATTTTGTTTTTGTTTGTTTTTCTTTTTTTTGACTTGTGAGTTGACTTCAACGCAGTGACAGCCCTGATAAGTGATATGGCCCTTTGCAGTCAGCTGGGCTATAAATAATACAGTGTAAGTGACATCACCTTACCTTACCTTTAAAGAAAAACTCGGTGATTGAATTTTAAGGTTGCATTGCTATCTTTAACCACTAATAAGTGAAAGTTTGAGTCAGACTGAGATTAAGATCCATCACTTCACTGGCTACTGAACTTAAACTAGTCTGTAATTAGAGACTTGACCATGTATAAGCAATGGACAAGAGTGAGATCTGGAACTATTAATCCTGAGTTTGTTTCTTCTTTGACATTGACTGAACAGTGAAAGTCAGTTCCTTTTTTTTTTGTTTTTTTGTTTGTCTGTAGTTGATTTCATACTGGATATTTAAATAATATTTTCTTTTAGTCACTTGCCTCCAGGGCATTAATACATAAATTACTGAATCAATTTCAATCATACAAATGAATGCTGTAGGATTGTGGATTACAGTAAATGACTGATTAAAAGAAAACATTTCTGATTAGATTCTATTCTTGTTCCAAGATATTTTATTTTTATTAGTGGAGATGAAGACAAAATCTGCATAGCTTTGATTTTATATTATGTGTACCATTGTGTATGTGTGTGTGTGTGTGTGTGTGTCTGTGTGTGTGTGTGTGCGTGCATGCATGTGTGTGTGTGTGTGTGTGTGTGTGTTGTATTACTATGTGTTTGTGAGTGTGTGTGTGTGTGCGTGCATCTGTGTAGTCACTAGTGTCATTTCTTTATGCACTTGGTTATTCTTCTGAAATATGTCCAACACACATTTTTTACATTGATTGAATGACTTCTTATTCACATTGAACGCATGGTTTTCTAGTTCATACTAATCTTTGATTATCAAAGAAATTGGGAAGGAATTCTTTTGTGCGGGTATATTGTGGGAATGTTTCAATTTTAGATGTTGTGGAGAATTTACCGCTTTTTGTTCACCTTCGTTTTGACAAGCTCTCTTTGCAGCAAAAGAAGGGGTATACAGGTTTTCGTCAAAAGATGATTGGAATTACCTCAAAACTTTGTTTTTAAATGTGCGTTAGTTGTACTTTTGTGAAGCTTTAAAAATTTTTTTTTTTTTTCATGCATTTAACATGTCTGTAATGTCTTGATAGGACTGTTCTGTTGAATGTACACAGGACACAAACACACCTAAAAAAAAAAGCAGTTTGAAAGGATATAATATATACATGTATAGTTTCATCTGTTCAAAAAGACAGCTGCATTTTGTTTAATAATCATGCTTTTAATCCTGTAGATTGAACATAAATCTTGCACATCATGTGTGTTCAAGTTACATGACAATAATGTCCAAGTTAGACATGTTATTAATAGTTTCAGCATTTGTGATTCAATGATTGTTATTCATTCATGTTACAGTTTGGGGCATATTTCAGGAGATTGACCTACTTAGATTGTGGAAGTGTGTTTATCTTGTGTATGCACAATGTTTTCTGTGACAGGTGTATTCTTTTGTATGTCTGCATATATTTCATAGAAGAATTGTCACTTTTATGATCTGTGTCATTATTTTGAAACATGTCTTAGTTTTACTGTTTCAGTAAAGACTTTTATGTCTTTATTCAAAATCAAATACATGCTCTTGGGATAATTTTTGTTTTTGACTTGAGGTACTAATTTGTCAGCCACTGATTGTTCAGTGTTTCAGGCAGATGAGAAGTTGAGTGGAAAATGATGAATTGATATACGAGCATGGCTCCAACTGATGTGCATGATGATGTTGAGCGCATTACGCACAAAATATCCATTAAAAATATGCTTCAGTGATCAGTAGAAGTACTAGAACATTTAAAATTAAGTCAGACAAGTAATTAAGCTGATCCTGTAAAATTGTACAGTATAGCGACAGCTACAACATGGCTTTCGGAGGCAGAGGTCTTGCGAGACGCAGCTCCTCGAGTTTGCAGAAGAACTGTCTCGGAATATGGAAGGCAGAGCGCAGACCGACATTGTCATGATGGATTTTGCAAAGGCGTTCGATAAAGTTTACCATAGCCTCCTGCTCCACAAACTACACCATTATGGAGTCCGTGGCAAACATCAATCGGTGGATTGAGAGCTTCCTCAGTGATAGGAGACAAGCCGTAGTCATAGACGGAGCAGCTTCACAGTTGGCAGATGTCAGATCCGGGGTGCCACAAGGATCGGTGCTTGGACCGTGCCTTTTTCTGGCTTATATTAATGACTTGCCAGATCAGCTCACCTCACAGACTCGCCTGTTTGCAGATGACACTGCAGTCTGTAGACTCGTCACGTCAAACCAGGACCAGTCCCAGCTACAAGACCGTTCTGACCTCCAGACACTTTAACAGTGGGAGAAGAGCTGGGATATGGAGTTCCATCCTGGGATGTGTACAACTCTGCTGGTGACAAGAAAGAGATGACCACTGTCCAGTGAATACCATCTACATGGACAATCACTGACTAACACTATGATCAAATGTGCTAAAGCCTGTATTCCAGTGTCTTCCGATAAACTTCAAATGCCAAAAACACCCTGGTTCGATTCAGAATGCCAACAAATTTCCAAAGTTAGAAAACGGGCTCAGCGTCAGGTATACCAATGACCTTCGGGTCCCAACGCTCGAGCCATCAGAAACTCCGTGCTAAATCAAGACACATTTTTAAAATCAGTAAACGTCGGTCCTGGAGAAGCTTCTGCTCCAGGCTGACATCAAAAACTTCCAAGAAAAAAGTGTGGAACATTATTAAGAAATCAAAGGGAAGAACACCTGTCCCACTGTGAACCATCTCAAGTTTTCGGATTCTTTAATAACAGAGAAGAAAGCAGTTGCTAATCTGCTTGCTTCAACCATTGAAAAGAATTCCTCCTTTTCTAAGAAATCAGCCACTTTTGTCAAAAACAAAGCCCTAAAAGAAAAATTACCCTGCAACTTTTCGTCAGACAACATGGAAGACTACAATCTTCCTTTCACGTTAAACGAGCTGAAATCTGCCTTACTCTCTTGCAGCGATTCCTCTCTAGGTCTAGATGAAATCCATTATCAACTGTTGAAACATCTTCCGCAAATAGGTCTGAACATCCTGCTACAGGTATACAACCATGTGTGGACTACTGGTTTCTTTCCACCTTCTTGGCGGAAAGCCCTCATTATTCCAATTCCAAAACCTGGAAAAGATCTTTCTAACCCATCAAACTACCGTCCCATAGCTTTGACCAGCTGTGTTTGTAAATTGATGGAAAAAATGGTCAATGCTAGGCTCATGTGGTAACTGGAAACGATGGCCTTTTGGCGAAAGAACAGTGTGGTTTCCGCAAACATCGGTCTACAGTTGACCATTTGATTCGTCTGGAATCTACACTTCGGAACGCTTTTTTTGAACAGACAGCATGCAGTGGCAATTTTCTTCGACTTGGAGAAGGCCTACGATACCACCTGGAAGTCGGGGATACTTCATGATCTCCACGATCTGGGTTTTCGAGGTCATCTTCCGCTTTTTATTCAAAATTTTTTGGCAGAAACGACAGTTTCAGGTCCGGGTTGGCACCCTCTCTCTGATGTCCACGAGCAGGAGTTGGGTGTTCCACAGGGGAGCATACTGTCTCCTGCCCTCTTTAGTATTAAAATCAACAACATTGTTCAATCAGTTCAGCAGGGTTGAGACTGCTCATTGTTTGTGGATGATTTTGCTGTCTACGCAACTGGAAGCCTGTACCCGAGTGTCCAGCGCAGGCTCCAGCTTTGCGTAGATAAAATCCATCGGTGGGCAGATGAAAACGGTTTCACCTTTTCTCCAACAAAGACGCAGTGTATTCACTTCATAATTTCCGTCAGTTTTTTCCAGATCCTGAACTTCAAGTAGGGAAATCTCCCATTTCAGCTGTTAAAGAGGCCAAATTTCTGGGAGTCATTTTTGACCAAAAACTTAACTTTCTCAGCCATATTAAAAACCTCAAAACTGCTTGCCAGAAAGCACTGAATATTCTGCGGGGTCGTAGCGCACACCGACTGGGGCGCTGATAAGAAAACTTTGTTGTACCTCTACAGAGCCTGGTCCGTTCCAAACTGGACTACGGTTGTGCTGTGTACGGCTCCGCACGATCTTCTTACCTCAAACTCTTGGACCCTATCCACCATCAAGGGCTTCGTCTCTGTCTTGGAGCGTTCCGCACCACCCCTGTCTACAGCCTGTACGCAGAGGCGGGTGAACCTTCACTGTCCAACCGCAGGCTGAAACTGTCTTTGAATTATTACATCAGACTGTTCTCGGAACCAGAAAACCCTGCCTATGACTGTGTCTTTGACCCTCCGTTCCAAAGTAAGTTTGAAAACAACCCTAAATGTATTCCGCCGTTTGGTCTTCGTATGCAGCCTCACGTGCGGAATGCAGGTCTAGACCTAGGTGTAGTATCTGATTTTTCCAAGTTTCCGGATCAACCACCGTGGACCTTCTTCACACCAGAGATTCGTTTTGATCTTGCAGCTTTTCGCAAAGAGTCTACCAGCTCTCTGGCGTACAGGCATTGTATGCTGAGCTCTGTTCGAAATTCCATCCTGTCAAAAAGTTTTTACTGACGGTTCCAAGTCTGAAGATGGAGTGGTCTGTGCACCCTACTGCCCTGGGGCTCCTTCTCAGATACTGTTGGAACATATTCATTCCGATGCTTCTGTCTATTCTGCTGAACTTACCGCTCTGGTTTTGGCTTTGAAGATAATCTCGCATTCTTCGAAGAGGGACTTTCTGGTTCTGTCGGATTCGCTGTCAGCATCCATAGCTGGCTGCAACCTTCAGCATCCAGAACTTTTACTTTTTTTTTGAACTTTTTAGCAAGTTGAAGGCGGACGGTTACAACATTACTCTTGCTTGGGTTCCTGGTCGTGTTGGCATCGGCGGGAACGAAATGGTTGATCGCTTAGCCAAGAACGCCACAAGAGGAAACTGTCCAACGTTTATATCGCCTGCTCAGATGTGAAACCTAAAATTATCGATTATGTGAGAGACCTCTGGCAGGAGGATTGGAACACACAGACGAATAACAAACTCTTTCAGATCCGTCCAAACCTTAAGGACTTCCTCCATCTGCGTCGGGAAGTCGTAAAGAGGGAAACGGTTCTGTGCCGGCTGCACACCGGCCATTCGTATTTTACCCATTCTTACCTTTAAAGAGTGAAGAAGCTCCGTGGTGTATTCCATGTCATGCGCCACTCACAATGAAACATGTTCTTTTAGAGTGTTGGGACTTGCACGATGTGAGACACAAACATTTTACAGCGGAATCATGAAGATCCTGTTCAGGGATGTCCCACCTGATGTGATCCTTGAGTTTTTGGAGAGAGATTAACATTTTTCATCTGATTTAAGATTTTACGGAAGAAAGATTTTTAATGCAATTTTCTTGTGCGTTTCTAGACGATGTTCATTTAATGAGATGTGTGAAAGTTTTTTTGTTTTTTTTTAAATGACTGGTGAGTTGATTTTAACGTGGTGACAGCCCTGATGTGGCCCTTTGCGGTCGCTGGGCTATAAGCAAACTTATCTTATCTTATCTACATGGACATACTCTCGATGTGGTTACTTCTGCAAAGTACCTTGGAGTCACCATCACGGACAACCTTAGCTGGAACAAACATATAATAGTTCTGCACAAAGGCCAACAAGACCCTTGGCTTCCTCAGGCGTAACCTCAGATCTTTAACGTGGTGACAGCCCTGATGTGGCCCTTTGTGGTCGGCTGGGCTATAAGCAACATTATCTTATCTTATCCTAACCTCAAGATCAGCACCACCCAGCTAAAGGCCACAGCCTACAAAGCCATGGTACGACCCACACTGGAATATGCCTGCACCGTGTGGGACCCCTACACGACGACAAACGAGGACAAGCTGGAATTGGTCCAAAGGAGGGCTGCACACTTTGTCACAGGACGTTATCACAACTCCTCCAACGTCAGCAGCCTCATCAAGCAACTGGACTGGCACCCTCTAAGGCAGCGAAGAAGAAGATCACCAGATTGGCCATGCTGTTTTAAGATCATATATGGTTTGGTCTGCATGGACAGATCCCAGCTGATTCCTGCTCCAACCCGTCAGCGTAGAGGGACATGAACAGCAGTTTAAACAACCACAGTGCCGAACTTTGTATTGACAGGGTCCTTTTATCCACGTAGTATAAAGGACTGGAACGCCCTGCCTGACACAGTAGTTAAGACAAAGACTCTTGATATGTTTGTGTTCAAGAGCAAGAAAACTACATTAAACCTTGGTTTTTTTTGTTTTTTTAAAAAATTTTTATGCTGCGCCAGCCCACATTAAAAAACGTCTGAATAGTCAACATGATGACTAAGGACGTTCAATGGATGAAGATGAAGGATGAAAGTAAAATTTGCTGCACGAGTCAGCCAGTCATATACAGGGTTTTGCCAGTGAGTGAAAAAAATTGAAAGAGATGCCTTTTATTTCTCAATACAGCCAAACATAACCACCATGCATGTGCTGCTCACACAATGAAAGCATAAAATAGAATCCACATACACACACACACTATATGCCTCTGATGACATGCATTACCAAAGGTGGGTGTATTATTGAGGTACAAAAAATTATTAACACCAATAAGCCAGTGATCAACAATGGTGACAGCATTCTCCACAAAATCAGAGACAAATAGAAACAATGACTATATGGAGTGGTGTAGCAGTTTTGATTCAATAAGCTTGTCCATGTTTGAAAGTAAACGAAGATATGTACAAGAAGTTGAAGCTGGAGCCGATGCAGATTTGGAAAAGAAACTTCTCAGGAATTTTTTGTCATAACCAATATTGTGCACTGTTAGTTTTAGTGGACTAGCAGAATCTGATTGCGATGTCGGATATGTATGGTGGAAATGTAAATGAAGCAAATGAAATAGGATGCTCAGTGATGATCACATTAAAGTAAATGTTTTATTTGTTCTGGAGATCAGGTGACTGCTCAGAAACAATAGCCAGCAGGAGCCCAGTAATTAAGCTTAATTTTTCAAGGTACCTGAAGCTTGATCATTTTTACTAAGACACAAGTTTCATTTAGAAAATATAAAAGCTGACAGAGCAAGAGATGTTCTTGTGCATTTGCAACATTAGTTTCAATAAGAAAACTTGCATTAAATTATAGGTAGAAAACACTGTTAGCTTATGTTTTTAAGGCTTGGCATTATGATGTTAATTGCCAAAGTATGTTATATTCTTGACAAAAGATAAGCCCTCATATACACGCTCACACACACACACACTGACTTTCGCACTCGAAACACACAAATGCACATACACGCCTGCACGCGCTCGCATGCACGCACACAAGCACCAAAAAGCACAGAATTTATACACGGGATGCTGTGACTAATAATGGATAACATGCACAGAAACAAAAATTGTATACATAATCAAGAATGTTATGCAAGCAAAAGCCAGTGGTTCAAGATAACTTGACATGTATGGTATCAGTGTAGGCAGGAAGGCCCTACATGTCCACTTGTATTATACAAAATATTGTATTAACATTAGCGTTTCTGAGAAGTTGTAAAGATCTGTTTCTGAAATGACCCAATCCTTGATTGTATGTCGTCTTTTTAAGGCTGTTAAAATCATAACCAGACAAGATCAGTACATATCATTTGAAAGGTCAAGTTGAATTCAGAGTATAGCCCTGTATTTTAGTCTGTTAAAAGAAACAAAATAGCCTGTTTAAAAGGCCCTAGTAACAATGTTGTATCTGATCAGGAGTAACATCATGAGTTCAGTTTGGGATGCAGTTGAGATTGAAATGTTAGATGGCATCACTGTCTTGATGGACACACACATACACTCACACATGCACATGCGCGCACACACACACACACTCACACACACACTCGTACTCACACTCACAGTCTCACAGACACACACACACACTCACTCGCTCACTCATTCACTCTAGATTATTAGAAGTTTAGTGTGCAGAGTACTTTTATTGCTGCTGTTGCTTTTTTTTTTTTGCCCCCCCCCCCCCCCCCCCCTTTTTAAAAAAAAAAAAACAACTTTGAGGTTTTGTTTGTTTGTTTCAGATGGATCCAACAACAGTTGTGAAGAGTTTGTCTGACCCAGTTGAAGAAACAGAAGAGTTCTTGAAAGAAAGTGAAATGTGTGTCAAGTTCTTTGAGAAGTGGAATGAAGTCGAGCAAGTGACCTTTGTGGAAAATTTGCTTTCTCGCATGTGCCATTATCAGCATGGACAAGTGAATACCTATCTCAAACCTATGTTGCAGCGTGATTTCATTTCTGCTTTGCCAGGTATGACGATTAAGATTTGGTTGGCAAAATAATTATGTATTTAATGCAATATTATGAACTTTTTTTTAAAAGTGCCTTTGAAACTGAAAATCTGAGCTTGTCACTAATAACATAAGGACAATTTCAATTATGCTTTTTTTTTTCTTTACCTCCATGCCACTCATTCAGCTTCATGTCCAAAGCCACATGTCCTTGCTTGTTGTGCCATAATCCCACCACTAGCAGTGCATATGGAACAGTCATGTCAAGTTGTTAATAGGCAACCCCCCATTGGAGACGCTGCACAACTGCCAAATCACTTCGATGATGTTCATACGTGCCTGCTGTGATGTAAAATATGCAGGACATCACCTACTGAACCTCCTACTGATGATTTTGCTTAGTTACAGAGTCAGCATAAGCGAACGCTATCACATCATCAGAATTGTTGAACGCGGCATGAATGATGAACTCAGCAAGGCCATAGATGTAGAGATAAAATCAAAAGTGAGGTCACCATGTGAGCAGGACATGAAAGGCTGTAGAATTTGAGACTTTGTTTTCTTATGCTGGTAGTTGAGAATGAAGATCATGCTTTAGAGTTCTGTTTCTGAAACTGCATCAGTGCATGATAGGGCTGTATTTAGTTTACTTTCATGATATATCTTGGAGTCAACCAGGCCAGAGAAATACAAAAACCTGCAGTGTTGGTCAGGAAATTTGAGCAACACTTTCAAAGATCCATCCATTATGCGGATGAAACTCAACTTTATGGTCATAGTCTTCCTAATTTAATTTATCGTAAGCTCAGCAGCAGATAGGAGCTAGTCACAGGCCAAAAAATGCCACGGATAAATGGCTCAAATGGGAATCGGATCTACAATCTCTCAGCTTTGAAGCTGCAGTAGTCACCACTGCACCACAGTGGCTGGTAATAATGCATTGTTATAAAATTTATATGCAGGTAGCTTTGATGTTCGATTTTCTAGCTAAAAGGTTGACAAATCCACAAAGTGGTCAGAAATCATACTTAGGTTTGGACTGTCTATTGTAGAGAGGTGTGTTATTTCCCTTTATCTGTGAAAATACCCTTTCTTGCTTTCTCATTTTCTTTGCAAGTAACAAACAGCTGAATCTGAGAAGTAAAAGCAAGATGACAAAGTGGTTGATAATAAGAAAGAGAGAGAGATGATCAATGATGCAGATCATCCCTGCACTTTGGCATTCATTTTAAGCAAAAGGGAACAAGTTGTCATCAGATTTCTCTGATTTGTTGGCTCTTTTGCCATCTTGAATTTGTTGTTCACAGTTTTTTTTGTATCAACTGACTTATTGGTTCACATTGTCAATATTACTTTAATCTTTAAACCGACCATGATGGGTTAGAAAGAATGTCAATGACTAGTAGTACTGTGGTAGTGTGGTGCAATAGAAAGGCTGAAGTGAAGTGAATCAGTATTGTAGGGTAGGATTACACATTTGTTTTTTTACTTGCTTTTCATAGCTCATTTGTACAATTTTGTGTCAGTGTTACAACTTGTTTGTGCTTCTGTGTCTGTCTTTTGTGTGTTTCTTAAACAGTGAATGGTATCATTGCCATTGGTAGTCTTTGGAACATCACCGTACTGTATACATTGTATTTGCGGGGACATCACATGTCATTTCAAGGCAAACAATTTTTGTTATGTTATTTTCCATTAGCCTACAATAGAGCTGAACTTTCCATGATCTTTTGCCAAAGTTTATTGTAATTTTTACACTTCCAAGCCTACTATTTCATTTTCTGTGGGTGTCTGTGACTACTATGTGTGGGTGCAGACATCAATTCTTGATATGAAGATATTGTTTGATTCTTCAGTCAGTCATTTTGGTGTGTTTGTTACCCCAGTTGGTAGTGACAAGATTGTTTGCTCTTGATTCAAAAAGTAAACATGCACACAGAGATTATTGAACAGACTGGAATTGATACATAACTGCAACCATTTCAAAACAAGGTTACTGAGAGTGAGACCCAATGAATGAGTATGATGGGGAATTTGTAATGTGAGTGGTTAAATGGGTGTAGGAGTCTTGCAGGTTTTAGAAAAGATCACTTGAACTGATGCATGTTTATGTGTCACTATGACATCTCATCTGTTTTAATAATCTATGCATCAGATCTTAGATATTCAGGTTACTGAAAGGCCCCGCTTTTGAGCATTATCAAGAATGGTGCCATTTTGGGTAAATTTCCTGTTTTGTTTTTCAGTTTTTGCTTTGCACAGTCACTTGCGTCTAATCCTTCAATTCCAGCTTCTCCCATTCAGTGACGGTTATTAAAGCTTTTTATTTAAGACATCCTCTCATTCGAGACTTTTTTGGTGCAATTTAGATTATGTCTTTATAACAATAAGTTCACTTTCCGTTTAAGACTGCCTCTTACACTCAAGACACTCCTTCCTCCCACCCTTCCCTCCCTCCCCAAATCACCCTTTTCTCCTCTCCCGTTCTTTTTGGTTTTGAAATTTCTTGGAATATTTATGCTCACAAAGAAAGATTCCACTTTGTATAAATCATGGATGAACTAAGAAATGTGATCAGCAAGTATGTGATATGATTTCTGGGGGTACACTAACAGAAATGCATTTCAATTGTAACCAGTGAAAGGGAAGTGAAAGTAACTGTTTGAGCTTTTATGTGATGAATTATGTGTAGAAAACCAAAACTGTTTGAGCTTTTATGTGATGAATTATGTGTAGAAAACCAAAGCATCTGTAGGGCAAGGTGAGTTGTTTGTAGTCAGGATGATGAAGGAAATTAGGAGTTACTACATCTAAAAAGAAAAAAAAGGAGGGTGTCAATTTAAGTCCGATGGTTGCCTTTTGTTTTTGTTTTCCACAAATGCTTTGCATAGAAAATGATAGCCTCTTCATTGTTTTTTTGGAAGGCCAAGAAATGAGAATACCAAATGCACTGTATACACAAAGTTTGCAAGGTACTTAGGTAACTCTGAGTGACTTAACCCTTTTGTCATAATCACTGCGGTGGACTTCAGTCAGCATGTGTTGTGACACAAAATTGGGAGAATTCCATGCATTCAGTGATGGTAAGACCTTAATTTGTTGACCCATGTGAAAACTTGCAAGGTTGCGGTAGCCATTTAAAAGCCTGTAGTATCAGCGTTTTCTTGAGGCTGTCCTTTTACAGCTGTTTCAACATTCCAGCTTCCAGTATATCTATGCGCATCCATGACTCCATTTTGCCCAAATCTCCCCTCCCCTTCTACCTCTCTTCCAGCCTGGCCAAATGGTCACGACAGTTTTTTCACTATTGTGATTACACTCGATTTATATAATTACTAAGGGTCTAAGACCGCTTTATAACTGTATATAGCAAGCTATTTTCATGTTTGTTTTGTAGCGATTATTCTTATTTTAGGTCTGTTCTAACTTTCAGCAGTTATGCATTATAATCTTTTCTTTTTAAAAAATTTTTTTCAATAGCCAAGGGGCTGGATCATGTAGCAGAGACGATCCTCGCCTACCTGGATGCCAAGTCCCTTTGTGCAGCTGAGCTGGTCTGCAAGGAATGGTACAGAGTCATCTCCGAGGGCAATTTGTGGAAAAAACTCATTGAGAGGAAGGTTCTCACAGATAGTCAGTGGAAGGGCCTGTCTGAACGGCATCAGTGGTATGATATATTTTGTGTGTGCTGGGTTTTTTTAAATTAAAAAAAAAAAAGTCTGTTGTAACTTGTATTCTTGATCAGTTGCTGATATGACTTCAAGATTGATACTAAATTTCCTTTCAGGATTATCTGATGATTACTTAGTTCTAATTGCATTACACTGCTGTAAATTCAAGTAAATCTTGGGACTGCTGTAATAACTATAAAAGTTACAAATCTTAAATAAATGTTAGCGAACCGCCCAGAGAATGTGGACAAACGAGTCACAAGACAAAACAACGCGTTTCGACCTCTTAGGTCTTCTTCAGGTGGGACATAAACGAATAAAACAACGAAAATTCACCTAGCGTTGATCGCTTCAGAGTTCAGCACAAGGAAGAAGGCATTGAATTCTTCCTTGTGCTGAACTCTGAAGCGATCTGAAGCGACCAAAGCTAAGTGAATTTTCGTGGTTTTATTCATTTATGTCTCACCTGAAGAAGACCTAAGAGGTCGAAACGCGTTGTGTTTTGTCTTGTGACTCGTTTGTCCACGTTCTCTGGGCGGTTCGCTAACATTTATTTAAGATTTGTTTAGATTTCCGCCTGCAGTCGTCTCACTTTGCAACTAGATCTATAAAAGTTACGTAATTCTTGTTTGGTCTCTAATTCATTGCTTGTTATATTTTAAGCTCTGATTATGTAAATATGAAATAAACTGAATATTACCTGAGTCCATTCTATTCTAAGACTATGGAACATGTATTTGACAAGAAGCATGTGAACCAGTCAAGTGTGTAATTTTATGTTTTGGAGTTATTATTTTTTCTATAATTCCTTTCTAACAATTTGTTATTCTAACACTTTGGAAACAGGGGAAGAAAGAAGTGTGCTTTGCATAGAGTTGTACTATTGCAGATAATACAGAGTGAGAATTACCAGTAAAGGTGAAAGGGACTGCATTGTGTGTATCCTGTTTGCTAGATATATAAACTGTAGAAACTTTTGATGTTACTGTGTGTATATACATTAACAATTTATTTTTTTACATAATAAGACAGATCCATGAAAATAATGTAGTAACACTTTTACTTTTTAAGAGGTTTTCACTGATAAAAGGTTTCAGTCAGAGTTTACACTTCTTCAAGAACTGAATTGAGGATGTCCTTTCGGATTTAGATTTGTGTTGTCTGAACGGACGGATCTGCAACTTACCTCCACTCTTCCACAGGTTCACTTTCGTGTTTAGATTTGTCGGTTTGTGACCCCTCGCTGGTCCTGGACTATGAGTGGTCTGTCCATGACGATCTGCACGGAAGTGACCATTTCCCTGTCCTTCTACAACCCCATAACATGAACACGTCTCTGTCTCTCAACATCTAAATTATAAGAAAGCAAACTGGGATCTATTTGCAGCCACTATTTCTAAAGAATTCCAGGACACTGATTTTCTTCAGATCCGGATCCAGCTGAATCTTCTGACTAACACTGTGATCAAGTGTGCTAAAGCCTGTATTCCAGTGTCTTCCGATAAACTTCAAATGCCAAAAACACCCTGGTTTGATTCAGACTGCCAACAAATTTCCAAAGTTCGAAAACGGGCTCAGCGTCGGGTTGTACCAACGACCTTCGGGTCCCAACGCTCGAGCCCATCAAAAACTCCGTGCCAAATCGAGACACACTTTTAAAATCGGTAAACGTCGGTCCTGGAGAAGTTTCTGCTCCAGGCTGACATCGAAAACTTCCAAGAAAAAAGTGTGGAACATCATTAAGAAAATCAAAGGGAAGAACACCTGTCCCACTGTGAACCATCTCAAGTTTTCGGACTCTTTAATAACGGAAGAAAAAGTAGTTGCTAATCTGCTTGCTT
Organism: Conus ventricosus; assembly: GCA_018398815.1. Taxonomy (NCBI): domain Eukaryota; kingdom Metazoa; phylum Mollusca; class Gastropoda; order Neogastropoda; family Conidae; genus Conus; species Conus ventricosus. The sequence continues at coordinate 79,834,726 of CM031597.1, forward strand.
CACAATTGAAAAGAATTCCTCCTCTTCTAACAAATCAACCACTTTTGTCAAAAACAAAGCCCTAAAAGAAAAATCACCCTGCAACTTTTCGTCAGACAACAATGGAAGACTACAATCTTCCTTTCACGTTAACGAGCTGAAATCTGCCTTACTTTCTTGCAGCGATCCTCTCCAGGTATGGATGAAATTCATTATCAACTGTTGAAACATCTTCCGCAAGAAGGTCTGAACTACTGCTACAGGTATACAACCATGTGTGGACTACAGGTTTCTTTCCACCCTCTTGGGCGGAAAGCCCTCATTATTCCCATCCCAAACCTGGAAAAGATCTTTCTAATCCATCAAACTACCGTCCCATAGCTTTGACCAGCTGTGTCTGCAAATTGATGGAGAAAATGGTCAATGCTAGGCTCATGTGGAAACTGGAAACCGATGGCCTTTTGGCGAAAGAACAGTGTGGTTTCCGCAAACATCGGACTACCGTTGACCATTTGATTCGTCTGGAATCTACACTTCGGAACGCTTTTTTGAACAGACAGCATGCAGTGGCAATTTTCTTTGACTTGGAGAAGGCCTACGATACCACCTGGAAGTCGGGGATACTTCATGATCTCCATGATCTGGGTTTTCGAGGTCATCTTCCGCTTTTCATTCAAAATTTTTTGGCAGAAACGACAGTTTCAGGTCCGGGTTGGCACCACTCTCTCTGATGTCCATGAGCAGGAGTTGGGTGTTTCCACAGGGGAGTATACTGTCTCCTGCCCTCTTTAGTATTAAAATCAACAACATTGTTCAATCAGTTCAGCAGGGTTGAGACTGCTCATTGTTTGTGGATGATTTGCTGTCTACGCAACTGGAAGCCTGTACCCGAGTGTCCAGCGCAGGCTCCAGCTTTGCGTAGATAAAATCCATCGGTGGGCAGATGAAAACGGTTTCACCTTTTCTCCAACAAAGACGCAGTGTATTCACTTCCATAATTTCCGTCAGTTTTTTCCAGATCCTGAACTTCAAGTAGCGAAATCTCCCATTCCAGCTGTTAAAGAGGCCAAATTTCTGGGAGTCATTTTTGACCAGAAACTTAACTTTCTCAGCCACATCAAACACCTCAAAACTGCTTGCCAGAAAGCACTGAATATTCTGCGGGTCGTAGCGCACACCGACTGGGGCGCTGATAAGAAAACTTTGCTGCACCTCTACAGAGCCTTGGTCCGTTCCAAACTGGACTACGGTTGTGCTGTCTACGGCTCCGCAAGATCGTCTTACCTCAAACTCTTGGACCCTATCCACCATCAAGGGCTTCGTCTCTGTCTTGGAGCATTCCGCACCACCCCTGTGTACAGCCTGTACACAGAGGCGGGTGAACCTTCACTGTCCAAACCGCAGGCTGAAACTGTCTTTGAATTATTATATCCGACTGTTCTCAGAACCGCAGAATCCTGCCTATGACTGTGTCTTTGACCCTCCGTTCCAAAGTAAGTTTGAAAATAACCCGAAATGTATTCCGCCGTTTGGTCTTCGTATGCGGCCTCACGTGCGGAATGCAGGTCTAGACCTAGGAGTTGTGTCCGATTTTTCCAAGTTTCCGGATCAACCTCCGTGGACCTTTTTCACACCAGAGATTCGTTTCGATCTTGCAGCTTTTCGCAAAGAGTCTACCAGCTCTCTGGCGTACAAGGCATTGTATGCTGACCTCTGTTCCAAATTCCCATCCTGTCAAAAAGTTTTCACTGATGGTTCCAAGTCTGAAGATGGAGTGGCCTGTGCAGCCTACTGCCCTGGGGCTCCTTCTCAGATACTGTTGGAACATATTCATTCCGATGCTTCTGTCTATTCCGCTGAACTTACCGCTCTGGTTTTGGCTTTGAAGATAATCTCGCATTCTTCGAAGAGGGACTTTCTGGTTCTGTCGGATTCGCTGTCAGCTTTGGAGGCCATGCTGGCCGCAACCTTCAGCATCCAGAACTTTTTACTTTTTTTAAAAACTTTTTAGCAAGTTGAAGGCGGACGGTTACAACATTACTCTTGCTTGGGTTCCTGGTCATGTTGGCATCGGCGGGAACGAAATGGTTGATCGTTTAGCCAAGAACGCCACAAGAGAGAAACTGTCCAACGTTTATATCCCCTGCTCAGATGTGAAACCCAAAATTAACGATTATGTGAGAGACCTCTGGCAGGAGGATTGGAACACACAGACGAGTAACAAACTCTTTCAGATCCGTCCAAACCTTAAGGACTTCCTCCCATCTACGTCGGGAGGTCGTAAAGAGGAAACGGTTCTGTGCCGGCTGCACACCGGCCATTCGTATTTTACCCATTCTTACTTTTTAAAGAGTGAAGAAGCTCCGTGGTGTATTCCATGTCATGCGCCACTCACAGTGAAACATGTTCTTTTAGAGTGTTGGGACTTGCACGATGTGAGACACAAACATTTTACAGCAGAGTCCATGAAGATCCTGTTCAGGGATGTCCCGCCTGATGTGATCCTTGAGTTTTTGAGAGAGATTAACATTTTTCATCTGATTTAAGATTTTACGGAAGAAAGATTTTTAATGCAATTTCTGGTGCGTTTCTAGATGATGTCATTTAATGAGATGTGTGAAAGTTGTTGTTGTTGTTGTTGTTGTTTTTTTGTTTTGTTTTTTTAAATGACTGGTGAGTTGATTTTAACGTGGTGACAGCCCTGATGTGGCCCTTTGCGGTCGGCTGGGCTATAAGCAACATTGTCTTATCTTATCTTATCTTATCTTCAAGAACTGGGGGAGTTCAGGGAAACTGGAACTGGAAATTAAAGTAAAACTTTTGTTATCAGAAAAAAGAATTCCGGGACAAAAAATTATTGTAAAACGTGGCAGTCAAAAGTCTCGGGACTTGTGGTTGCATTTTCAGTGTGCTAGCAGATGACAGTGAAGCCACAAGATCTCATGGTCTTCATGAGAGCAGCCGTTACCATTTTGTCTAACCAGTTGAAGGCAAGCAGATGCCATTCTCTAACATTTTGCATTAGCAAGATGTTGCAAAAGTGAAAGAATCTGACAAAAGCTAAATGAACAATTTCATATGATCCTGATTATGGTTGGACCAAAAAGTTAATGATACACTACACCACTTAGAGCTCAGTGTGCGATAGATCGCATGAATTTGGGTGAGGAAGGGCATGACCACAGGACTCTCCCCTACCCACCCCCTCCGTCCCCTTTTTGTACTCCCAGTTCTTATAGAACAGGGAGTACTTTAGAATGGGAACGAAGAAATGCTGTGTGTGTGTCTGTGTGTCTGTCTGTCTGTCCGTGGTCAAAATGTGTTCCACTCGCTCCAGACAAAACTACTGGGCCGATCTTTCTGAAAATTTGTAGGTATGTTCATTATGGGCCACGGATGATGCCCGATGTTTTAGTTTACCGCTATAGCCGTTACTAACGGCTGTAACGGCCTGTAACGTTTTTTCTTCTTTACGGAATATCTCAGAAAGTACTTGGCTGATCTTTGTAAAAATGAGCAGTTACGTTCATTATAGGTCACGGATGATGCCCGATGTTTTAGTTTACCTCGTTATAGCTGTTACTAACAGCTGTAACGGCCTGTAACGGTTTTTCTTCTTTATGGAATATCTCAGAAAGTACTTGGCCGATCTTTCTGAAAATTTGTAGGTATGTTCATTATTGTTCACGAATAATGCCCGATGTTTTAGTTTACCGTTATAACCGTTACTAACGGCCTGTAACGGTTTTTCTTCTTTACAGAATATCTCAGAAAGTACTCGGCCGACCTTTATGAAAATTAGCAGATATGTTCATTATGGGTCACAGATGATGCCTGATGTTTTAGTTTGCCCAGTTCTTTCTTTCTTTCTGCGTACGCAGGCTGATACTCCTGCGGACACTGCCTGTATACACAGGCAGTGGAGTTTTGTGTGTATGACCGTTTTTTATCCCGCCATTAAGGCAGCCATACTCCATCTTCGGGGAAGGTGCATGCTATGTGTAACGTGTCATCCATACCAACGGCCAAACTGGCCTTCTCTTCCGAAAGTTGGTGATGGGATTTTACGTGTGTGCAAGATGTTATGCATGCGTTCACACACGGAACCTCGGTTTATAGTCTCATTCGAAGGACTGTATGGGAAATGGAGTCAGAACCAATGTTAACTCCGAGGGAAAAATCCCCCTGTACCGAAACGCCCCGGCGGAGGTTCGAACCCGCAACCCCAGGATCACCAAGATTACGAGTCAGGCGCTCTACCAACTGAGCTATTCCGGCTCCCCTGTTTGCCCAGTTATAGCCGTTACTAACGGTTGTAACGGCCTGTAACGGTTTTTCTTCTTTATGGAATATCTCAGAAAGTACTTGGCCAATTTATAAGCAGTTTGGATGATCTTGTGACAAATCGGAGCCTCTGTCCATATGTAAGTGATGTAATGCTGAAAACGGATTAAACAACCATTAAAAACCGTTATTCTGCCGTTATTTCTTATATATAGGTGGATTTTAATGAAATTTGGTATATAGAAAGGTTATCACACACAAATGGCACTTCTATATAGTGTTTCAAAATCTGACCGTTAAAAACCGTTATTCTTGACGTATTGTCCAGTTTGGATGAAATTTGATATGTACACAGGCTTTAGCCCAGTGAGGACTAAAATACCGGTTTCAAAAGTGTATATCGGTTATATAACCGTTAAACCGTTATTTTGCCGTTATTTTTCGTATATTGGTGGGTTCTAATGAAATTTTGTATATAGAGAGGTTATCACACACAAATGGCACTTCCATGTAGTGTTTCAAAATCTGACCGTTAAAAACCGCTATTCTTGACATATTGTCCGATTTGGATGAAATTTGGTATGTACACATGCTTTAGCCCAGTGAGGACTAAAATACCAGTTTCAAAAGTGTACATCGGTTAAATAACTGTTAAAGCCGTTATTTTGCCTTTATTTCTTATGTCACAAAGCACTTTTCCGATTTATAAGCGGTTTGGAAAACTGGGAGTACGTTTATATGCTTCGCATCTTGTTAGAATTTCAGGGAGTTTTGTTTTTCTTTACTGGGAGCCCAGTTCATTGATTATGTGTATATACTGTATAGTTACTTACTACATGAGTTAAATGACAGTTGGTTGTATTGGGTAGCTTAAAGCTTTGTGATCCTGATGGTTGACATGGTAAATATAATGAGACTAGATTGCCAAGAATTATGAGACTGGCTTGCCAGGAAATTCCACATTTCCCTAGTGCTATAATGAATGTAAAGAAAGTAACACAAAGTCTACAAAATACTAAATAGTGTAAGAAAAACAGAACGCATGATATTAATAGACTTGCTGTTTGTGTACAGGCACCAGCACTTATTCAGGCAGAGGCATGGAGAGGCACCAAAAGATCACAAGTTCTACAGAGATCTGTACCCACGAATCATCCGTGATATTGAGGTCAAAACGCTATTTTTTTAATCGTACGGGAGTTTAGCAAGATACAGTAGTGAGAAAGTCACAAGATTTAAAGCAAGCATCACAAGACAGAAAAACAAAAGGGAATAAAGAGAAAGTAGAGATCCACTTTTCGCAGTTGACATATATGTATTTAAAGAAAATTTGTTCCAGTACACTAAATCTCCTTTTCTTTTGCTTTTACCTAATCCTTTATAGGCCCATTCCGTAGAGTGGTTGACTAATGAAATCATTCACATTGATTCTGGTCGCTCCAGAGTAGGAATTGGAATGTTGACTGCTTTTGGAAGGCTGTGAATTATTTACCCAGTATAAGCTGACGTTCTCTGGAGGGCAGTGAATTATTTCCCCCCAAAATATTGTAAAGCAACATGCCAGTGTGGAAGATCACTTTTCTTTTTCATTTACAACTGTCTGTTACGTCTGACACTTGCAATAATGGTAGTTAACTGTTATGCAAAATTTCCTGTTTAAACTGAGCAAAGATTTGCATCATTTTTGTGATCAACAAATACTAAGTGTAAATTATGATCACATTTAGACAAATATTTGGTTGAACTCTCTGTTCATACATTCAGCCAGGCTTATCGAGTATGTTTTTTTTTACAGTATACAATTTGTTTCAGGGATTTGAACGTTCCAATTTGTTGCAGAGATTAGAAAACAACTGGCGAACAGGTCGCCATACACTGCAGCGAATCCATTGCCGAAGTGAAACAAGCAAGGGAGTGTATTGTTTGGAGTATGATGAAAACAAGATCATCAGTGGCCTTAGAGACAACACTATTAAGGTACAAATGATTATGGATCTCAGGCAAAACTACTGTCATTTATATTTTTTAAAACTCGTTAGCCTTAAAATATGATTTGCATTTTTTCCTTTTGTGAGTGAGTGTGTGTGTGTGGGGGGGGGGGGGGGGGGGGGGGGGGGGGGGGGGGGGGGATAATATTTTTTTTTCCTTTAGTATGAAATTTTGGGACCATCAAACATTGAGTTTCTGATCTGACCAACTATGTCAGTTGGAAAAAAAAAAAAGAGTGTCTGCAGATACTTCCAAATAGAACAAAATTACCGTGATTGGATTTCAAATAGAACAAAGTTACCGTGATTGGATTTCAAATAGAACAAAGTTACCGTGATTGGATTGAGAAATGCATCAATAAATGGCAGTGTTTAATTTACATATGTTACCCGAAGTTGGAGTATGGCTGCCATCATGGCGGGATAAAAAATGGTCATACACACAAAACTCCACTCCCTTTGTTGGGTAGATGGGATTAATCCTTGCCTGTCTATACAGGGAGTGTCTGCAGGAGTATCAGCATATCTACAGTTGCATTTGTGTGTGTTTTTCAGGTTTGGGATCGTAACACACTTGAGTGTGTGAAAGTGCTGACAGGTCACACAGGCTCTGTTCTCTGCCTCCAGTATGATGAGAACATCATCATTTCAGGCTCCAGTGACTCCACAGTCAGGTACAAAGGGTGTTTTCCTTTCTCATTAACACAACATGTTATGCAATACTTAGTTCTTTGCTTGTGCATTAGCATCTCAAATAAATGTTACTACACAGAAGAAGCATAAAGCGACACAGACGTAATAAAGATACCGCAAGGGAAAGATTTTTTCCCCTGAAAATCTGAAAAAAAACGACAAGATCCTCAGAAAAAACTTTCTATGGGTATTGTAAAGAGAGAGAAAATTCTTGATTTATTTGTAATTGACAGATCAGTTGGTGGTCTAAAATGGCAAGGAAAAGTGTTTTTTTTTTTAATGTTTGTTTAGGAAACAAATATTCAGCTTTCATTTCAGGTGTATTCAGAAGGACTTTTGATTAATTCAGAAGGACTTTTGATTAATTCAGAAGGACTTTTGATTAATTCAGAAGGGTTAAACAGACAGAGCATGGAAAGAAAAAGTAGATGAAATTGATTTATAGAAAGAAATCAAAAGTGCTTGGCAACATTTTGATGCAACACTTTTTAAAAGGAAAAAGATTATGACACTTTTATTCACTTCTGTTATTATACAAGACATTGGACAAAATTAATTTGTTTATGAATGCTTTTTTTGACTCTTGAACTGTGTGATGAATTGATTGGATAGGAGAAAGATTAATGGGAAAAGGGCTGAAGGAGAGTTCATATTTAAGTATTAGTATAGCTTGATTTTTTTTTTCTTTCAAACTATATTGTACTAAATTATGTTGTTACAGGGTTTGGGACGTGAAGTCGGGTGAAATGATGAACACTTTGATCCACCACTGTGAAGCTGTGCTCCATCTGCGCTTCTGCGATGGCATCATGGTCACTTGCTCAAAGGTTGGTCTGTGTAGAAACATAGTATTTGTGCTTACCACCTGTTTAGTGATTTCCATCAGAGAATAGAATTATCCAGGGATGTGGTTCGGTTTACAAGATCTTGGGGAGATATGTTTTTGTGAGTAATATTTTAGTGGCAGATTTGGTCACTATGTTACTTCCTTAGACACCTAATGTGATAGAAATATAGTGAATAGGAATGTGCATTATGATGAGTAAGACAGCATGAATTTTTGCCAAGTGATGGAAATAAAATGAGTTTCAAAGTAATTTGTGTTTGAAGAACCTACTTTTACTGTAGTTACTGCAAGATCAGGTATCCTTCTGTTGAATGTTAGCTGGTGGAAACAAACCCCCCTCGCTCGCCCGGTCTACAAGAAAAAAAAATTGGATGATGACATCCTCTGTCCCTGTTCCTCCCCCCTCTTTTTATCTTTTTTTTTTTCTTGAAACAAATGTGAAAAATATATTTTAACCCTTTGTATTAAATACACTGTTGTTTATAGAAAAGTACACTAATAACAATTTTATGGTTAGTAGGTCTGTTAATGAATTTGAATGGTTTTGAATACTTCAGCAGCAGGTCGGAAAGAGATACCAGGATGTAATAAAGAATACAAACCTGAAGATAAAAGTTGTGGAAAGATCAGGGAAGACGGTCAAGAGCATCTTACAAAAATCAGATCCATACAAACGACCTAGATGCAGCACAGAAGAGAATTGCATGGTGTGTGGAGGAGGAAGGGGGAATTGCAGAAGAGAAGGTGTGACCTATGAGATCAGGTGTAGTGAGTGCAGTTGCGTGTATGTTGGAGAGACAGCACGCACTGGACACTATCAAGGCCAACAACACATGACAGCCCTGGCAAAGAGAGACCATGACTCCGTGTTGTGGCGACACACAGCACAGACACACAGTAACAGTGAACCACCCCCCAGTACAGCATGGTGATAACAAGTTACCAAGAAACTGCTTTGGGAAGACAAATCACTGAAGCTGTCAAAATTAACAACACACCACCTGAGTTGAGACTCAACACAAGAGAGGAGTGGGGCCATACACGACTGGTGAGAACATCACTCACCAACCTGTGCGAACACCACTCACCAGCTGATGGAAGCAGTTTTCCAACACCATACACAGCCAGACTTATGAGGGGTGGCTTACCCGACAAGTCTTGATCACAGGTCAGGGAAAGAAAGAATGGTGGAAGAGTGGCGCGGCTGAAGATAAAACTAAAACTTGGAAAAATGAGGTCGGAAAGCAGTCGGGAAAATGGAAGTCATTCAGCAGTCAAGCATTGTGTTGTGCAGGATCGCTCCATTGCTGTCTGGGACATGCAGTCTCCAACAGAGATCAACTTGCGGCGAGTGCTGGTTGGACATCGAGCTGCTGTCAATGTCGTTGACTTTGATGAGAAATACATTGTGTCTGCATCTGGGGACAGGACCATTAAGGTAGTATGCAGGGCTGAAATACAATCACGGCTGATAGTGTAATGGTGTCTCTTTCTTGGTGTTCAGAACCTTCCATATGCTCATCAGATAAAATGTCTTAGCAGTAAGCCGTCCATACATTTTAGCTTGCTACCAGCTGCTTTGTATAGACATGGCTGACTGCAGGAATTCCTTTTTGTTTGGACAAGTGCAAAAATCTCTCAACAAATTTATTGTATGAGCGCAGCCATTGTGAATTGGAGTTTAACTTCCTTGATTATATCCCTGGTCAAGGGGGTTCAATAAAGTTATCAGGGGAATTCCAGACTACCAGGTGCAAAAAAGCCTTGTCAGTAGATTTGGGGGGCTTTTTATCGTCTGGCATGTAAAACAAGGGTACACAGGGCTACTTGAGGCTCTTGCTTTTGTTATTATTTATTTATTAGTGTTGCAGAATGTAATACCATATAATGATGTAATGTTTGCTATTCTGATACTTTTAAGGTACATGTGTATCCACTTTCTGATTCTAGCTATTAATCCAGTTTGTCTGTTTTTTTCTATGATAAAAGTTTCATCATCGTGATAGAAATTTTTTGCCATTTTGGTACTCAAGGTATTTCAGTAGTAATGTTTGAATAGATTGTTGTGAACTCTTTCATTATTAACAAAATCATGAATCATTATTAACACAATCAGTACAATTTGTATGGTATTAGTGGTGGAATGCTGTGAATTTTTTAATAATTTCTTTTCCCTTACATGTCAGGTGAAGTTGTGTAGTGATGTTCCAAGTCCATGGAGCTTTTAATCTTAGATTAAGAAAAAAAAGTTATAGAAATGAAAACTGTTGACTATCAGCATCTCCTGCCTGGTTTCTTCTTCATGTGCACACGTTTATACAACCGTTGTTTGCTTTAACCCTGTCTTGCAGGTGTGGAACACCTCAACATGCGAGTTTGTGCGGACACTGAATGGTCACAAGCGAGGAATTGCATGCCTGCAGTATCGCGACCGCTTGGTTGTCAGTGGCAGCTCAGACAATACTATCAGGTGAACACAGAGTGAAGTTCTTATCTGTAATAAACATTCACACTTATTTTGTTCTTTGTTGATTTGGCAATGTGGGCTAAGTCCAGTGTTCAGAAGCAGAACTTGCTTCACATCAGGTTATATATAAGGCTGACGTAATACAGACATGGTGAGCTGCTTGCGTTTTGCTTGGTTTTTATTTTGTTTTGCTATTATTCATACATCAACATAAAACAGGCTCATATAAGCAGAAACTCATAGTGTTGTTGTATTCATAAAGCCTACACGGGTAAACAAACGCCCAGAAAGAGCCAAAATGTAGGTATGTAGCATAAAATATAATGTATGTGTGGTGATATAGATACCCCTGCTTAAAAGGGAGCATCCCAGTACCTCTGCCATGAACGTCAGGATATTAGAAAAATACAAAGAGGGAAAGTGTGGAATCAGAATAGAACTAATTAAGTAAAATTGATTGTAATGCAGTGAAGTGAATGTGAGAATTGAAATAAAGATAAGTAAATGAAACTGATTATAATGCAAATAAAAGTTGAGAAGCACAGCAGTTGATGTTAACCTCTTAAGATTACAAATTAAAATCAAGTCAGGCTGCTTGCTTTTTGATTCTAAAAAATAAAGTATAAATCCAATGTATGTGTTAAGTTTAACATTTGACATGACTGAATTTTTTAAAAAAAATCACATGGTGGCATGTGATAGTGATTCTGAGACTAGTTGGAACCAGTCGGTGCATGTAATAGATTTCTCTTGAATTAAGTCAGATTAATGACATAATCAACAGGCATGGAATAGTTGATGCGTACTGCAGCTCAGCATTACAGCTTGTAGAACTACCTACTGCTCAGAATAAGGTAAGAAGTCACAGACTGAAAGCTGACTGTTTCTCTCTTGCAAAACTTGTCTGACTGTTTTTCTCTTGCGATATTATTGTTTCAGACTGTGGGACATTGAATGTGGAGCCTGTCTGAGAGTACTGGAGGGACATGAAGAATTGGTTCGATGCATTCGATTTGACAGCAAGCGTATTGTCAGTGGTGCCTATGATGGGTAAGACTTGCAAGTTTAGATTTTAGCGATAGCAAAATGGAAAAAAGACGAGAGATGGGAAATTTCTTCTCTAAGCCCCCCCCCCCCCCCCCCCCCCCCCCCCCCCCCCCCCCCCCCCCCCCCCCCCCCTTTTTTTTTTTTTTTTAAAAGACTGAAGTCAAATGAGAATGGTCACAAGTATTTTTAGAATTTAGATTGTCACTTTGCCCCTATAAAGCATTTTGGCAGTTGAGTATTTCAGTTGTCAAGAATGGCTGCTCTATTCCTTGAATTTGGGGTTACTGGAATGACATCATTTTCTTCCATTGAATGAAACGGTCATTAATTTTGTTTGGCCAGTTGTGTTTAAGATAAGTTAATCATTAGGCTCTGCTGTAGGCAAAATAATTGTTAAAAGTAAATTAAAGGAAGTAAATCATTGGGATTTTTCGTAGGCAAAATAGTTGTTTTGGCAAACAAGAAGTAGATCACATGGATCTCTTTAGGCAGATTAGCTGTTTTGGCAAAGTTTGCGGGCAAGAAGGCTAGGCATGCCTAATTTTGTGCCTTTCAGTGAGTTTCCACCATTTTGGACATATTGTATACAATCAGTTTAAAACATAAACATGTATGCAAATGTAGAGACATAAATAAAAATACAGTTCACACAGTTTAAAACATAAACATGTATGCAAATGTAGAGACATAAATGAAAATTCAGTTCACACAGTTTAAAACATGAACATGTATGCAAATGTAGAGACATAAATAAAAATACAGTTCACAACTTTGTGACTGCATATTGTTGTTGTGTTCTCCATGGGATTAAATGAAAGGCAGCTGAAGCACAGCTTTCCACTTGTTGTTTTCTGGCAAAAGTTGCTGTATAAGTTTGTAATGTACATCAGGAAAAAGCAGCATTGTATGTGAATGTGGAATTTGTTTGTTTTGTTGTTAGTGAAACATGCCCTCCACTCTCTTCCTTCCGTAGTCAGTAGTTTTTCAGTGCTGCCATTAGTTTTGTAGTGATCATAGTCAGTTTTTTGCCATTATGTTGCTATGGCATTTAAGCTTTCGTCATTTCAGGCGTTTTAGTCCTTCCTGCCTTCACTTGTTGATATACTGAAACCAGTCTATGAAAAGGGTGTATTTTGTTGCATTATTTGATGTGCAAGGAATAGTTTGTAGTGGTGCTGAAGTGTGCATCGATTGTTGTGCAGCAAAATCAAGGTATGGGACCTGCAGGCAGCCCTGGATCCCGGGCACCAGCTGGTACCCTTTGTCTTCGCACACTTGTGGTAAGCAGATTTTGGTGGACAGGGAATTTCTTATTTATACTTAGATTGATCCTTCTTGGTTAATGACTGAGTAAAATTAAAAAAAAGCTCTGTACCTGATGTGTAAGAGGTGAAGATCTGTTGTGTCTTCAGAGTTGATATTTCAGGCAAAGATGCTTGTGCCTCAGTTCCCTTTTGTTTGTACATGCTGAAGATAATCATTTACAAGTGAAAAATCCTGTCATCTATGTTAGTGCCCAGCATGCTAGAGAAAAGTGGAGGTGAAATGTATTCATTGCATATAAACAGTGGAGTTACAGGTACCCAAACAGTGTTTTAACCCTCTTGTATTCATAACGGGCGCAGACGGGAGCGCTGAGACAGCGCGCTAGATTTCGTAACGGGCGCAGACGGGAGCTGCCCGCCGCCTGTGTACGGTACTTTTCCATCACGTGCTGGCTCCGTGAAAATACTCGGAGAGCCACTAAAAGTTGTTGGGGATTTCCCACTATAGCCCAATAATGTGGCAGCACTATTTTTGGATGCTGGCACCACTTCTATTCACTAAGAAAGAGGAGAAACTGCAAGCGAAGAGTTGTGCGTGAGACCAGAGCATACTACATTACCGAGATACGACTCTGCCTCTTACAGCCTACAAGTCCGTTCAGTCGATTATCTCCCTTAGTCGGCGAGGGCTGCAGGCTCGCGGCTGCTATGTGAAAACGTTGCCGTGATGAAAACAACGACGCCCGTCGGGCCGCATTTGTTGTCATAACTTTACCATGAACTGCTTCAGCAGTTTGTGACGACAGATGCAAATGCCTCTACACATTTTTGGGCCCTCCTTGTGTTTGTGTGCGTGTGCATGTAGGTGCGTGTGTGCACTGCATGTGTGCATGCATACGCATGTATTTTTATGTATGTATAGTGTGTGTGTGTGTGTGTGTGTGTGCATGACTGTGGTAAGATGGGTGAAGGTGGGGTGGGGAGAGAGAGAGAGAGAGTTTGTGGCTTGTTCTAAATTAAAAAAAAGACCATTTATTTGTCTCCAAATCAAACTTTAATTGTGTTGTGTCAGTTTATAACAACGTCCAACAATGGCATAATGAAAGGGGTGGAGGTGGGGGGTGGGAGGGGGTAATGCAGTCCCGTCTCATCCCACAAAACAGAGAAAAAAGTTCTGCCATCAATACAAGATGGATTAAAACAAAACTGGTTGCATTTTCCAAACAGTCTGCAAAAATTTGCAAAAAATGTCTTGTTTAAAATACGAGCAAAGAAGAAGCACACAATTTCAAATACACACATCAACCTCAAAATAGAATTGCGACGAGATAGGCCTAGACATGAAACGGTCATTGATACATGTAGGTTTACACACGAGTATGATGGGGGTGGAGGGGGGTTAGTAATGGTTTTCTCTCTCTCCTCTCTCTCACACACACACACACACACACACACACACACACACACACACACACACACACACACGCCATGCAACTGCACGCAGAGAGAGAGAGAGAGAGAAGAGAGAGAGACAGACAGAGAGACAGAGAGAGAGAGAGAGACAGAGAGAGATTCGGTGATGAAACACGTGTGTCGGCACTGTCATTATCAACATAAACATCACTGGCCATGTGAGGGCACGGTATGCGTGGTCTGGTTTTCCCGCCGCCTAGTTGTTTAGCTAACGGGACTGTAAATAAGCCAGTAGGCTTAATGATTTCTAGAAGAAACAAGGTATGCGCATTGCTCTTTCCTTACATATATATATATATATATATAAACTGTTAAAAATCTGCCCATGTGGCTTCATAGTCATACTATAAACTTGATCTAGACTAGACTCAAGTTGCACCAGATGCATAGTCCCACACCGTATTGCTTACGTGGTTTACTCTGCCAATAATTAATAAAATGCAATAAAGTTTGTACATACCTTTCTTCATCCTTTGGAAAACGAAAAATGCCAGCCCTTCACAATCGATTTTGTTGCGAGCGTTTGAACAACCGATAGCGCTGCAGGCTTCGCCTCCTTGCTTCTTGCGCGTCGCTATGTTGGAGCTGAGTTTACACGTGCTGACTAAGGGCCGTAACCTAGTCCGCGGTCTTACGGAAAACCCCCAAGTGTCGTATCTCGGTAATGTAGTATGCTCTGGTGAGACTGACCAATTTTCACAATGGCGTCGTCTGCTAACAACAGCGAGTTTGGTGATATTCTGAGTATTCAGCGGAGGAGTGGGATCAAATTATGCAAGAAGTAGAGAAGTATGAAAATGGAGAGATAGGAGAAGAGAATTATGTTGAAATCGGCACCAATGAAGGAGAGGAAAATGTTGAAAGCGACCCTCAGTATAACGTGCTACTCGCCGTTCTGTAAAACAATGGCGACCGGCTACACATCCTGCCCATGTGGTCGCATTCCAACAGCCGACAGGCCAAGCGCACTCACTGCCGAACACTGCCACCGCACTAGATTATTTCTTTTTTCTACCTCTCACATTTTTCCAACTAGTAGCAAAAGAAACTAACAGATACGTTCAACAAAAAAAGAAGCTAAGGGCACACCTGACCCCTCTGGTTCGACACAACACTGACGAAATGCGGGGCTGTCTCTGTACTGATTATTCCGTATGACAACTAAGGGATGACGCGTAGAAACGTCATATATGTGTTCTTTCTGCCAGGTGCCTCTATACTTTCATAAGAATGACTGTTTCCATGACTACCATGCGCAGAAAGTGGCTGAACAGTAGGGCAGTTTGCTAGTCTCTCTGTGTGTACGTGTATATATGCTTACCTGTAGTTTATGGTGACAGTGCTTTGATGACACTTGGCAGTGACACTCTACTCAATTTCTTCACAGCTATACATTGTGTAAATACATATGGACATGTATACGGTGCTTAGAACAGTGACAGAAAAACAATGAGGAACTGTGCTTGAATCTACAGTAACTGTTCAGTAGTGACAATTGACACTAGTTGTGTGTGACATTCTGTGGATTACCTGTGGGGACTGAACAGGCGGACAGAAGACAGATCATCTCACTTAGGCAGCAGCTTTCATTTTACAACACTAACATGCATGTGCATGGGATAACTGCATGTTGGTGTGCTGTATTAGAATTGTCACCATCGCATGTGACACATTAGGTGACATTTTGGTGACAGTGACACAACCTTTCACCTCGAGACGCACAAAATCATGCTCACAGTATAGAACAAAGCCTTGTGATCATACATGCGGAATTTCGTAGCTCTAGAGGTTTATTCTTGGTTGTGGTGAAGCATGAACCATACATACCCATTTTAAGGCTAAATTCACCAAAAAAAATCTGAAAACTAGGGGGAATTTGGCCTCGGAGAATCTGAATACAAGAGGGTTAAAACAATCTTAAAGTTCAAAGAACGGAGTTAGGGGTACCCAAATGGTGTTTTAAAACAATCTTAAAGTTCAAAGAATCAGTGAGTGTGTGTGTTGGAAAGGAAAGAAAAAAAGACCTGTGCTTCATTTCTTTATTTTGTTCATAAGTCTTTTCTTATTTATAAGCAGTTATGATAGAAATGGTCTGTCTATTTGGGACAAAGAAAGTGGTTTATCTGGGAAAAAGAAAGGTTTGATGAATGTTTTACATCGCTCTGAAGTGGTATATATACAGAACAAGTCTTATGCCCCGGCATGTAAAACAGTAGTGGTTATTTAGATTTTTCTTATGCTTACCAGTCCAAACAAGTGCTCTATTCCAAGCTGGCATGAATACTTGCCATGATCAGGATTCCAAAAAAGTTTTGGGAGAAAAGGGAGGTAAATCTCTGTGTTGCCACAGCAATACCCATACTTCCAGTGACTTCCTTTGATATGTGTCACTCCTGTTAAATGTGTTGTTTGTCAGTTTCCTGTCTTTCCAGAGTGTTGGAACTCGGGCACCTTTTTGCTCATTTTTTAATTTGGACTCTTTTCTTTGCCTCGTGTAGCCTCTCAAATGTCCATAATAATTTGCCTTAATCTTGGATGTTACCTATTTTCTTTCGTCTCGGGTGCATGTGTTTACTGAGAGCATTTTAAAAAGTCTTGCAAATTGGCGGCTGCTCTCAAAGCTTCAAATCCTGTGTATTCCATTGTGTTGACTTTGTCCTCAAACACTTTTTCTTTGCATCCTTCTTCAACCATCACTGAAGCTTGGGTTTGTCCCTCTTGCGAAAGTGTTCTTTCTGTGACGTTTTACACAAGACATGGGTTTCTTGTATTTGATGCACACCTCAACAGTCATGTAACCTCTGTAAGTTGTGTGAAACATCATTCTTGCAAAAACGTGCCAATTCCATTTGCCAGGTCAAGCTGAGCCCTGGTTCACTCAGCCAGCCGCATTCAACCCATGAATCGGCCAAGGCTCCAGCCAGTGTGTCTGATCACATGTGGAACGGTCATACACACAAAACTCCACTCCCTTTGTTGGGCAGATGGGATTGATCCTTGCCTGTCTATACAGGGAGTGTCCGCAGGAGTATCAGCCTACGTACGCAGAAGAAGAAGAAGAAGAAATGTGGCACCAAGGTGTTGGGTCCACCTTCATCCTACGATGACTTTTATCTTTGGGCAAAACTAACCCTCACAAATAAATCTACTACTTTAAAAAACCCAAAAAAACACACAAAGGTTTGAAAGAAAAAGCTCCCTGTAACTTTACCTCGGACAATACTTAAGTATACAATCTTCTGTTTTCAACTAAAATCAGCTCTGCAGACTTGTAGTGATTCTGTTTCTGGTCTTGATGACATCCATAAACAACTTTGTAAATATCTTCCATGAAGATGTCTCCAGACCATTCTAAAAGAATACAATATCTGGACTACAGGGGTCTGGCGTCAGTCCTATTCCTAAATGGGGAAAAGACTGGACAGACCCTTGGAATTAGCATTCAATAGCTCAGACAAGCTGCAAATTAATGGATAAGCTGGACTCTGATGTGGAAGCTGGAAACCAATGGCCAAAGAACATTGGGGTGTCTGCAGGTACCATTCTATTTTTGAGAGTTGACTTGAAGGTGACAGCCCCGATATGGCACTTTGTGGTTAGCTGGGCTTCACGCGACATTATGTCTCTCACTCGTTCTAGCTTCTAGTCCATAGTCACACCTGGCTTGACCAGCCAAGCCCTGCCACTGATAATCCACAGAGCAGTCAGTGTGAAGACACAAGAAGCAACTCAGCAGGGGAGACACTGCTCTACTTCCATGTCATTTCTTTGTTCAGTGGTGTCTGTTCTCATTTGACATGTGCTGCCACCTACCCAGCTTCCTACCATTGACAATAATTGCATAGTAGCGGAGCCAGCATTAGTGAGCTCCCCCTCTGTAGAGTCCCACCTGGTACATCCAACAACAGTCCCATAAACTTGCTGATACCGGTGATCTTGATACAAATTCGTCAGGGATGTAGATGTGGAGAGGAAATTGAAACCGGGGTAACCATGTGAATGGGGCATGAAGGGCCACATAAATCTTTTTCCCTTTTAAATGCTGATTAGTGAAGATGATGCTGTGAACTTCCATTCCAGTCTGAGACTGCATGATAGAGCCGTGCTGTACACTTGCTTTCTCAATATTGGCTATGTCACTTTGTATTTCAGTGCTACTTTTTTCCCCCTTAATATCTTTGTGAAAAGAAAAAGTCTTATCATTGAAAAATTTGTGTAATTTGGTTTCAGGAGCATTCGGGAAGAGTCTTCCGACTTCAGTTCGATGAATTCCAGATCGTCAGCAGTTCACATGATGATACTATCCTTATTTGGGACTTTCTGAATGTGCCTTTGCCGGAAAGCGCCCGATCACCAGCCAGAACCTACACTTACGTCAGCAAATGAGTTACTTCAGATCTTTGTCCTGCTTTCTGTGTTTTGAGTCGGTGCAGCTTTTTTTTTTTCCTTCCTTAGTCTGCCTCAGTATGCTGCAGCAATTTTGAGATTGCCTGTTCCCAAGCCATAACGTGACATTCAGATTACAATCGTGATGTAACATGGCTTATACAGACTTGTTTGGGCAGGAAGTGGTGTCATAGTGCCTCATGCTGTGCACAGTCTTGGGGGTTGATCGAGATAGATTGGACCTTAGGCTTGATATATTAAATGGTGCCCAGTATGCTTTGGTGAATGGAAGGGGAAGTGTCAACCATTGCTTCCCATTATGGAAGCTCCTGGTTTGGGACTGCAAGATTTAAGTCTTTTCCAACAGAACCAACTTCTTTCCATGTTTTTTCTGCCATCACTTTGTTGTACATGGAAGGATTTGCTCAGGTGAAAAGCACAGATAGTATATACACAGACAATATTTATTCATGCCATGAGGTTGGTCAGATGATTCCACTGGCTTTGTTCTTTTGCTCTCGTTTGACGTCAAATAGTATGCAGTCGGTTCAGATCGTAATATTTTTCATTGAAGTCACATTCCTGTTACTATGCCTCTGTAGGATTAAGTGAAGGAAACAAGTTCTTTTTGCAAGCATACAGTTGAAATGCACAGGAGTGACTTTTGACATTGAAATATTGGGGACGAGTTTGGCTTTTTATGTGAAAGTATTGAATCTAGTCATTTTAAATTCAATTTAGTAATGATAAATCAAGGCAGTCTGTGCACTGTACAGTTTAAAAATCTGCAAACACAGTTGGTGAAGATTATGTGAAACTTGATTTTAGCTATTTTCTGCTACCCATCAGTCTGGATACCATTGGAAAGTCATTTTCATCTTGTAAATACCTATTTAAACAGGTAATTGGTTCAATGGTTGTCCTGATTAGGAGGGAAAAGCTACTTTCAAGAAGCTGTGTGCAAGGAAGATGCACAGCAGTGTTTTATTAAATTATTGTGTGGTGTCTATATTGGTCATGCTGAATTGAATAAACCATAAGAAAATAAAAGAGCAACAAAAACCCAGACACAAGGAGCGTGAATGGAAAACGAAAAGGTACAATTCAAACTGTAAAGAAAATGAAGTGGAACTGACATAGATGTTTGTTTTCTGTGTTCAATCAAGTGCATTAAAATTGACTTAGCTTGTTTTGTAGCAGTTATTTTAGTTTTTAACATGGCTTCCTCTGATTCAAAGATGGTCGGTTGAATCTTGGTTTACTTCACAGTAGATCAGTTGACTGATTTTTTTAATTATTCAAAATGTAATCATGAAATATTCCAAAGATCCTGTAGGGTGTTTTTTTTTTTTGTTTGTTTTCTTTAATTTTTGTGTGTGAAGATAATGTCTCTATGCATTTGTTAAAGTTCGTAGTGTAAAACAAAATTTTCAAACATATTTTTCGTGTATGTATTTTGTTTTTCATGTGTGGAAAAAATTGGATGTTTTCGCATACTTCTATTCATGAAGTCTTTTATTTCAAGATCTCTGCTGGCCAAAATCTTATTTAACTCATAATAAATTATTGTCCACATATATGACTAGCAGAGTGATAAATATATTTGGTCGTTGATTCTTTTCCAGTTATGTATTAATGTGAAAGATTTTCCCACCTTTTTTATGAGCCACAGAAAAGATTCTTTCTCTCATAACAGTCATCTGTTTGTCTTTGAATATTTACATGTTGAAAGGCAAATAGTGTGCTTAAAGAGAATTCCCATCTTATTTGTCAACCAGAGTTCACCTTTGACTTGACATTTCATTAACTTTATGAACACTGACTGTGATTTGGATTCAGATCAAGCCCAGTAAAATTTTATGACAGGAATCACGGAATGTAGATTTTAAGTTGTGAGCATGAATACACATCTCTCATCGATAACTTACATCTGTGTAACAGGGAGGCTTGTCCTCTCTGCACAAATTATGTCTGTCTAGATGGGGAAGGATGAATGCATCAAAGTTCAGAGTGATAACTGGACTTTGTGTTGTCACCCTGGAAGAGCAATACATTGCTTGAAGAATGTTTGGGCCGCCCCACCCATGTGCCCTGCCCTCCTCCCTATGCCTTTTTTTCCCCTCCCATTTTTTTGTTTGTGAAGTTTATGTATGTGATTGAGTCCATAAAATGGTCCTGTGTAATTGGGGTGATAATGAGATGCTTTGTACGAGTGTAATAGCATGAATGTTTTTATTTCACGGATCTCCATTTGTTATGAAAGAAAAAGGAAATAAAGAAATAAACAAATTATAATTATGCGTGTTTTTATATTGATTTTTTTTCATATCAAGGACAGTTTGCTAGTACCTTTTTGCATTTCTTTTTTTTTCATGTCTTGACATTTAAAATATAGCAACAAAGCTGCACTGCCAAATATGCATTATAATTCTAAGTATCTGACAAAGGCATTCTTGTAATAGCTAGATGTATGAAAATTAAAATCTAAAATGCAGATGGCAAAATATGATTGCTACATATATGCTATTTTAAGCTGTGCTAAGCTTTTTTTTTCACTTTTTATTTGGTTGGTTTTGGTTTTATATTTGGAGGATGCCAAAAGCAATAAGTAAATAGTAATATTCATTTGAAGCAGAAAAGACATTAAGATATTTCAAGACCGGCATTTGTGATGTGGTTACTTAATATTCGAATAGGAAATTTTCTCCAGCAGTTGATGCTAGCAGTTCTTTCAGGCATGCCAACCTGAAGGAAAAAAAAAAGAGGAAAACGTTGCAACTGCAGTGGGGAAGAGTGGAAGGTGGGGGAAAAAGCAACGGGCAGTGGTCTAGGGCATCGGTTTCACATTGCCAAACAGCATACCTTCATCAAGTTTTCATTCAGATTTCCAAGTACTGATGGAAAAAATCGAGCATTTTGAAGATTTTGGCCGCAAAAAAATGAGATCAACTTAAAAGAGGACCGTTGACTTGCCTGATCTTTGTCAGGGTGAAATTAAGAGAAGCACATAAGAAAATGATCTGAATGTTACCGAAAAAGAAATACCATGAAATTAGAAAGGTGCTTGGCCAAGAGGGGATGCTAAGTTCGTTATCTGAACTTAAGTTATCTCGGGGTTCGTAGGGGCCTTTTAAGTCCTTACGAATTAGATTTTGGTCAACAGGCCTTTTAAGTGCTTTAATTCAGCAAGTCAGTCCTTTTAAATCAGCAGGCGGTCCTTTTAATCTGTGGAAGGTACTGTTCAGTCCTTTTAAATTGAAAATCTGACAATTAAAAAACTTAATTCAGCAAGTTGCAGCCAATACGAAAAAGTACTGCAGCAGACGAAAAAGCTAGTCTGGCATGATGTTGCAAAGTGGCTGACGTCACTCATGGGCTGGAGCGTTTCTCTGAGGCTGATGTGGAGTCTTTTGGCGTGACTTTAGTGCAAAGTCACGGTGCTAACGTTTATGGCATGTTGCCTAATCAGTTTTCATTAAAAAACTACCCTGAAAATGTCATGTTCAGTGTACAGGAAATTTTTAAAAAAGTAAGAAAAAGAAAACCTATTTATGATTTATATCTATAGGTACAGAACATGGCAGCTCCTGAGCTTGCCAATGTAATGAATGGCATCAGACAACGGCTACATGCTGCGTATCTCAGCACTCAAAAAAAGAAAGTTTTGACTTCGTGATCCTCCTGCACTGTGGTTAACCTGCTATTGATTGATGCGCATCTTAATGTCTGGAAGATGGTGTTCATATGCTGCAGTGAAATTGCAAAATGCCATCTAAGTGTTCCTTTCAAGATGCATGATTAACTGCGAAGGATTTTTGTGAGTGGGTTAGGAAGGATGCAACTGACAAGCATACTGCACGCTGCCTTCTTTGTGGATTTTCATTAAAACTGGCATCGATGGGCGAGAATGTCCTTATTTAAGCAGCACACTAAGAGTGACAGACATCAGAAAAATGAATGATTCAAGGCAGATACCAGATGCAGCATGACTGATTTTAATCATTCTTTCTACGTCTGTTACAACAAAAAGCAGCATGTCAAGTACAGTCACTTCCAGTACCTGTAGCAGTACTTGTAGTGCCAGCAGTGAATGTCCATCAGCTCAATGTCGAGACTTCCTCTCAACTTGGATATGTTTTGCTCTTCGAGAAGTCTTTGAACAAGCAAAACCACATGAAGTAAATGGACTTTATGATCTGCTTAAGGCAGGATTCTGTTGTGAAAACATGTTATTTGACATCAGTTTTCTGGGCCACGCTAAGGGAAAGGACATGACAGACACGTTTCAGTCCGTCTTCAAAGATTTCAATCTGAAAAAGAGTGACTTGTTACAGCTTGGCAAGGATGGACCGTGAACTGGACTGTCTATAACATCAATTGTGGCCTCAAAGGCAGCCTTGAGGTTTCCTTGCTGTGTGTTGGAAGCTGTGGCCTACACACTGCGCACAATGCCTTTCACACAGGCTGTGAAACAACAGGGTGGAAGATAGAAGAATTTCTTTCGGCAGTTTATACTATTAAGTCATGAATGCGAAAGTCCTTTTAAAATGACCCGAGGTCCTTTTTAAGTCCATTATTATTAAAGGTCCTTTTTTTGCTTCATGCCCAGCACCTGGGAACCCTGTTAATAATCTGACTCCATACATCTGATCATAGTGTCAAAACTCGTGATTCTTAACTGAAACATCAATGTCTCGGGCAACACGTCACCCTCAGTTGATATTAAACAAAACAAAACAAAAAAGAAGTTTTTTGATAGTGCGCTCTTCCCAAGAGAATTTCATGGAGAAACTTGTGACCAAAAAAAAAAAAAATGTTATACAAAATGATAAAGGTCAGAGCAGTATAGTGTTAATGAACTTATGTATGTAAATGTTCATTCCCTTGGAATCTGATATATTGCCGTTTACAAACTACAATGTGATGCATTTCTTCTCCAATATTTACAAAGGGGCTTGGATTCTGAAGCATGCTATATATAAAGCTAAGGCAATTTGGCACTCAACTGCCAAATAATCTATAATTCCATTCAGGATTATGTGTGAATATGCTTAAAGCACCACTTCTTTGTGTGCATTTAAATCCTGCACACAGCGCATGCTCTAGCTCGGTGTATCAAAATATGGTCAGATTTTCTATTTCAAATTTCTATTCTCTTTCTGTTAGGCATACAACATGGCATGTGCACATTATCTACACTGATCAACATATTTTCTTTTGATTAATTTATACCATAACGGGGCAACAGTGACTTGTATATCTTTCCAGCAAATGCTGTCAGTAGCAGTACCCAAGAACATGCAATGTAAAATGAAACTGTGATGATTTCACTAAAGATTTCAGATTTTGAGTTGGAAGTAAATGAAACGACGTATGATTGGGAGAGAAAGACTTTACCTCAGACTTTAACCCCATAAATTTTTCCTTTGATTCAAGCATACTTATACTGGATAACATTACGTAGTTAGATAAATGAAAAGGGGGGAAAACAGATACGCTCTTTTTGCTCAAAACCAGACTCCAGACAGCTGTGCCAGGCAGAGCTAGAATTTACGTGACTCCTGCTTCTGGTTCAAGCACACAATGGTCTAGTTGTATTATAACGTCTATCGTTAATGTATTATGCAGTGTAGATCTTTCATAACTTGCTTACAACTATGCACTGCCATTTTTTGGGGGTGTTCTTTCTGTGGATATAGTGAGCACAGCAGAATCAGTGACCTAAACCTTTTAGCACCTTACTAAAAAGATCTTTTCTTAAAAATCAGGGGATGAACTCCATATTCTAAAGCACAAAAAAATTACAGTAAACTGTTTGCAATGTATTTGCTCATTACTTTTCCCAACACAACTTTCATCCGTGCTGTCGTGAAACAGTCTATATCTGGTCCCAAAAATTCACAAGACCAGGAATTCCATTTATTGGCGGCATAAGCATCAAAGTTTATTTTCAACTGCCGGCTTTATAAGCTGACCAAAGGCTCCAGAGCCCTGTCAGTGAAGAACCGGTGTCTCTCTTTCTTGACATCATCCCCCGATTTCTTGAAAAATTGCAACAGAGATGCACTGCCTGTGTTCTTGGGGTTGTCATCCTCATCATCGTCCTCCCTGAAACGCACACACATATACACGCTGATATTTACTGGTTGCCCAATTGTTCGCAAAGAGGAAAGCAAATTGCATAGACAATAATCTTAAAGTTCTACAGTACTCATTTCTATAATGGTTTCCAAACAATTTTACATACTTCACTACTCATCTATATTCAATGATCCATTATTTGGTGCCGGCTGATTTTTCCATCTGGGTAAACCCATCATTTTGCAGTTTGATTTCCGGGATCAGAAAAGCATTCACACTCCTCTGAACCTTTTTTGCACTAACGTATCTGTATCTAAAAGAAATAAAGACTGCTACCATTCAGCTGCATACAAAAAGACAGATATGCAGTTCTTGCATCATTCATTGGTTGTTAAACCTTATGAACACACACCTACGAACTGCAATAAACATTGGAAAAATATTCACATTTGCATATGCTGCTTAAAATGCCATTGTGGAGCATATAACTAGGTAAAACCATTGTGGAGCATATAACTAGGTAAAACCATTGTGGAGCATATAACTAGGTAAAACCATTGTGGAGCATGCATCTAGGTAAAACCATTGTGGAGCATATAACTAGGTAAAACCATTGTGGAGCATGCAACTAGGTAAAACCATTGTGGAGCATGCATCTAGGTAAAACCATTGTGGAGCATGCATCTAGGTAAAACCATTGTGGAGCATGTATCTAGGTAAAACCATTGTGGAGCATGCATCTAGGTTTTCACAAGCACTTTAATTTGATCAGTATTCGTCTTCTTCATGAAACATCTTTTGGCACTTACCACTCAATTTCAGCAGCCTGACGCTCTAAAATCTGTGCCGCCGTTGACCAACTGAAACGCACCAAGTCTGGGTATCCGAACACAGGGTCAATATTCTCTGCCAGAAACTTCTTAGTGGCAGGGTCTGGTAAACAAAAGGTAAACTGATTAACACACTGGAAAGAGTACACATTTTGACTGAAATAGTTCACACAAATACTAGTGCATTCTTAAAACTTCACGGCATTTGGCAGTTCTGATGTTTTTAAATTTTGCTATCAGTCTCACCACGCGGGCATCAATGAAACCTGGTAGCAATGCAAGGATCATCTGATGTGCTGCTAGACATCTGAAGGCTTTTGTCGTAGGTGCCTAAAATTGATATCTGAGATGTGGAGCAAACTTAGTCTGTTATCTGTTTCATGTGTGTGTGTCCAAAATAAAGTTTTACTGGCTGTTTTTCCTGAGCAATGACAAGGGCTAGCATAATTATATTTGGCAGAATGATTGCCTGTAATAACAAAGCACACATGCAATATACCTCCAGGATATCCAGAGCCAAAACTGTTGTCCTCAACATCGATGTCCTCGGCAAACTTCCAGTTCTTCACAGCTCTGTCTCTCGCCACCTGAAATATTACAGAATCGCTGAACTGTGTTCTGCTATTTCCTGGCATCAAAGTGAGAGGTTTGTATTACACTCCCTCTTTGGCCATAGCTTGTAAAAGTGTAACTACACCTTCACATCAAACTTTTACAAGCTATGGTCAATTTGCTAGCTCTGTTTAGCTATTTCTTTTTGTGCCTGATGCAGCAGACGTCCGCCTGCTGTCTCACATTTCTAGCATTCAGCTTGCAGTGCCTTCTTCTTTTTTCTACTTCCCTAGTATAGGATGTAATTTTGGCTCTTTTTATGTAGTCCACCAACATGTGACCTCCAAAATAACGAGCCAGTTTTCACACGGACATATTCAAGGAATACAGAATACAGTGAGTAATCAAGGAGCTTAATCCATAACAACCTTTTCTTGTATCCAAAGAAATATAACCTTTTCCCATTTTAAAAAAAAAAGCCATTCTATTTAATTTCTTGGTGTATATCTCTGTCTTGAAAAACAAAACAAAAATACTGCATCTTTCTACAACTGAGCCCACTTGAACCTGAAATTTTCAAGTTTTCCAACACTGTGTTAGTGTTCAGTGATAATAAATTCTTATTAAAACCTTAAGACAAAATCATGTATGGATGTTACCTAAAACATTTGTAAACACACTGAAAAAAAAACAACTTCCAATCTAAACATGATCCAAATATTCACTTCATTACTAGACCATTGACTGCATGAACGCCACACTCATCAAGGCACAAAATATTTTTCATAACAATTAACTTAAGAACCTAAATTACATGCATTTCAACTGCAGAGACTAACAGTTTCATGTGACCAACCTTAGCACAGATGCTGGCAGCACTGACTATAGGATACAAAGAATCGGCTTTTTTGGCAACTGTGATGTCAATGGAGGGAAAGATGCCCTTCAGCTTCTCCTGGTATTTAACAGGATCACCAACGGTGTCCACGTAAACCTGAAACAAATATTATTCAATACTTCGCTAGGACAAGGCATCGACAAAGAACACAGACATCAATATCTTGCATTTAGATATTTTATGCACTGAAACCACACAGACACCAATATCGACATAGTTGTATTTGGTGTTTGTGTGCTACCATTCCTCCAAGGGTTACATACAGTTTTCAATCTTTTTGCCCAGCTAAGCACATTCAGCCTTTTCAAGGCTGTCAAACTCGTGCAGAAAAAAAGGTCACAAAAAAAGACCAAAACAATAACGTTGTTGCTAAACTACTCATGTATTAAAGGCAGATAAAGACTTGATCGTACTGAGAGAACCACCCATTTCGCTTTACTCCTCAGTCCCAGGAATTAAAAAAAAAAAAAATAATGACATACTGCAGAAAGAACATATAGTGTCCATCATGGACAGTGTGTCCAATTTTCACCACCTAGATGTCAGTTACAACAAAAAAAAGTTTGCATGTCAAAAAGTCTGACCAGAAAAAAGTGTTGAAGAGTTTCCAGAACAAAGACAGGAAAATGGTATACAAAGGCAGAAGCACAATAAATGATAGTTGGAGGAAAAGAAAAAAAAAAAAAAGAGAAAAAAGCCAGTCACAGTGAGGGACAGAAAAAAGGAAGTTGTTAGTACTGAGCTTCCTGAAGGTAGGGTTACTATTTGTACTAAGGGAAAAAAGAAAGATGCTCAAGTTAATGCAAAAGTTACAGACATGCAACCATATGCCAAAAAAATGATCTGCTATCAAATGCTGACATGCATTAGGTGTACACAACCTGTACAAAAATGCTCTTGAACATTCAAGAAATAAATGCACAATACACTAAAAATTCAACATATGCTGATAAATTCTTTTTCAATAAGCCGGTAATACTTCAGACTTGGAGCAAGCAAAATTATCACAGTGCTTCCGACTTGAGTGTCTTTTGCCTTATTATTTATTTTTATTTCTGAATTGTGTTACACAATTTGTTTCATGTACAGATACATACCTCTGTAAGGTTGACACCTTTGTCCAAAGCAGCTTTCACCAACCCAATTGCCGTGTCATGAGAGATAGCATTGAGATTGTACTTGGCTCTGGGAACAAGGCACATCAATCTGTCATGACTCTACATAACTGTCATCCACAACTCTGTATACTGACCGCCATGTTACATGGTAAGCACTGCAGATTTGCAGACGGAAAGGCCATGGTGTTCAAATCTCACAGTATCTGTTATTTTATTTCTGGGATTTTTTTTACCCCAGCTGCCTCCTACCCTGAGTAGAGTGTGTTACATGCTCAAATGGGAAGACTGGAACCATACAGTTGAGTTGGATTCTTTTAACAGATTCATCTCCAAGTATTGCTATAATCTCCTGACAACAGCACAGGTGTTTGTACTTCTGGGGCCTGGTTGATGCCAGGATCTATTTGAAAGTGAGCATAGCTTACAC
Organism: Conus ventricosus; assembly: GCA_018398815.1. Classification (NCBI taxonomy): domain Eukaryota; kingdom Metazoa; phylum Mollusca; class Gastropoda; order Neogastropoda; family Conidae; genus Conus; species Conus ventricosus. The sequence continues at coordinate 79,863,061 of CM031597.1, forward strand.
CCCTCTCATGTACTTCTGGGGCCTGGTTGATGCCAGGATCTATTTGAAAGTGAGCATAGCTTACACCCCTCTCATGTACTTCTGGGGCCTGGTTGATGCCAGGATCTATTTGAAAGTGAGCATAGCTTACACCCCTCTCATGTACTTCTGGGGCCTGGTTGATGCCAGGATCTATTTGAAAGTGAGCATAGCTTACACCCCTCTCATGTACTTCTGGGGCCTGGTTGATGCCAGGATCTATTTGAAAGTGAGCATAGCTTACACCCCTCTCATGTACTCAAGCCAGAATGGAACTCTAGAAAATCATCTTCATTCATACCGATCATCATTTGGAAAAAAAGTCTCAAACAGTGTGACCCTTCATGCTCTACTCTAGTTGTTACCTCAGTCTCCATTTCCTTTCCACCTCCGTGCCTGTGGTTAGTTTGTCAAGGTCTGCAGGCTTACAGTGACTGTTGTTGAATGAACAGGGTGTTGCTTTCCAGAGGGAAACTTTCTCATGCTAGCTCCAAGAACATGCAGTTATTGTCACCAGTATCGAGTCTGTTAGGTGGTGTCCTACATATATTGCATCAGGCACTACTGAACACCACTGATGTGACTCGGCAACAGTGCAGTGTCTGCTCTGCTAGGTTGCCTCATGACAACTGGATAGTTTGCACTCTGTGCACTATTAATCCTAGGGCTGCGACAGCACAAACCTGAATGTGGGTGTGTAGTGAGTATCCATAATGAATGTTGTAGGAGTAATGCCACTGGAAAGCATGGAGAATGAGACAGCAGTTAAATTCTAAATGAATAGACAAAAAGAGGAAGCGATGGATGACTGATGACTATGTTAAAATAAACAGAGTTTGACACACTCTATAAAGTTAGACATTTGAAAAATGCACTCTGTACCTAATTCACATATTCACTTAAAATGTTACTGTTTGTGCTCTGTGTTCAGTCAGATGAGAGGTATGTTTGATTGCATATTTTAAGATAGGTAAGTTTAAAAATAAATAAATATATATTATATATCACTTTATCCTTATGCTAACTTATTTACTACTTGCCAGACAGACACAAAATTAGCATCAAACCTCAGTTAAGTTCACTGGAAGGAAGACAAGAGAATTATGGTAATAAGTATCCTCCAGCTTTCATATCCTGCAACTCCAATACTCGTTCACTTTTATGGAAGGGCTTTCATATAATGTAGGACTGTTTTCAACCTCTGTAAAGGCTGCCATTTTCCATTTTCCTGGTGCAAAGGGTACACAATTTCGGTTCTAATTCAATGACAGTCTGCCTTTTAACATACAAAAAAAGGGGAAGGTGAGGTGGGGGTGGAAATGGAGGGGGGGGGGGGGGAGGAGAATCCTACTAATCTAATGACCTTTTCTTCTTGATGAAATCACTTTTTTTCTTATTAGCTGTATTCTGCTTACATACTGTAAAGGCTTAAGGCTTAAGATAAGACTGCCATGTTCTGATTTTGACACTTTCTGAAACAGGATAAACAAAGATCTTACAAATACCCACCTCCGTAACATATTCTGTGAAATCGAAGCAGGGGAAAGAATGTGAACCATCCAGCCAATCAACTCATTGTTGTCACATATTTTGCTGAAAATCTCCTCTCGTTGTTCCTCAGTCAGTGTTTTAGAATCTGGAAGAAAGTTCCCATAAATCATGCTCTACCATTATTTCCATAGCATGCAGGTGCAGATACTGGGCATAACAAATTAGTTTGACAAACTATGCCCTGTACATATAACACAGAAGATGAATTCAGAGTTTGAGGCAAAAGAACAAAACAAAACAACAAAAAAAAATTTCTAAAAAGGCTACAGGTGAAGTATGTAGCACACTTAGTGTGAAGAGTCAAATCCTCAAGTACCCAATAGGCCTTTTGAGGACTAAGGAAATGGAATTGGAATAGTGGAGGAAGAAGAAGAGGATTTGAAGTGACAAACCAGATGGTGCCAAGCTGATGACTAGCTCTTGTAATTGTATCATTCAGATGGAGAAACAGCATTTCATAAACTCGAATTATGCATAGAGCTGCACAGCATTACATTATGATATAAGACAATACTAATGATTAAAATAAGTAATTTTTGTTACATAATTCATTTATCTCTTTTCTAACGTCATTTATTTAGTTATTGTTTCTAACACATGACTAGTTATTCAGTCATGTGTGAAAAAAGCTTCCAAGCATTTATTTTTTAACCTTTCCCTCTTATTTCTTCCTTTCTTTTTCTGAGCAATTCTCTCTCTCTCTCTCTCTCTCTCTCCTCTCTCACACACACACTCTCTCTCTCTGTTCATGTGTATGACTGTGCACCATATTGATAGTCCCTATATATACTCTAGGACAGCAGGATGTGCATGCATATGAACATGTAATGATAAAAGTCACAGTGAGGGAGTTAGCAGATTTTTATGCAGAGTGACAAAAACATGTTCGGGCCTGGAAGAGTTTGTGTACCTTCCAGTGCTAAAGAATCACAAATTAACAAGTTAAAGCCTGTAGTTTTGGAAAAGCCAACCTGCAAAGCCCATCTCTCCGAACTTCTCTTTCTCCGCCACTGGACTGAAACAGATTCCATAGACAAGGGGCCCTGCAAGCATCAAACAGAACTAATAAACATCACTTTGATTTAAAAACAAAATAAAACATAAAAACACACAAAAACTTTTCATATGGAGCAAAATTACTATGTGCTGACTTACTGCAATGAGAGAGGGAGTCTGAACACTGATGAAATAAAAAGAAGGTGCAGGGATGTGAAGAACAGGGCGTGAAGTTCCTGATGCAGAAGGGTTTTGTTTTTCTTCCCTTCCTGCCCTACAATGTCAACTGCAGAATTTGTCTGTATCGTATTTCTGTTTGCTTTGAATGTTACAACACTGTTTTCTGGATGAATATTTTTGCTCAATTGAGACAATTGTATGATATGAACGAAGAAATCACTTTTAACACATTAAATCTTCTAGAATTTCCTCCAAGGAAGACAAATCCTATCTGAAGCTTGCTGTATGGAGAAAAAAGATGGAAAACGTCTTTTTACCGTTAAAAGTGCGTTCTTCTGTCACAGTGTCAGTGACCTGCATTTGAAATGTTTATCTGCATGGACAAACTCTTAATAAGTAAGGTTCTATGGATTGTACGGGAAAAAACAAAACAAAACAAAACAAACAAAACTCAGGTTGAGTTGAGCACATTCACAACCTGCATGCTCATATAGTGTTCCACATGTTATAAAAGTGGAGGTATAGTACCTCCTAATACTGAAAATGACATACCAAAATTTCTGCACCGACGTATAAACATGCAAAAAAATTTTTCAATACCTAAGATTTAGATGAACACATACAGCATTTATGCTCATGATGAATGAGAACAAAGGTTTTCTCTACCTAATGATTGTCAAACTCAAATCAGTGAAGATTTCCCTCTCTTTATGATGAGATAAAACGGAAAAAGGCCAGCCCAAGAAAACGGACTGAATTTCATTGAAGTTATGGATAATTTGAATATTTTAACCTTGTATACAAAAGGAAAGTTTTCTGCATGAAACTGCACTTAACTTGTGTCACTTCATTAGCTGTTCTTACATAATTTCACGTTTGAACCTGCTTCTAATTCTGTCACTCAGAGCATAAGCACCTTAAAGTGCATAACCTTAAAGTAAATTACAATCTAGCCAATTCTTGAAGTATTAGTAACAGTCCCAATAAAACTTTCGACGACTAGTACCGAAAAGTTGCTCCATCCACCACTAGTATGAGACAGGTTGGAGGTGAAATCAGATAACATCTACTCTATAGTATAATTCAACAGAGAACACACTATGAGTCTTTCCCCCAAGAGGATCACAGTTTCTACCCCTACTCATCATAGACACATGTTTACAAACCATGCAGTTTGCGGCATAAGGATGGCTTGAGAAACTCAACTTGATCAGGCACTTAAGTATCCCAGTCTCAACAACAGCACACTTGCACAGGATCAACAACTGCTTGGTCAGTACAAGAGAGATCCTAACGAAAGTACAAGTACAACCAGCACCACCCTCCACCAACATATTCAACAGTCTACCAGCAACTTTAGGTCCTCCAATGATGAATTAGAATAGAATGATTTACACACAATAAAATGAAGTGAAAGGCAAGAGTAGAAGGGGAGGCGTGGAGAAAAGTGAGGGTGGGAGAGAGGAAGAAGGTGGGGCGAAAGGGAGGGAAGGAAGAGATCAGGGTGGGGAAGTTGGTGGGCTGATTTTGCCAAAAAATCCACTCACACTGCTTAAACACAGCAGGCTGTCTGATAAAATAATCAGTTCATTGATACTGAACAGTCCATCATGGAGGAAGTATTAAAATTTCAAAGGCGAATATATGTTACAAGCGATGAACTTTTAGGCATATTTATGTGAAGTTTAGAGGCCCCTTGGTTAAAAACCCACTATGTAACCTTCCTTTCGAACAGGAGTTTCTTTCCATCAAACATCAAGGCCAAAAATAGATGAAATATATACCAACTTATACTGCCATTTGTAGAATATTTATGGTATTCTTATCACATTCAAAATGATGTTCTCTAATGATGGACAGAAATCATGTTTGAATACCTGCAAGTGTCAAAAATACAAAGTCCCTAAGCTTGAAATGAGTTGAAGAAATCTCTGATGAAGCATGGGACGGTAAACAGAAAATAGCAAACAAGAAAAGTAACCCTTCATCCCATGATGAGACAATTACAGGTGCATTACTTAAATCGAAAGTTGCCTATGGCACCAATTCAGCTAAAGCACAAATGAAGCACTATTTAAACATACAGAACAAAGAAATATCTGGAGTTATGCATGTATAGGCCTATAATTGTCTCATCATAAGAACAAGGTTGTCTGTTATCTCCCCTAGTTTGCCAAATTCTTCTCCTTTCCTGAACCCGTTCACTGCTTGAAAATGTTACAAACAAAGGCTTTCCAGTGCCAGGGAAGTCTAGTGATTTGGGGGTAATAATTAACAAAAAATTCTAGCTCAGAAACTACAAAAGATATGAAAATGAAATATATATGATTTTTGAAGGAAATTGAATGAAGATTTTGAATCTGGGCTTCTTTTGTTTTAATTTTGATAATAAAAAAGATTTAGGCATTTAGATTTGGATAGATTTTTTTGCACGATCAAAAACATATGTATAAACCACTACAGCTTCACATCCAAAAAAGAACACAAAGCAAAAAAGTTGAAAATAAAGTTTGTATTGTCACTCTACACCTGTAAATGAAAGTAAAACAGTTTAGAAGTCTATCAAGATGCTCACACTCTATGCAGACAGGTCAGTTCACAACCACCCCCCCCCCCCCCCCCCTCCCCCACCACGCCCCCTTGCTGGACTTAACCCTCTCATTCCTCCTCTTCCCCTACCTTTCCCTCTGCCCCTTGTCACGCCGCGCTCCCCTCTCGCGCTGACTTTCACATCACTGGCCACTGGCACACAGTGCAGAGTACACACTAGGCTAGCTCGTTCGACGCTGGCAAACCAGTCAGCTGAACACACACTGAGGTCATACAGCCCGACTCAATAACTGACGAATATGGTCGGCAATTCCATGACTATCATCATCTCACCTTCATGCTCGAGTAAGTCGTTGAATAAAAGATTATTGTCTTTGTCAAAAATGATTAGCAGAGCCTGCTCAGCTGTGTAAATACGTTGATTTGGTCGCTACGCTTGTCGAAGGTTGCGCCGCCATCTTTGCAAGCGAGACAATGTGCTGGCTGGTCATCCAGTCAGTGATGAGAATAAATGGTCTTTCCCATCACGTGTGGTCATTTGCATATCATTTTAATACTACAGACATATAAGGCTTACTACGCACACTCTATTTAAGTCCGTTAATAGAAATAGTAACGAATGAAAATTCAAGAAAAATGCACTCGGAAAGCATTTTTACTTCGGCGTCAGCTGACGGCTTATAGGCACTCTTCGGGTTAAACTGCTGTCATCAAATGTCATACTTTTGATGCTCTGTATCTGGCAGCTTTCCAACAACAGGCATGCGACTGCTGCCTAGATCATCAGCTAAATGGAACACGGGGTCGGGACTGATGAGTGGAGAGAAGGTGGGGTGAAAGGTGGGGAGAGGGGTATCCATGGGATGGGCAGCTAACATCATTATCCATCGGCCTTGATTATTGATTGGTGGGTCTTATGATAGTACAGATTAGTGATAAGGGTGTGCAATGACTAAAAAGGTGTTTTGGGAGGATAGCAAGTGCATGACCAAACCTGATGCACAGATTATACAATATATGCAAGGGTAATTTTGTCGGGCATGCCTACAACCTGAAGATAAAACCAGGAACAAACATTATGACTGTAGTGGGTAGGATTGAAAGTACATTAAAAGGTGGAAAAAACCAACACACAATGGGCAGTGCATTACAGAACCTGTTTCATATGGACAAATAGATTCCACTGCTTTCAAATATAGTTTTTGAGTTTTCATTTGATCTCATATCAGTTTAAAAAAGATCAGGGTTAAATCCTTGATAAGTGATTTAAACCTCTGAAGTATTTTCTCACCCAAATTTTGCACTGTTTCTGGTTTAAATGATACTGTATGTTTTCATTTTCTCTGAAACACGATGAATCAAATGCTATGTTATTTGCATGGAGAACCCTCTTGAATAATGACTTAATCCATCTCACTCTGACTCTGTTTTGTTATGTTTGTCTTACATACTGGAATAGATTTTCACCCCTATTGGTCTACTGGCTTACTGGTTCTAGTATTTAGTAACAATGTTTGGATCCTAATAACACTTTCCTTTGGTACAGCATGTTGTAAACAGCATGCAAAAGCACAAGCTTACGCTCATATGTATTCGCTTGTGACAGTGTGTGCGTAGATTTATATAAGCACCATTAAAAATGGTGGCTTTGTGAGGATCATGGAATGTGAATTAGCAGTCAAAATTCAAATGGTTGTCTCTCCATAAATACAACTTAATATGTGTTGTAAGATGTGTTATAGAATAATGGATTACAGTTATACTGAATACATAATAAAATGCAAAATCTGGATTTTAAAGTACACAGTTTTTTCTTTTTACACCACTTGTCCAGGATTTAAGTTTTAACCAAAATGAAGGACTGGGGATTACGTTCCGATGACTTGCAGCAGTAAAAAAAAAAAAAAAGTAAGATATTTCTCAATTATGTTTAATGCGCATACACACACACACACACACACACACACACACGCCCATCTAATCATGATGATCGTCATTGACTCATTCATTTTCACCCAGCACTGGTCCTCTCCCTGCTTCGTCAATGCCAAGCCAGCAAGCTTCAGCCTTCAAACGTTCCGAGATAGGAGATTCGATCATGCAGTTTTTCGATCTGTCAGCTTCGTAGCTTGATTGATCCATGTTTCACTTTCAATCGACTGTTAGTAAAAGAAAGTACAGTTTCTCAAACATCTGTCGTCAGTGCAGAACCACAGAACCACAGAACGACGCGCCAAGAAAATGTCTCATTACCACAATGTCGTCGTTAATAAAGTAGCTTAGAACACAGCAACATGTTTCCTTATATCCGACTTTTTGTAAAGTGTGTGTACTTATTTATATTATTTTGTTGATCTGCTTTACAGTTAAACTGCGAAGACACTTGTCAGCTGTATTTTGTGAAAGAAAATATGTAGATACGATATGTTTGGGTAAATAAATAATGGGAAACGTTCTCTCCAGAGTACTTCCCCTTTCAAGATGGCACCAGTAAGTAACACGTGCAATGTATTTTTTTTAATGTTTTACTCTCTCTCTCTCGCTCTCTCTCTCTCTCTCTCTCTCTCTCTCTCTCCGTGTGTGTGTGTGTGTGTGTGCGTGCGTGTGTGTGTGTGTGTGTGTAATAAAGCAACAAAGCTTCTCTCATCGCTGTCTCAGATGTTGATTCCGTTTCAGAAGAAAAAGATCTTGGTGTAATGTTTGATAGTGCTCAGTCTGAAATTTGACAAGCACATAAACAGTGTAATGATGAAAGCAAATAAAATGCTCAGCATAATCAGACGGTCTTTTTCATATTTGGATACTGAAGTTTTTTGTAACATTACTATATAAGGCATTAGTTAGACCCCACCTGGAGTATGGAAATGTGATATGGAGCCCTTATTTAAAAAGGCAATCAGCAAGTATTGAGAAAGTACAAAAAAGAGCCACCTTGTTAATTAAGGAATTCAAATATGTTAGCTATGCAGATAGATTGCGAAGGTTAAATTTACCATCGTTAAATTACCATCGGGGGGCCGATAGCTCAGTTGGTAGAGCGCCGGACTCGTGATCCTGAGGTTGCGGGTTCGAATTTCGGCTTAGGGGGATTTTTCCCTCGGAGTTAACATTGGTTCTGACTCCATCCCCCATATAGTCGTTCGGATGGGACTATAAACCGAGGTCTAGTCTGTGTCACATGCACTAAAGATCATACACGGACTCTAAAGATCCCGATGCTCATGTCCTAAGACGGGTGAGTACCGGCTACACGAAAATACACAATGCATGCAACCTGTATGCCATAATAGTCTACTTGAAGACTGCGAGCACGGGGCAGGTTAAACATCCCCATCTGGGCCACTTACGTTCAGAAATGAACCCGGCCCTTACGGAGAGAAGAAGAAGAAGAAGTAAAGTTCCGACGAATAAGGGGAGACTTGATTGAGACTTACAAGCTATTTAAGGGACTTAACAGTACAAATTTTAACACATTTTTTCAACTAACCACTAGGCCTAATCAAATTACAAGAAATTCTTATAACAAAATCCAAATTAAATATTGCCGCACTAATATTAGAAAATTTTCATTTAGTAACAGAGTGGCACCGTATTGGAACAAACTACCTGCACACATTAAAAAAGCAAAAGATTTGAATACTTTTAAAAACCTTCTGGATACTAACGCTGAGTTAAATATGTTAAAATTTCAATTTGATTGATAGAATAGATTAAAATATATCCTGAGCATATGCATGCATTAAGCAACCAATATTTATGAAATAAGATGATTGGGACACAAAAAGCTGTGAGGCTATCAAAGTCCCAAGTGAACTGAACTGAACTGAACTGAACTTAAGGATAAACCTTACCCAGAACGCTTGGCCTTACTACAGCTTCCCAGTCTTGAACACCGACGGGCTCGAGGTGACATAATAGATTTGTACAAATATGTTCATGGCATGTACAGGGTGAAAAAACCTCAGTTGCAGTTGTTTGACAGCAGAGAAACAAGGGGCAACAGTCTGAAGTTTGTCAAAGGACACTGTAGGCTACAAGTTAGAAGTAACTTTTTTGCAGAGAGTCATAAATTCTTGGAATAGCCTCCCAGCTCACATAGTTACAGCTCCAACATTGAACACCTTTAAGTCCAGACTGGATGCCCACTGGAATAGCCTTCCCTCAAAGTTCAATCCAGTATGCTACGAATGAGTGGTGGTAGTGCCAGTATTATTAGAAACCCCATGCATGCAAGTTCATAGGTGTAGACTTACATAGATCTACTAATCTCGAAGGTGAACAGGCCTTCAACGAGGCCTTAAACACCTCAAGTTCAAGTTCAAGTTCAAGTTCAAGTAATGCTGTGCATAAAGGCGAGTTCGACAGAAGTGCACTTTGCTTGAGAAGTGTTCACGAACGGTCAGATAACATTAACACGCTCATAAGCTCTGGCAGCACGACACCAGGGTTCATACAGGACAAACTTGTAGTTGGTTCAGGAGTAATATGCTGAAGGCAGACCAGTGCTAAGGCCTCCATTTCATTGGAGAAGGTCTTGCCATAGCACTGCAATAGAACTACTTACTAGACACCAGTAGATGGTTACAACGGCATTGACGGTCACAATTCTACTCCTGGAAACAGTGAGAGTAGAGACACAAGTAGTGTGATAGACTCGGATTAGAACTTAGAAGTGATTAATTCTATTGAAGGGCTAGGCAGGAATTCTGACCAAAAAAAGACCCCCAAGCCAGTGTCTGGAATTACCTGGTAATGTACAGTGCATGTTCATGAATGTGCAAGCACTTTAAGTGAATGAGCACACTGTAGTGTAGGATAAACACTTTGGTGTGTGTGTGTGTGTGTGTGTGCGCGCGCACATGCAAACTCTGTCAAAATTCCATTTCTGTCTTCCCTCTTCAGGTTCGTTCTTTCATGATTTGTGTCTACCCATAACAATAGTATTTTGAAACACTGGAGAAATGCAAGTTTACTGGAAAAATTAATGCAAGTATACTCGGCTAGTACACTGGTGTAAAATTATCAGCTGTTCACATTATATGCCATTTCCAGACTTCCTTTGTTTTGGACTTACACATTCATTTTTATTTTCGGTGTCAGAAATGCATGCAGTGTGTGCACATGCATGCATGCGAATGTGTGAGCATGCACACACAAACACATGCGCACGATCGCACAAACGCACATGCACACACACACACACACACACACACACACACACACACACACACACACACACACACACACACTTCTGTTCTGTTCCAACTGAAATGCCACTTTACATGTGTATGCCGTTTTAGTTTCCATGCAGTAATAAGAGAAGTTTGTGTTTGTTAGTAATGTTACTTTTTAACAATCTGAGCAGTGTGAATTAACTGTTACACAGTATGTGTTGGCTGTTGATGATTCTTTACCAAACTGGAAATCTGTATGATCCTTGAGAATCTCAGCAATGTGCAGCCAGTAGTTCTTTCCATAATTGTTTGTTTACTGTGTTTCTTTACTGCGGGCACTTGGAAGTATCTGTAGGTGCATCTGTCATGACTTGACATCACACTTCCCATTGGGTTGGGTTCTGCAGCAGCCTCTTCATCAAGTTCATACCCTCTTTAGTGATGCTGATGTTGTCACAGACAAGGAAGTGTGGCATACCTTGGGATGTAGGACAGTGCAGTTGAAATTCCTCGGTATATGTGGATGGTTGAGGGTTGAAGACAGCAGAACTGATTGTAAAGGATTTTGGTTCTTAAGTTTAAAGATAAGCTTAACTTTCTCTTTGATCCTTACCCTCTGTTTTTCTTCTTTTGATGTAGCTTTTGAACTTCTGGGAGTGGATGTGTCTCCAGTTCTATCATGTTCAGGTGTTTCTGGATGAGATTTTCAAGATCTTTAGCTGGTGCTTCAAGCCCTTGTCTCCTACTGTCCTAGTTTCTTCTGATGCTTGTGGATTCTGACTCACCTCCTCATTGGCCTCTTGGTCTCATTGTCAGTCCATGGTTGGCATGGTTTTCATTTTGAATGCAAGGGATATGTTCCAAAGGAGCCTGATTCAGGTCAGTTGGCTGCTGCTAGGGTTTTTTGTTTTGTTTGTTTGTTTGTTTTCTCAGTCCACACTTCTTCAAAAGTGCTGTACTTATTACAGATATTTGGGATACTGTCATTTAGGCATTTTATAGCCTCCTTCAATGGCTTCTTGCATTCCTCCCTGAACACAGGAATGCGTTGGCTGTTGCTTTATTGACATAGAGATGGGAGTTGGTAGGAGAGTGTATATCTGTAGTTGTAGGTTTGCTGCATCATAGTCAGCGAGTTCAGGTTGTGTCTTGCATCTGGGAATCAGATTAGGGTGTTTTGTCAAGTTAAGGTCTGCATAAGTATCTCCTTTTCAGGCTCTTGGTGGCTTCTTATTCAGTTTCTGTCACTTAACTGTGAATGTAAAGACAGTGCTGTTGGACCATTACCATAGATCTAGGAAGATCAAAGTTGCCTTCCGCTATGATGATGCTATTCATTCTTTTTGAGACCAGGCAGGCAGACTCATTAAATGCTTTCAAGCTGCCTGCAGTCTGTGTGAGGGTGATGGTAACTGCAAACAGATAGTGTTTAATTCCCTGTGAGTGTGTGTTTTGGCTCAGACTCGGAGGACTTCACAGTCAGTGAATAAATCAGGCTCTTCAAGGATGAAAATAAAATCCTCTGATTTTCAGTGAATACCCCTCCTCATCCTTTACCAGACCTGTTTATCCATGGTAACAATTTCGCCATATTTGGTACACATTTTTTGGTGAAAATGCTATGAATACTACAAACTAAAAACAAAAGAAGAGAAAAAAAAAATCAAAATCTATACAGAAAGTTTTTGAGTGGCAATTACATTTGCTGAGTATAACCACAACTCTTGCTTACTCTTGCATGTGAATCATGTCTGACTGCTCTGTCTGCTTCATCGACAACATGCCTAAAAGAAAAATAATTAAGAAAGACAAGAATGGTGAGAGAGCATGAATTTGTGCCAGAGTATGCCAATGAATCAAATTTTACATAATTTGCATTGGAATAACTTATTTTCATAGTAGTTACTGTGAACTCTCTGCTGCCACGCTCTCCACGAGTTTCTTTCTACTGATGCATGGGTAAACCATTGACTTCCGGGAATAGGCCGGAGGACGTCCGGGAAAGACCGGAGGACACTGGGAAAGACCAGAACCAAGGGCTCTGTGGGCTGGCTCCCCACTTTGCCTTAAACATGTGGCTACGAAGAATAAAAGGAAAAGATGCTCCCAGGATTCACCGAAAGGGGGAGAGAATGATGAATCCATCGGTGCTCAACCAATCACGACTGCAAATCCCAAACGGACTATGAACATGGACCAAATGGAATATCCATGTGTCTGTGGAAAGCGTTTCGCTACCACCCGTGGCATGAAGATCCACCGAACAAAGATGGGATGTGTGAAGACTCATCTGAATGAGCAGCAGCGCACTGCATCAGCAGATAAGACGTCGGAAGACCAAGGCCAGGATTTAAACCACAGTGCCAAGGACATCCACGCTGTTGGTTCGGATGAGGAATTTGCACAGGCCCTCGATGCCAGGCGCCTAAAACTCAACCTGCCACGAGCAAACGAAACTGAAGATTGGGAGAAACTGGATGCAAAAATCGTCCAAAGACTCGATGCACTGATAGGGAAAAGCACCCTTGAACACAAACTAGCCACATATGGGGACATTGTGTATGCCACATGTAGAGACGCCTATGGAGTAAAACTACCCAAAGAGAAAACACCTCCAAAGAAATCCAGACGCCAAGAAAAGATGGACAAGATCAGAGTCCAAAAGAACAACCTCAAGAAGCAAATGAAGACCGCACTGCCAGCTGAAAAACAAGGCTTGGAAAAACTGTGGGAAGACCTGAAAGAAAACACAGCGCCCTCAGCAAAGCGGAATCTGCGAGAAAGAGGAAGAGCAAAAAGAAGAAGACACAAGAGCGCTTCTTCAGAGACCCCTTCCAGTTTGCCAGAACACTGTTTGAGCAGCCAAAATCTGGGACCTAAGTGTGGACAAAGGAGTTCTTGAGCAGCATCTGAGGAAAACATACTCTGACTCACAGAGCAAAGCACCACTCGACATTCAAGGTCTGGTGTGGCCAACCAACCCTGAGGAACAGTTCAATGGCAAGCCTCCAACGTTGGCGGAAATCAAGAAGGTGGTCGACAAAGCCAGAGCCAAATCATCACCAGGGCCAAACGGAATACCTTACCAGCTTTACAAGAAATGTCCCAAGGTGCTGGAGTGGCTCCACAGGCTGCTGCGATCGGCTTGGAGAAACCAGAAGATCAGCGGCCAGTGGATGACGGCAGATGGTGTGTACATCCCCAAAGAGCAAAACTCAAGTGACATCAGCCAGTTCAGGCCAATATCACTACTGAACGTCGAAGGGAAAATCTTCTTCTCTGTCATGGCAGCAAGGCTGACCAAGTACCTGATGGAAAACAAGTACTTGGATGTGTCAGTCCAGAAAGGTGGCATCCCAGGCGTGGCTGGCTGTGTAGAACACGCCACAATGATCTGGGACGCAATCCAAAAAGCAAAAACAGAAAAGAGAGACTTGGACGTAGTGTGGCTTGATCTGGCAAACGCATATGGATCTGTGCCCCATGAGATGATACAGTTGGCTCTTGAGATGTACCATGTGCCAAAGAACATCCGCGACATGCTCAAGAAGTACTTCAATGGCTTCTCAATGCGGTTCTCTACCAAGGAGTACACAACAGATTGGATCAACTTGGAAGTGGGCATTGCAATGGGCTGTGCAATCTCCCCAATACTGTTCGTGCTGGCAATGGAACTCATCTTGAAAGCAGCAACAAACAACGCGAGACAAACAGACCTTGGCGATGGATACAAGATGCCTCCTCTCAAGGCCTTCATGGATGACACTACAGTGATTTCATCCAGAGAAGACGAGACACGTCATGTGCTGGAGAGGCTGGACGACATAGTTGCCTCATCCAGAATGCAGTTCAAGCCAAAGAAATCACGGAGTCTCTCACTGAGGAAAGGAAAAGTGGCCGAATCTGTGGTCTTCAGTGTTGCCAACCAGGCCATTCCAACAGTCACAGAAGAACCAGTCAAGAGCCTTGGAAGATGGTATGATGATACGCTGAAAGACACACAAAGAGCAAAAGAAACCAAGCAGATGGCGGAAGAAGGCTTGGAGACCATTGACCAGTGTGGGCTCCCTGGCAAATACAAGGTCTGGTGTCTGCAGTTCATGCTGATACCAAAGCTCCTATGGCCTCTGATGATATACGACGTCTGCACCAGCACAGTCGAGGCAATGGAAGCCAAAATCAACAAGTTCACAAGGAAATGGCTTGGTGTCCCACCCTGTCTGACTGACATCGCGCTGTACTGTCGCCAAGCAAAGCTGAAACTACCACTGAAATCCATCCTGGAGGAATACAAAGCAGGGAAGATCAGACTTCAAAGCATGCTGGAAGACTCAGGAGACAAGGTGGTAGAAGCAATCAAGCCCCAGCTGAAGACAGGCAGAAAATGGAAAGTTCAAGAGGCGATGGATTCTGCAAAAGAAAGTCTCAAGATCAGAGAAATAACAGGACACACACAGACCAACAGACAAGGACTGGGGGTGACCAAAACTGAATGGTGGTCAAAGGCCAAAGGAAAAGTCAAAAGAGACATGATGATTCAGGAGATGAGAAAAGAAGAAGACCAAAAAAGACTCCAAAAAGCAGTCCAGCAGAGCCAGCAAGGGCAATGGACAACGTGGGAGAATGCACTCCAAAGAAGTCTCACTTGGAATGACATTTGGCACATGGCCCCTCTCAGGATCAGCTTCATTCTCAGATCTGCATATGACCTTCTGCCCTCAAATGCAAACCTGGTGAAGT
The DNA here is from genome assembly GCA_018398815.1 of Conus ventricosus. Taxonomy (NCBI): domain Eukaryota; kingdom Metazoa; phylum Mollusca; class Gastropoda; order Neogastropoda; family Conidae; genus Conus; species Conus ventricosus. The sequence continues at coordinate 79,878,270 of CM031597.1, forward strand.
GGGGGAAAACAGACGATCCTGCATGCCCCTCTGCCATGAAAAACAAACAGTGGAGCATGTTCTAAGCTCATGTAAAGTAGCCCTGGCTCAAGGAAGGTACACATGGAAGCACAACCAAGTGCTCAAAGAGATTGTACAAGTAGTCTGGGCCAGTACCAACACCACAAAAGGGAGAATCAGGACTCCAAAAGCACCCGCAACATTCTTCACGGCAGGAGGCAGCAAATCATGGCCAAGAACAACAGTGCCACTTGAAACATGCAGGCAGAGTCTGCTGGACGGGGCAGATGACTGGGAGTGCACTGCAGACCTCCCAGAATGGAAGAGTCACCCAGAAATCATCAGCAAGAGTGGCATGAGACCAGACATAGTAGTCCACTCTAAGTCAACCAAGCAGCTGATCATGATCGAGCTCACGGTGCCATATGAAAACAGAATGGAGGCAGCTCAAATCTACAAGACTGAAAAGTATGCTGATCTG
>CM031597.1:79883750-79891850 GCA_018398815.1 Conus ventricosus
ATATCAACTTCGATCAAGTAAAAGCATTCAGAGGTTGGAACCTCCAGAAAAATATATCAAAGATGTTCATATCTCCATAGAATCTAAGAGCCAAGAAGTGTATTATGGAGTGTAATCTTAAATGTAACTTTGTTGGTGTTCTGTTGTACATGCGACAAAAGACTAACGAAACTATGATTCATTCAGATGTCGAAGATGAAAGAATTACGGAAACTCCTTGGAGAGAGGGACCCTGATGTGTGTCTGACGGTACGCAAGCTGGTGATGGTGTCCATGTGTGAAATTTTCAAGGACATCATCCCAGGATATCGCCTGCGTCTGCCCACTGAACAGGAAAAGGAACAAAGGGTTTGTAACATGTTTTGGATGTTGCTGGAAAGCAGGGGTGCCATCACTGCATGGTTTTTTTTTCAGTCCAAGTTTTTTAAAGTCCATTCCCCTAACTCACCTGAAATTCACAAAATGTTAGTATGATTTCCTGGGACGAGAGGGGTGGGGAGGGTGACATCCCATTCCGTTGTGCAGGGATAATGTCACAACATGATATCTGTGTATGTGCGCGCGCGAGCGCACGTGTGTGTTCTCCATCTTACTGGTACTCAGTGACTTTTTTTCCCAAGCAATAGAATAGGATTTAGCAGTTTGCAAGTTTTTTTTTTTTTTTTTAAATTTTGTTTTGAGGTTTGCATTCATACATATGATCTTGGTTCATCTGATGCACTTAGAATTGTTCAGAGTATGGGCAGTTGTTGACTGTGGAGAGAAAAGATGTCTGCAAGACTGTTTTTAGGCTCTCTTATTTCTTGTCAGAGTCTCCAGCTTCACTGGATTCATCAGAATTGCCATGTGAGGAATGTAATGGCAGTCTCCATTGTGGAGGACATGCTTATTCTGTCTGATCTGAGAACTTGAAGATATCCTTCATGGTTTTAATCGGAACAGGAAATACGGAACACCACCAAAATGACCAGCACCAAAGTTAAGTTGTTCTTATGGGTGGCCACATAGAAACTGATATTAATAGTGCCTGCAGATGGATAGTGCAGGGACCTGTTGGGATGGGGATGGTTCTAGCCATGTGTTGGGGAGGCAGTATGATGATGTGAGAGTTAAGTCACCGAGAAGGTGTAAAAGATTGGGTGGGAGCAACAGCAAAAGAGGAAAAAGACTCGTTTATTGAGATTCAGGTTAGAGCTGTAGGTACTGTATTGCTTTAAATGATTGCTGAGCCACATCCATGATTCAAGTCATAAGCATTTCTCCACCGGAGACAGTGTGATTTGGAGGCCTGAATGTGATGCGTGTAAGTTAGTTTTAGCTGTAAATATTCTCACAGAGATTGATGAAATTTTGCATTCTTAATGTTTTGGATGAGAATGTCTTGAGTTCTTTTTGATTTGGTAGTACCTGAATTCATATTATATTCTAAAAAAAAAATGATTTTGTGCTGTTTCACTCAGAGCTGATCTAAATCTGAAATATGTTGTCCTATTAATGTAATATGAAATAACTTCAAGTATGGGGTAAGTAATTATGAAAGCATATCACTCTACCCCCAGATTTTTACTCTTTTTGTTGAAAAGGATTTATAGATGTCATGAGGTTACACACAGGATTAAAGGTTATGTTAGGTAAAACCATGTAAGGTGACATTCAGAAAGCTTCAGATTTTGTAGACTTGTGTCACATTGTTTCTTTGCAGATGAAGCAGAGACCAAGAAGTTGATGGACTATGAAGCTGCATTGCTGCTCAGCTATAAAACCTACCTGGAATATCTGGAGCACACCATCACAGGTGACTATGGTGGCATAATGGTGCTGATAAAAATAGGCACAAAGTACGTAGTTTAGGATGAACAGTTCTGCCAAAAGTGTTTAAATGTCTGTGTTAATCCCCCGCACCTTTTGTAAAAATGGGAAAAGGCAAGATTAAGTAGTTCCCTCAATAAAATGTTTGTTGCGAACAACGAAGAGTTGTAGATCCATTTTGGTTTACTGTTGAATAGATTGTAAAACATTTTATCATGGTATCTCACACAACGAAAGCAAACTCTTCCATACCTCATTCTTGATTCGTCTTGTGCACTCAACCAGAAAAGGGTGGAGGACTGAATAGTTTGAGTTAGTGAGCTGAGACAGTAGGTGTATTGACTCCAGTTGAATGGTTTTAGAGTTCCTGTGAGAATAGAGTAGAGTTTGTGTGTGGTGTGTGTGTGTGTTTGTGTATGTGTGTGTTTCTCCTGTTCACAAGTGCAAGGTCAGTAGTCGAATTGAATGGAACTGGATTAGTGAAGTGAGAAGTTAATTTCAAATTTTTTTTAATCTGTGCAGGAAAATCCTTTGACAACTCTATGCGACTGAAGAGGCTTGGATTTTGTGATGTGTCCTTACCAGAACAGAGCAAGAAGGTAACACTACTTTACATTTTCACAGACAATGCACATGATATAATTTGTGTGTAAACCAAGAATGTCCAAAAGTAAGGGGAAGAGAGAGAAAAAAAGAAGAAAATATCTGTGCCTGTAAAGAACTTAACATGAATACACCAGTGCTCATGCACACACACACGCACGCAGAGTCCAGAAGACCAAATCGCCCTGTATCTCAAAGAGCTGGTAATCCTTATTTACTGTCGCTGTACCCATTGGGGATAGTGAAAGTTTAAGATTCAATAAATTTAATCCTTTCACTCTTTGGGGATTGTGGAGAATACAGTAAAAGACATACTGGACTGATTCATAATGAACATGTAAAAGTGTGTTTATCAGAAAATATCTAATGTTAAACTAACAAAACAAAACAAGACAAAGCAATGTGAACAGTTTGTATTGTTATTGAATTGATATGTTTAACAAACCAAAAGAAAAGAAAAGATAAAAAACCCACTGAATACATCCAGAGACAAACACTCCAAGCACCATCAGATAAATAGGACAGTGTGCTTCCCAATGTTTATAAACATGCTTAATTTAAGGAAATTTGAGAATAAGATGACATGCATTGTTGATACTTTCCACAGTGTATACACATGAATGCACCCACACACAGAAGCAGAAGCAAAGAGGTATCTCCACATTAGCTTCAAGTGTAGACTTCCAAGCTTGAGAACAGATTGACAGACTTGATTTTCACCTGAGTTTCGAAGAGTTAAAACACATCCATACATGTTCAGTTTGTGAGTATCTGTACATCAATAATTACGTTGCTGGATGTGCAAATGTAGGTTAGCCAAGTCTTTTTTGTTTTTCAGAAAGTATGTTGTTGGAAATGCGAAGTGAGTATGGTACAGGAGGTCTTTGAGCATTGTTTACAAGATGTCCCATATTGTTACAATAAAACTGTTGTCATTGTTTGTTACAGGATCTTATGATAATAGCTGTGCAGTGTATGTGTACCTTGCTGACCGTGCATCCCCATTTCAACTACCGCAATGATGTCATTGCACTCGTGGTGCCGTTCATGAATCGCAGAAATACTCAGGTTAGATGTTATGCTTGTTTTGTTTTTTCTCATCAGTCTTTAACACTGCTTTATATATCGTTGGATCATTATCTACATACCAACTGTAGGACACTTTCTCAAGTTGGGGATTTCAGTGGAATCGGCATATTTTTTTTGCTTTCTTCGTTTGCTTCCACAGAAGGGGGAAAAAATCAAAGAAGCAGAAACATGTGAATGGAAAACAATTTGATCCCCAAGTCCTTCCATCTCCAAACAGTTCAATTTTTTGGGTATCACATCAGCATTTTAGGAAGAGTTAGTGCAAAATTGATGGAATTAAGTCAGACATTGTTGAGTGTGGGAAAGTTTTTGAGGAAAAGGAAATAAAGATAATTCCTGGTGATGAATATGTATTTACAATGCAGAAAACAGCAGTCAGAAGTCCTCAAAAGTCAGTTTTGAAGAAACAGTACTTTGTAAACAGTGTGATTGGGGAGAAAAAGTTAATGAAGTTCCACAATTTATCACAAATAAAAACTGACGCATTAATGCACCAATGATATTATAGTTACGTGATGTTGTCCATGTCATGAAATAATTGTGTCAGAGAAAACAGATGTGCTTTTCTGGTCCCAGTCTGTTCTTAAAAAGAAATGAATGGTGACTGTTCTATATTGCATCGCCCCAGGCACCAAATGGGGCACAAATATGAAGTTTTTGCATATTGAAACTGCATTGTATGTGCAGGTGTCAGATACTGTATGTCAAGCAGCAAAGAACATTTTTGTGGCTGACAAGTCAGGGGAAGTTGCTCTTGAGGTGAGTGTACTTTTTCATGTTTGGTTTCGCAGGCACTGGCAGACTGTCATAATTTTCTTCCATTTGTGAAAACAGCTGGAGAGTAGCTCTTCAGCCACTACTATGAACTGGATGAAAGGGTTGATCAGAAAGTAACCACTCAGTGATGTCTTACCAGTCTGTGGTGTAGCTGTTACTGGCTCTCTGAACTTTAGTCAGTCAGACATACTTATGAACGCATGCAAATACATGGATAATTCTGGATATACCACTAGCAGAAGATGAAAACTAATATATATTTGATTTTTTTTTGTTGTAAATATGTATTTGATTTTTTGTATTCAGTCCCACGGCTTGCTAAGAGGGGGGATGTATGAAGGTTGAACTGGTTCTTTTAAGGCATACCTCTGTATCCATACGTTCCGTACACTTAATCCTTTGTTTCTTTGTTTTACCAGGTTGTGAAAGCCATTGTGAAACTTGTGAAGAGCAGGAAATTCAAAGTTCAGCGGAAAGTAAGAACATTTTTGTCTCCTGTAACATTTAGTTGTTTTTTTCCTCCCTTTTCTTTTGTACTCTCATACATATATGCAATAACACACAACTGCATGTATATATGTGTGTACAAAAGAAATCAACCCACATGCACACATGTTCACACATATGCATACACGCACACGCACACAGTGACACTCTCTCTCTCTCTCTTTTTCTCTCTCTCCATAGATTTGCAGTCCACAAATAACACATGCAAATAAGCTCGTGTCTTCACATTAATACATGCATGTTCAAACATAACTTGCACACACTGGAACTGTGCATACACATACAGACACAACCAGGCATAATAACAGCTGTGTGGATGCATATACAAACATGCACACAGACACACACACACACACATGCACACACTCACACAGACGTGCAAGTGCATGTGCATGCACACACAGAGGCGCATATGCACATCTTTCACCTGTGGGTCATTGTGTGACTGTTCTGTGCAGGTACTGGAAACTTTGCTGTGTCTGACGATCAAGGAAATCAACACAGAGCAAACAGAGGGTAGCAAGAAGATGAAGAGGAAGGAAAAGTTCAAGACATTATCTCGAAGGGAGAGAAAGGTTACATGGTTTTAACCCATTTAAAAAAAAAAACTTGTTTCTTAAACACCACCCATTTTCGTGTGTGTGTGCGTTTGTGTGTGTATGTTCGTGTTTGTGTTTGTGTAGTAAGATAGGGGAACATGGCATGTGAATGTGAGCTGTAGAACGTTTAATGATTTCAACATGCTTTGTTAATCATCTCACAAGAAAAAATCTTCTGCATAGATAGATACTTGCCATAAATCTATTAAGATGCATTCCTAAAATGACTTTTCGGGAGCACTGATGTGAGCAAACAATTTTTTTTTATAGTTGTTAATGATGTTGTTGTCTTTTTTTTTTTTTAGGACAAATGTTTTCCAGTGTTCATGGAAAGATAAGAATTCTCAATTGGATTTCTGATAACACAGTGCACATCACACTGTTTTCACAGTAGGTTGCATGTGTTGTTTCAGCGTCTGAAGCAGTCAGAAGAACTGGAAAAGGAGTTAAAGGAGACAAAGGCCACTCAGGACAAGGAGCATCGATTAAAGATGGTAAGTGGAGGGAGCTGGAATATGCTGAGAGTCTCTTTATTTAGAGGTTCACATTAGCCTGGGGGTTTTAAGAGGTGGACTTATAACAAAAAATTTTCTGCACCATCATCTATTTTCTATGTTGTTTCTTTGTTGTTCATTTGAAGTAATGTTTTAAAGGTGTGTCAGTTCCACTCTTCCTTTACTAACAACCTCTTTCCCTCACTCCCCCCCCCCCCCCTTGCCTTTTTTCCCCTTGTTTATTTCGTAGCTGGTATTTGTGCCGTCGAGTTCTTTTTTAAATTTGTATGTGAAAAAGTGAAATTGTGAAAACATCCTGCTTTAGTTGTCCTTTGTGTGTGTGTGTTGTGTGTGTGTGTGGGGTGTGCGGTATTATCTATTAATGTTTTCTATCTATCTGTGTGTGTATGTGTGTGCATGCATGTGTAGGCTGTGTGGGAGCTTTTATTTTTCTCATAATATGTGTTCATATTATCATGTGTGAGTGTGTGGTGTTTGTAAAGGCAGACAGTGGATGAGTGGAGGACGGTTGTATTTCAAAAATATGAAAATTGACTTTTCAAACACAAAAAGTGACTGTGAAGATGACATGGGCTCATTAACTGTTTCAGCACACCCAGATTGTGGAGACCATGTTTACCATGTTTTTCAATGTCCTGAAACAAGAGGAGAGGTCGCCACTGTTACGGTTGTCTTGGAGGCACTAGCCAAGTGAGTGTCTGAAAGGCAGCATAAATGAACATGAAGTATACTTTATGTGCGGTTTGGGATTGACTTTGCCCCTCAGCTTTGGCCTGGGCCTGAAGCAGTCAGTTTCTAATACCAGGGAAACCATGTGGTCTCCATCAAAATACAGGCACGTGAAAAGAACTCTGAAATGCACAAACACGCGTTTTCACTTAAATGCACGCACACATGCACACACACACACACACACACACACACACACACACACACACACACACACACACACACACACACACGTACATGCATGCACACAGGCACACACACTCTCACTCACTCACTCTCTCACACACACACACACACAAGCGCGCATGCGGGCGTATGCACGCACGATTCTGCTTTGCATTGACAATGACCATGATCACGTTAGAATGTGAAGGGATAGGCGTTTGTGCACAGTGCATTCCCTTAGCTGGTTTTGTGGGCTTCAATTTGGTTTACCAGTTTGGACCAGTCCTGATGCATTATATGTAGCGGTTCGCGAGGAACATGAACCATCAGTAAGCTTTGTGCTTCTCTAGACACATTTCTGAATATTTTGTTATGCAGTGCAGTGCTGTGTGGGACTGCTTACAGGCACAATATGCTGGCATAACGATGAATATCTTCCTGGAAAGTGAAGTTAGTTACAGAAGGGCCAGTATTGATTACCTTAGTTATCTTATGTTTGTACGTTAGGAGTATATAACAGATGATCTGAAAATATTCTGCTCAAAGACACAACAAAACACTTAAACAGACATCTCAGACGACACATGAAATATTAGTGTTTGCGTAAAGCCTTTGAAATTACTCTCATTCTGATGCTTTGCTCTTCAACTTTTATAATTCAAACTGGAAGTGACACACCTGAAGTATTATTGTGTGTTCGAGGCAAGACTGAAGCTGCTTCTTGTGTTTCAGATTATGTTTTTAACTTGTTCGCCATTTCAGGTTCACTCACCTGATCAGTGTGGATTTTTTCCATGACCTGTACGCTGTTTTCAACAAACTGATCGAATTGGGGTAAGGAATGACAACAGAGTCGTTAATTTCTGTTTCCTCCTAGAGGAAGTGACTTCGTGTAGATCAATGCTCATTCTGGTACTGTAGTTCTACATTACTTCAGCTGGGCCATTGATCCCATAGACATAGCAGGGGAGGAGAGGAGGGGGGAATGCACCAAATGAGCATGTGAGAATCGGTACACTAGACCACATCGTGTCAATGCTAGAAACAATGTAAAATGAGTCCGTTCTTTTTAGCCAGTAACTAAGTCACCAAAATGTGAAAACCTTTTTTTTTCAAGTCACAGAAGAGTTATCATCAAACATAAATGGATTATAAACACCTTGTCAGACTCGCGTATGCGCAGTGTGACACACGAACCAGGTGGTAAAAAGAAAGTTCCCCTTTTTAAATTTGATTTAACTATTTACTTAATATTTTTTTTCACTGTGGTTTCCCTAAACAATTTGGGGATAAACAGTAGTTCCCAT
>CM031597.1:79899115-79996615 GCA_018398815.1 Conus ventricosus
GGCAACCTGCAAACCAACATTGGTAGGTTTCACTGGCACACATCTTTCACCACATTTTCTTCAAGCTGGTGGAGTAGTTTATACTTAACCTTGCTGAACGACTCTGGAACCAAATTTTGATCTGGATAAGAATCAAAATTTAAAGGTTTCATCAATCTGCCACACTCTATCTCTCCAGTAAGTTTTTTTCAGAATCAGATCAGTAGTTTTTGCTTAATCTTGCTAACAGACGGACAAAGCCAATATATGCAGGTGAACGCATGACCTCCCTGGCTAAGTTATTCCTAAGTCAGTATGCATCCTTTGCTTCTGCGACTGAAGTGAATATGAGGAGGCTCTGTCCTCCAAAATATAAAGCTAGGTGATCACTGATCATCTCTCCTTGGCTTCTGCTTTCAACTGACCTGTGCTCTCAAAGCCTCCAGTCGAGCCTCCTTCTCCACTTCTTCCTGATGTTTTTTCTCCTCTTCCTCTTTCTTCTTCATTACCTTCTCTTCCAACTGTTCATGACGATACTTCACCCTGTTGAAAAACAAAATTTCAATGTGTATGATTTTCTTTTTCAAATACATATTTACAATGTATCTTTACACCAAACTGGGGGAAGGGGATAGTTTGCTTTTAGTTTTAGTTTTTTCTCTTTATTTTTCTTATAAGACCTGAATTAATTATTATTGACTAATAAAATCATGAACACCAAAATAATATATTTTGCTTGAAGAGAATAAACACAGGCAACAATCTTACAAATCGGTCCCTCCTAAATGTCTGCGTATAACTTAAGTTCATATTTTTGCAGGAACTCAATAATAGCAAATACAAGAAAAATGTTAAAAATTATAACCATAGGTCATATAATGTATACTTAGCGCCATTAAAAACGCACGGGTCAGAAGAACAAAATAACTCGACAGAGGTAAATCAGTTAGGGGTATGAAAACTTTAATGTTGAATGACAAAGTCATGAACAGAAAAGAAGTGCGCAATGGATAACATGTGCTGAACATTTGGCGTTCAGTAATCGCAAACACAACTGGCGTCAAAAAGCAAAGTCACCATTCAATACCGGGTGTGTCCCCCTCTGGCTGCCAAACAAGCCGTGCAGCGACGACGCATGGATCGCACCAGTATCATGAGCCTGTGTTGCGGGATCCGATTCCACTCGTCCTGCACAGCCTGAATCAGTTCCTGGTTGTTACGTGGGGCAGGTTGGCGGCGTGCCACGGCTGTCTTCAGCTGTCCGTGTTTCATGTGCTTGTCGCAACGCTCATGCCCAGCGTGTCTGGCCACACCCGGTATTGAATGGTGACTTTGCTTTTTTGACGCCAGTTGTGTTTGCGATTACTGAACGCCAAATGTTCAGCACATGTTGTCCATTGCGCACTTCTTTTCTGTTCATGACTTTGTCATTCAACATTAAAGTTTTCATACCCCTAACTGATTTACCTCTGTCGAGTTATTTTGTTCTTCGGACCCGTGCGTTTTTAATGGCGCTAAGTATATATAAACTGTGAACTGCTTGGCACAGTGGTAACTCCAGTGACAAGCATGTTATTGCAAGATTCTGTTTTTCTTTTCTAAATTTAAATCTTGATCGGCTCCCACCAAAAGTTGAGACCACTATGAGATAAAATTGGAAGTCTGGAACCACAGTCAAGTGTCATGAACTTCACTACTTTTAGAACAATCAACACAGCAGCTATCTGTATTCACGGTTAGTAACAAAATATAATGGAAAAAAAAAATGTGAAGATGACTGTCACACAGTCTCAAACCAAACTGGAACATTTCATCCTCCTCATCCATCTAAAAACAAAAAAAGATCTCAAATTCAGTTGACCTTCATGCCTTCCTCTTGTCATTTCATACATGTACTGGATTTAAAAAATGTATCACCAGACACCACCAAACAACTCGGCAGAAGTTGCGGGATTGTTGTGACTGTTTAATACTGACAGTTCCTTTGATTTGCTGGCTTTATAGGGCTAAGACAGGATGACTCTGAATCTGGCTATAAATGGATGAGTTGTGTGGGAATGACAACATGGATCGAGTACAGACAAAGCAGCAATTAAGAAAAGGTGAACATACCACTGGCACACAAACAATGAGCTTTACTGATATTGTGCAAAAAAATGTGTGATCTTGTTATTTTGCGTCCCACTACTTCATGTATTTGATCCCAAAACACCACTCGTTCTTCATTTGGGGAAGCGGGAAGAGACTGCAAGCCTTCCACCATCATCAGGCAAACAGATTACCCTTATGCTTACCTTGGCTTTCTCCTCGCCTTCACTGCACGCCTTCCACAATCCAACAAATCATATATATTGGCTGTTCTGATATGTTGAATAAATGATAGAACTTCTTTCTAATTAAATACCTTCACCTTGTGATCTGATTGCAGATTTGAACACCGACCTACATGTAACATTCCCAGTTTCAAGGATCTCAGTATTTTGGAAAGTTTTCAGTTACATGTAACAAGTTCATAAAAAAAAAGAAAGAAAATATCTGAAACCGAGTGTGCATACATGCATTTGTGTGTGTATGTGTGAACACTATCATCTGGATCAGTATGAACACGTCAAGTAGAGAAGAACACGAGTACATGGGGTATTACGCGTACATTTGACCACGCGTGTGTGTGTGCGCGCGCGAAACAGCATATTTTGTGTGTGTATGCGTTCTTGAAACCTGAATTGACAAAATATAGGGTGGACTACTTTCCAAATTCAATATTAGGACATGTGCTGAGACAATAAAGAAGCTAGCATTCTTTTTCCCTTGGTTGTATCAGAACTGATGAGTGTTCTTTCTACAAGTAATCTGAATCACATTTATTTTCTCCAAAGATCTGACTCCATGATAGCTTTTTGAAGAGACAACTGTTATACCGACTAGCTCAGTTGGCACTACTCTGCTTTGTTCATCTTCAATTAATTTTTCTAACTAATGGGTGATGCATTAAAAACTTACCAAATGATGTTGCATTTTGGCCATATCTTAAAAATTCATCAGACTTGCAGAAAACTACCAGAGCATACTAGCTATGCATGATTTAAAAACTTTTTCAGATTTACATCAAAATGCACAGACTTCACAAGGCTACCAAGTAAATTATAGTTGCTAAATTCCCTTATGGGAAAACACAAGTGGAACATACATGTGGTTACCTAAGAATATCTGTATTGTTTTTTTTTCCATCAAAGTTGGTCATATAAACATGATTCACAGTCAGACCCTACCCTACTGCTATGTCATGTCATGTAAGGAAAGAGCAATCTCTAACCTGTCTCAAAACAACTTTATCAGGAAGAAAACCACACTGTTTCTGGTCAACTGGAATGAACCGCATACACCCTAAATGATCAAACTAATGTGTAGTGTTCTTTAGACTGAAACTCATTGAGCATAAAACAATAAAAGCTGCGTTCTGCTGGAGTTTAACTTTGTAATCACAGTGTATTACTGGAGGGCTGGGGAGTTTAAAATCCAGCACAACACTATCGAATGAACTCTTTTACACACACGCACTTCTCTCTTGTATGCATTAACCCCTTCACTGCCACAGTATAATAGCACATTTGAAAATCTGTCTGCCGTGGTAAAATTGAGCTTTTTGGGGTAGGTTCAATGAAATGGTTACTGCTGACTTATTTCTTGACAGATCTCTTTGATTTTTTGCATGTTTTGTTGTTATGCATTTGTCTACAATGTTCTATCAAAATGGCTTGATTATGTTGATAATTAGTATAGCAGAAATTGACATAATTATAAAAATTTTACCCAAAATAACAGTTTTCGAGTGTACACAAACACATTGCGCCAAACAGAATGAGTCAAAACACTGAAAAAGTGGTCTTACTACTTATTGAATATCAGCACTAACACATGAAAGTCATATAAATCCCAAGGAATGTTGTTCTTGATGATAATCTGCTCATAATTGGGGGTACTATTTTTTAGGTAAAAAGGGGCATAATCATGCTTTTTCGGGGTTTATGTTCACTAACATGTACATTACTCATTTATTTGTTGAGTTATTTGTTAGATTTTTTGTGGATTACTCACTTATACCCTTGTCTACAATTTCACATAATTCAATATTGGTTTTGTTGGTTATGATGATGGTTCACACTAATAACATGTGATAAAACAGTTTTTGTTTTGTTTTCAATGTGAGAGTTTTTGAATAATTGAGCATATAAAAACCCACTAAACACAACAAAAATACCTTTTGGTGTTAGCTCAACAACATTACAAACACCTGGATTCATATTGTTGTCAATAAATGTCCCTCTGTGTAACAATCTGTCTGTTACTGGGGTACCCCAATTCTCCAAGAAAGGGGCATAATTTTACTATTTGGGGTAGGCTCAGTACCTCAATCACTGCTTATGTATTTCTTTACATATGACTTAGATTTTATGGCTTCTCTTTCCTTATACCACAAACTTTGATGCTATATAACAATAATGTAGTTTTGTGAGCCATTAGGGGATGGACAGGGATACATATATTGGTGGTTTTAAAAAAAGAACAGTTTTCAGGTATACATAAACAAATTGCACCATATAAAATCAGTGAAAACAATGAAAAGTGATGTGACTAATTGTTCAACATCAGCACTAACACATGACGGTCATATAAATCCCAAGGAATGTTGTTCTTGATGACAATCTGCTCATAATTGGGGGTACTATTTGTTGGGTAAGAAGGGCATAATCATGCTTTTCACGGTATGTTCACTAACATGTACATTATTCACCCATTTGTTGAGTTATTTGTTAGATTTTTTGTGGATTACTTACTTATACTCTTGTCTACAATTTCACATTATTCTATATTGGTTTTGTTTGTTATGATGATGGTTCACACTAATAACATGTGATAAAACACACCACACACACACAACACACGCATACACACAAACAGTTTCCACACACACACACACACACACACACACACAGTAAGCAGACCCACAGTTGAGCACACACACACACACACACACACACACACACACACACACATACAACACATGCATACACATAAACAGCTTCCACACACACACACATTACACATATGCACAAACACACACTAACAGTATCACACACACATGCATATAAAAACACCACAATGATACAAAACAAAAAAAACTGCTGTGGATGAGTGCTTCTGTGTTATACAAAATGAACAAACTTATATGGAAAACTTGCATACAGAAATAAATAATGCTTAGGCGCGCGCGCGCGCACACACACACACACACACACACACACTCGCACACACACACACACACACACACACACTCACACACACACAGTCCCACCTATCCATACAGTCATTATTTGCCATAATTGTAGTTTCAGTAGGAAATGGGGCAAAGAAGAGAAATACAGAAAATGAATAGTCAAGGAATGAAGAATCATGTAGTAAAAACAAAAACAAAACAAAACAAACCAACAAAAGAAAAATAGAGCTACTTGCCTGAAACCAGTTTCTGGTCATGAAGGAACTGAAGACTGGAACTTTGTACAGCTAAAAATTGGCACAGTTGACTTGCAGACCAGAATTCCCAGTCAAAACAACTGCAAGGTTGAAGGGCTGTGCACCTCTTTCTCTCCATTCTTTGATCAGCTGTTGCTGACCACGCCCCATGCCACGCCCCCGGCCGCTTCCACGGACCTTCACCGTCGTTCTGAGCCCGTACCATGTCCACCACCCCGTTCGTCAAGAAAGGAGGGGGTTGCAGTGCTCGTTCACGGCACGCGTTCGGCAATTTCCGCTTCGTCGCCCACCTAACGGCTCTTTCTTTACTGATGTGTTGTGTACAGAACAGTGAAGCCACGTCATCACCAGCATGTATCTCCGATAAAAGTGGATAGTGCTGATTCCCATCCGTCTCCTCCTCATCGCTAGTATCAGGATCCGATCCTCAAAGGTCTTCTTCATCACTCTCTTGATACTTTATAACGTCATCTAAAATATCAAGGGCAGTGTGACGCTTGGAAACGGGACGCGTCGACGAAGTGCTAGGTTGAGCTGCCATCTTGACTACGCTTATCAGCTGTGACCTCTCAACTCGCAATTTGCATAATATGTGGTCAGCTGGCTGCTCGCGAGAAGGGAAAGGGGCTGTTCCTTGACACCAGTAGAAGAGGTGAGAACATTTTAGAGGGTTGTCTCCCAAGTAGATTTTTCTGCTTTCTGTTACGAAGTTACGACGAGACATTCTCGTTCGGGGCGTAGCGGTTTTCTGTTTTCTGCGGCTTTCTGAACGTGCGTTACACGTTCCAGGCAGGGAATGGGTTAATACAGCATACACACAGCAGCATGGCTGAAACATGTGAACTAATCTCTCTTTTGCTTTCTTTTCTTGTTTTCCTTTCTTATTTTTTCCCCATTGTGCTACTAACACTCTCTTGATCAAAGACTGCCTGCTCTGCCAGTTCCAGTTGAAGGCTTCTAATCGACGCTGCATGGCTTCTTCCTTCTCCTGTTGTTTCTGTTGTCGCTCCGACTGAAATTCTCTGATCTGCATCATCAGTCATATCATATTCAACAAACATCTGCATTGACCTACAAACTATACACACCCATAAAAAGTTTAATGCAATGTAGATTATTTCATTGCTTGGGACATTATCATACAATGAAATTGTTCTTTGTATGGGAGTGCAGGGTGACTCTGTTGTTAATTTCTTGACGTAATGATCAAGAAATCAAAATCTAAAACTTTTTTTTCAAAACCATAATCTGCATAAGCCTTTGTCACACACAACCTCACAAGGCCATTCGGGCCTTGTAAGAGATCAACTGGAGGAGGAGATAATGAAAACATACGTATGTGTAATCAAATATGATATTCTTGTTGCTTATGCGTACATCTCTAGCCAGTAAAACATTCATGACAACAGTAATTTCTACTACAAAAAAACAAAAATATTTAATTCACTACTCAAGCACTTATTACAAGAACAGTTATGAAAAAGTTAAACCTATAAATATACTACGCACAAAAAGTTAAGGATCGGTATGTGAAAACAGGTGCGTAATAAACTCAGTTCGCTACTGTTATTTATTTCTTAGTCCAGCCAAATTGTCATGAATTCTTGTTCAGCTGTCAGTGGGCGATGTTGTGTTAGTGCGAAAATTGCACGGGATTCTCTACTACTGAGCTGGGCCCAAACGGAAAAGCGGAAACTTGCGAAAAATGACCTTGTTTTGGACCGTTCTGCCTGAACACATTGCACTTGCCAGATGGAAAAACCATTATGCACGTGCAAGCACTGCTGTTTATGTGTGAGATGCTGTCGCTCGCTTGGCTTTATAAGAAGACATTCCACCAGTAGTAGGCCTGATCTGACAATGTCTCCACGACGAAAATTAAGCGAGTTGGATAGGGGACGAGCTGTTGCATGGTTCCAAGATGGTGTTCCCAAGCGAGAAGTGGCCAGGCGACTTTATGTGTCCATCTCGGTCATTGTCCGACTGATTCAATGCTTCACAGCCACTGGGACTGTCCATGAAAGACGCAGATCTGGTCGACCGAAGAAGACAACCCCACGTGACGATCGTCTCATTGAACAACAAGCCCTGCAGGCAAGAACAGCCTCTTCCAGCATCATTCAAAGGCAGCTCAGGGTGGCTACTAACATCAACATCAGCCAGCAGACCATACGGAACCGCCTATATGGTTTAATCTCCGTTCTCGTCGCACGGCAGTCGGGCCTAGATGAAAATCGGTCTGTTTAGTTTTCTGCCCCGGCGTTGAAACCCGCGCTGACCTTCACCGCGTTCGTAAGCGCCGGCATCGCACGTACACCACGCACGTGTTTATCAGCTGCAGACCGAGTACCGATTCTTTGTGGTGAAGTTTTCTCTTGTGATTAATGCATTATTACTCTTCGACACTCCATAACTGGATATATTTAACTCTGTGAGTGATTTGTGTGTTGTGATTCTTCTTTGTGCCGTTTGATATAACTTCGGTTCATACTGCGTTCATTTTTTGTGTGTTTTTTTTCCGTGGGTGTTGTTCATCAGTTGCCGGCGGAGAGTGACTTGTCAGGCGGCCCGGGTCAGTGTGGTGCAGTGCTGAGACTTGTACACTCCACCAAGCGCTTATTTTCCTTCTCTCTCTCTCTCGCATGCGTGCGTTCGTGTGTGTGTGTGTGTGTGTGTGTGTGTGTGTGTGGTGTTGTTGTTGTTATTGCTCTCTCTCTCTCTTTGCATTCATAACAGTAAGAGTGTGCAAGTTAGTACCCAAGCGTGTTTTAATGATCGAGTAAGCTGTAATCTCTCTCTCTCTCTCTCTCTTTCTCTCTCGCACGCGCGCGTTCGTGTATGTGTGTGTGTGTGTTATCCATCTGTTTATATACCGCTGTTGTTGGTGTGTGGGTTTCTGTCAATATGTGTGTGTGTGTGTGTGTGTGTGTGTGTGTGTGTGTGTGCACTCTCTCTCTCTCTCTCTTCTCTCTCTCTCCCCAGTCGTGAGTAGGCTCACCATGAAGATGAAAATGCGGCAACATTTGCATTGGTGTGTATACATGTGACATCAGTTTCAAATGATTGGAACGGGCAAAAGTACAAGGTCAGGTAGGAAGCATTTCATTGTTTATAACCGACATCTGCATGTGTAGCATGCTAAAATCTTGCTTTACTAAAAGCATGGTGTGGCTGTGATAGAATCAGCATTGACATGCTTCACAAGCACGTAAAGCACGCAGATAAACAAGCAAAACATGCCTAGGCCGTGGTAAGGAAACCGCCGCCGTGTTCCCAGTGAAGCTGACCAGTGCCGACAGTGACTGTTTATTTGGGCCCTGTACCAGCTGTCAGGTAGGAGTAACAGGAATAATTTTCTGTCAGTTGTAAAGGAAAGACATGCATGTCCAATATGCCTGAGTTTGAGCGTGATTGAAAGGACGACGCATGCTCGCCACTGAGTTGAAGTTTTATTTCATTTGTTGTGTGTTCGTTTGTCCGTTTCAATCGTTTTTTGTTGGCAAATCTTTGTGGTGCTTGCCAACAATGCGCATGAAAGAAGACCTATTCATGTTTGGTATCATTTTGTCAGTCAAAGACCCCTCAATCCAGTGACATTAATCGACTACAGTTCGCTGCATTCTGGCGCAAAGTATTAATGAAGAAACACAGCCCCCCATTTCCAAAACACTAGTATCAGTAGGGCTGACCAGTGCCGACAGTGTGGTGCTTGCCAACAATGCACATGAAAGAAGACCCTTTCGTGTTTGGTATCATTTTGTCAGTCAAAGACCCCTCAATCCAGTGACATCAATCGACCACAGTTCGTTGCATTCTGGCATAAAGTATTAATGAAGAAACACAGCACCCTATTTCCAGCGCACTATCATCCAGGCAGCTAGTATCACATTACGCCTAGGGAGGAAAGCTTGTGGGAGGTTAGCGCAAGGAAGCTGACAGGTGTTGGCAGCCGTGCGCTATCTAAACAAACTGTGGCCGAGTCTATCCCTTCCCTCTCGTCTTTGCTCTGCGACTGGTAGGCGGTCAGAAGTTATTGCCCTTGTCTTCAACTAAATATTCCCCTGCAGACAAGCGTGGTCGCCCAGCAGTACAGCCACGCTTAACTCCAGCCCATAGGGCAGCACGCCGCGCCTTCTGCACACGTCACGTGAGGTGGACACATCAGCAATGGTCCCAGGTCCTGTTCAGTGATGAATCACGCTTCCCCCTTCACCACAATGACGGCCGACTGAGGGTCTGGAGGCGCCCAGGGCAACACTTTATTGACGCCACTGTCCAAGAAAAGGTGGCCTTTGGTGGAGGTTCTGTAATGGTCTGGGGGGCCTTCAGCCTTCACCACAGAACACGCTTGTATCATGTACAGGGTAACCTGACTGGCATCCGATACCGGGATGAGATCCTTCGACGCTGGCTGTGCCTACACTGCAGCAGATGGGACCGAGGGCTGTCTACCAGGATGACAACGCTCGCCCCCACAGGGCAAGGGTGGTCAACGACTTCCTGCAACAGTCTGGAGTCAACAGAATGGAGTGGCCAGCATGCAGTCCCGATCTCAACCCGATTGAGAACCTCTGGGATGAGCTGGATCGCAAAGTAAGGAGCCACCCCCCTCCCAGGGATGCCCAACACCTCTACCAGATGCTGCAGGCTGAGTGGCAGGCGCTTCCACAGAGGATCTTCACCAACCTGGTCAACTCGATGAGGACTCGCTGCGTCGAGTGCCAGAACAGCCATGGTGGTTACACGCATTACTGAGCTTTTGGGAACATCAGTATGCTCTGTCTTGTGATTTCAATGACTTTGGGAAATCAAATTTGGATACATACCCACTTTAATCAAATGTACACACCAAACGATTGCTCAAGATTGAAGGCAATTGTGTATCGTTATCACTAAAGAATGGAATTAAATGTTGGCCAAACTTCAACACATTGACTTTCTTATTTTGACAGTTATGAATGTTTGTGAAAGTGATCCTTAACTTTTTGTGTGTAGCTTATATAATGTGCGAAAATGCCTGCACATGCTATCAACACTGAAGTTGACATGATGTTTACAAGCAAATACAATAGCATAAAAACTGAACTGTTTGTAAGAATCCAAGAACGGTCATACTAACTAAAAAGAGATAAATAAAATGGAGGTAGGTGGTAGTAAATGGGGCTGGGAAGGTTCCAGTATAATACACCTGTTTGCCTTGCCTTTTCCTTTTCCATCGACCGCCTCTTCTTCTCTTCCTCGGCCTCTGCTTTTATCCTTTCCTCCATGCGCTGTCGCTGCTGAGCTTCCAGTTCTTCCTCCAGCTGCATGGCTTCCAGTTTCTTCTCTCGCCACTCGCGCACCTGTCCAACAGTCACAAAAGTAGTGCTGTTCATGGTTTCTGCACTGAACATATAACATATACAAAAATGCAAGTTATGCTTTAACTTTCTAACCAGTGTTCTGCCCGTTCTGCAATAATTCACTTTACTACAGATCCACGCTATCCTGGACTGCCACAACCTAACCAGCTGTGTCCACTGAAGAGTTCTCACAGAGGAGAGGGAACTCAACTCTGGATGGGCAAAAACAAGTGGTTCTGTTTGAAATACATGACTCAGTGATTGCCTTTAACGTCAGTGAAAGACTTCATATTTATATTTTTGCATCATCCTTTTCATCCCATCTCTCTACCTCTCTCCCTTCCTCTCAACCCCCTTTTGAAGTCCCAGATAAGTAATTTTTATTATGACCAAAGACTTGTTTTACTTGCACTTGCCTTTCCCCCAATATTTATTCACTTTTGTTGTTTCTTTCTTTCTTGGTTCTTTTTCTACCTGAGGAAGACCAATGTGTGAACCTCGTTACCTCAGTGTTTGATTCTTGCTTTAATAAATCATTTTCCTCTGACAAAATGCATACAATTCTGAAATTATCTCACCTTGCTCTACACAGTCCGGTGACCTGCATGAGTAAACATAACACACACACACCATTCGCTCACATTCACACACATGTACACACACACGCACACAACCACTCACTCACATTCACACACACCTACACACACATGCACACACACACACATACAAGTACACACACACACACACATGCAGCAAGCTGAGGTTTCTCTCACCTTGTCATAGAGAACCTGGCACAACTGTTTCTGACGCTGCATGTTCTCAGACCTCAGTTCTTCCAGCTGGTGGGTCAGTGTTGCCTCCTGGAAAGTCAGCCTGACCTTGATCATGAGCTCCCGACGATCTCGTGCCCAGTCGTTGTGCAGCCCCTTCATACGCTCCTTCAGGTACTTGTAGTCCATCCACCAGTCCTCATGGTCTGACTGCAGTACAACAGTCACACTCACTTAACGCCCTTGATAAAGTAATAAGTTACAGCATAGACTGATCTTTTCTTTATCATACACTTACAAGTTCAGTGTCATTACCGTCCAGTCAATTACACACGGCCCTTTAGGGGGTGTTGCCACTTGAAAAGGGAAAAAAGGAGTCGTTTCCTAAAAGAAGCAACAAACAGAACAGATGTCTCCACAAGATATGTACAGCTGTTCACAAAAAAAGTCGTTATTAACATCTTCATAAGACAGATAAAACTAGGCTGTTCTTGACTTTTCACCAAGATTTAATTTTCTTTTTCAAAAATGTTAATTGTAACAAAAAAACAAATAAGCCATAAAATTAAATAGACGGTATGGAATGTCTGCACTGAACAATGCTTACTCTTTCACTCCTTAGTCACAAGATCACAGCTAAAAAGCTGGCATGTTATGCATTCTGAGGAGAAAAATAAATGTACTAACTTTCTGGAACACAGACAATTATAAGGCCATCTAAGCAATAACAAACAAAACAAAACAAGCAAAAATACCCACATACAATAACAACAACAACCAGCACAACAATAAAGAAAGAAACATCAGAGAAAAAAATAATAGATAAATAAAATAAGAGTCAAAGAGTGTCAGAAAAGACCATTACTAGTGCTGCATTTCCAGACGACAGGGATACAGTTTACTTGGTAAGAGCCCCAGCATCCCACTGGAGCCAAATATAGAGCCAACATTGAACACACACACACACACACACACATGCGTTTATTCACATATATACAATCTAGGCCCCCGTGGGATTGCCGGGGTGTGCCTATGGAGGTGGCACTGCTAGAATTCAGCGTCCCTGCCAGTCACCAGGCATGTCGTAAGAGGCGACTAAGGTGACACTGGTCCTCCAGGTTGGGGGTTGGGCACAGGGCTAACAACCCTGTCCCTTAAAAAATGATTGTTACAGAAACCAATACCAGAGCATCCGACACGGATGGCGACGGCAATGAAGCACACCAGGCAACTGGACTGATGACGGACGACAGCCAAACCCGAGAGGGAGCTGGCGCCCCGATGGTGGATTTACTGAAGCCGAAACAGAAGATGAGGGTGGGGTGCTGGAACGTCCAGACCTTGTACCAGACTGGCAAGATGCCCCAACTAGTCAAAGAGTTTGACAACTACAGCCTGGACATCTTGGGAGTCAGCGAGGTCAGATGGACCGGCACAGGAAAGAGGAGACTGGCGTCAGGACATACCATTGTCTTCTCTGGAAGATCAGATAACCAACACTCTGGGGGAGTAGCACTTCTCCTCAACAGAAAAACAGAGAAAGCATTACTAGAATGGAAACCATTTGGACCAAGACTTCTGAAGGCAAGATTCCACTCCAAATACACCAAGCTGACAGTTCTAGTTTGCTACGCACCAACCGAAGGTGCAGATATAGAAGCCAAGGATGCATTTTACGATCAGCTCCAAGCAGCAGCGGAGAATATTTGCGCCCATGACATGGTACTGATCCTTGGCGATTTGAATGCAAAGATGGGCAGTGATAACACCGGGAGGGAGCATGTTATGGGCAAACATGGAATTGGTACCATCAACGATAATGGAGAAAGACTAGCAGACTTCTGTGAAGAGAACAACCTGTTGATTGGAGGCACCCTTTTTCAACACAGAAATGTTCACAAAACAACTTGGACATCACCAGACGGGACCACCAAAAACCAGATAGATCACATCTTAGTCAATCGGAGATGGAGGAGCTCCCTTCAAGATGTCAGGGCCTACAGAGGAGCAGATGTTGCCAGTGACCACACCCTTGTGTTGGCCACCGTTTCCCTGAAAACTACGCCGAACACGAGGAAGACAGGCACGTCAGCAGAGAATAGACTCTGACAGACTGAATGAGACGCTCACCAAACAAGCTTTTGTTGTGGAAATAAAGAACAGATTCCAGGCGCTAGGGGAACAACAAGAGTTAACAATAGACAGCTTCAACCAGGCCTTGCGGGAAGCGGGAGAAAAGGTACTAGGCTTCCGCCGAAAGAAGAAGGAAGAGTGGATAAAGAAAGGAACCTGGGAAAAGATAGATGAAAGAAAGCTGACAAAGCAGAAGATCAACAACACCAGATCAGAACGCTTGAAAGAGCAGCACAGAAGAAGATATACAGAAATAAATAAAGAGGTAAAGAAGATGACAAGAGCTGACAAGAAGGACCACATCGAGAAACTGGCAGATGAGGCAGAGGAGGCAGCTGGTAGAAATGATCTAAAAACGCTGTACAAGATAAACAAGCAGCTAAATAATGGGTTCCAAAACAATGATGTACCAGTAAAGGACAAGAATGGGAAGGTCGTTGAGGGAGAGGCAGAAAAACTACAGCGCTGGAAAAGACATTTCGAGTCAGTGCTGAACAGACCAGACCCCCCTCAGCTAGCAGATATCCAACCGGCAGGTATAGACCTGGACATCTGCATCGATCCACCGAGCCTAGAAGAAGTGACAGCAGCAATCAAAACCATGAAGAACGGAAAAGCACCAGGGGCAGATGGGGTAACAGCAGACATGTTGAAAGCAGATATTAATGTGACAGCCCCTATTCTGACGGAGATCTTCAGACAGGTTTGGGAAACGGGCCAGACCCTGAAGCGTGGGAAAACTGGTCTTATCTTCAAGTTGCCCAAAAAGGGAGATCTTGGAGACTGCAACAACTGGAGGGGCATAACACTTCTTTCTCTCACTAGCAAGGTATTTAGCAAGGTTGTGATGTCAAGGCTGACAGAAACCCTTGAGAGGAACCTCCGTCCACAACAAGCAGGCTTTCGCCCTGGACGATCCTGCTCAGATCATATCTTCACTCTGCGCCAGGTTCTGGAACAGAGCAATGAGTGGAACACGCCTTTGTACATCAACTTCATTGACCTGGAGAAGGCATTTGACAGCATCCACCGAGAGTCCTTATGGAAAATCCTGAGACACTACGGAATCCCTGCAAAACTTGTCCGGGTCATTGAGATGCTGTACGGTGACTTCAGTTCGCGGGTGATCTGCAACACAGAGCTCACAGACGCCTTCAGTGTCAGCACGGGAGTGAAACAGGGCTGCATCCTATCGCCTTTCCTCTTCATCCTGGCCATGGACTGGATTATGAAAAACGCTACAGACAGAGAGAGGAGGGGAATCAGATGGACCACGACAATGGTAACAACAACAACACTGGAAGACTTGGACTTTGCTGACGACATTGCCCTGATGTCACATCGCTACCAAGACATACAGGAGAAAACAGATGCCATGGCAACAACAGCTGGAAACCTTGGCTTGAAGGTCAACACCAAGAAGACAAGAGCATGAGAATGAATGCCAGAGTCCAAGACAACATCAAACTGAACGGAGACGAAATTGAGGAAGTTAGCGACTTCACCTATCTTGGATCCAAGATGTCTAATACAGGGGATGGGAGGTGGAGATCCGGGCTCGACTTGCAAAAGCCAGCCAGGCCTTTGCCTCACTCAGGAGCACATGGAAGGCAGGGAATATCCGCCTGAAGACCAAGTTAAGAATCTTCAAATCAAATGTAATAAGCACCCTTCTTTATGGATCAGAATCATGGAAGATGACCAAAACCATCAGCAACAAACTAGATGTCTTCCAAAACAGATGCTCAGACGCATTCTACGCATCTATTGGCCCAATACCATCACCAATGAAGAACTCCACCAAAAGGCAGAAACTGAACCCATCTCAACGCAAGTCAAACGAAGGCGTTGGCGATGGATAGGCCATGTGCTCCGCCAGCAGACAACAGCCATTTCCAGAATCGCCCTACGATGGACTCCTGATGGCCGAAGAAGAAGAGGACGCCCAAGGAAACTTGGAGGAGAACAGTAGAGAGGGAGATGAAGGAAAATGGTTTGGACATGGGGCCGTCTGGAACGTATTTCAGCCGACCGACATCAGTGGCGGGCTCTGGTCGAGGCCTTATGTGCTACCAGCACAAAGAGGACTAGATAGATACAATCTAGGGGAAAACATGAAATACAAAAGCCACATACCAGCTCTGCACGTGACCTGTTAGGTAGATGTCGCTTCAGTCTAATCAAACAGCAGTGTACGTCGGTTGGGCAGCTCCCTTGGGTACTGGTCAGGATTGCCACAAAAGTGAAGTGATCATCTGGGTCCCAGCCTCCCGTTTCATCCACGCTGTTCATCACATCAAGTACACTGGCATTGTTCTCAGCCTCAAATCTTTCTCCGCCTGTCTGGTATGCTCTATATCACATAGTTAGTGTCTGTCCATTTCTTCTGCTGCTATTGTGTACTTAGCTTGGGGTATATGGCCAAGCTTGGACCTTTTCTCAGGAAAGCTTTTTTCCTTGTTCTGTCAACCTCCTGTCTGCACATGTACTATGTGAATTGTGTAAAACAAACTGCATAAGTCTGAGGTTATGAGCATTAATCATTTCATCATGGGACCAAAAGAGACCTTCTTTGTTTACCATATTTTGTTTTCTTAATTTTTTAAATATTATTTCAATATACACAAAAAATACATTACACAAGTGTATGATGCATAAACACAGATATATAAACACATATATAGATACAACCAGCAAATAGCTGAATTATACTGGAAATGTTATTACTTTTCTACCTTTGGGTTCCCCAGCAGCTGGGAGGTAGCGGGATTGCACACAAATGCACCAAAATAGCTGTTACAAAGCATTCACAACACTATACACTGCAGAGATGAATGTCTGTTAAAACAAAAAATCTTGTGAAAAAAAAAAGAAACAAAATGCATCACGACTGAAAAAAAAAAGCAAAGTACAAATAAACACATAAAAAAAACAAGGTGTAAAGCAGACTTTACATGCAATACAAAACAGACAAGTTTAGTTTTCAATAAACATGTCTTTTTCGGATGTTACAAGTATAGAAAATAATGCACAAAACAATGTTCTCATGACGGCAGTCAGCCAGGAATTTCTTGTTTATTTGTATTTTTGCGTCTTATATAAAAGAAAAGAACCCCAATTCACATTCACGCAAACATGACATTTGTTTATATTAAAACACTGGTTTTATAAAATATTAAAATGACTTTGGCTCCAATAATCATAAAATACTCTGCTTCTTATAACAAATATAAACAGATTATAAATCTCTCTTTATCACTCTCCTTTAATACCACTACCGTTTGAAAAAAGAGACATCTTCACAACTACATGAGTGCAGTCATGAGTTCACCCATCTGTGCTCGGTTATTCTTGCCATTTGGGCACGGTGCACACAGGTGTGCTTGCAGAAATGACACATAGATTGTGTGTGCATGCGTGTGCGTGCGAGTTAATTACTCAGGAAGAAAGCTTGACACCCTTTGCCGTGTATATTCTGGAGCTAACATTTTTTACATAGGAAGTGCACAATCAAAAGCTGTAACTTCAGCAATATTATGACTTTCAGCTGACCGTGACCTTGGGGGAAAATATTCTTAAAAGCTCAGTCCATCTTACAATTCGTCTTCATAATCCCCGCCCCTCCCCCCCCCCCCCCCCCCACACACACACACACAAATTAACATAACTTACTGTAACGCCAGCGCATGCCTCATCTGCAAGTCATCTATGCGTGCATTGTACTTGTCATCAAGAATGAGGAACTCCTGCAGAACTGTGGACTTGAGGTTTCGATCTGGACACTCCAAGTCCATGGCCTCTGTGGGAATGCCCTCAAATACAGAGGCATGCTTCTCCAGCACTGGTGGGCACAGCATTCGAAGCTCATCTGAACAGAAGCCGGAATACCAGGTCTCCATTGTTCGTTTAATAGGAAATGTGTACTGGTACTTTCAACTTTAAATATATTTCCAACTTTTAAGTATCACACAGTGAGTTATGTGATTTTTCAAAGATGTCATCTAGATAAATGAAGTGATTTCTTTTCTTGATAAAGGAAGTAATTTTTTTTCCATATTTTGCATTTGGATATAATTTGAGGTATATGCAATGTTTCAATTACAATTTAAAAATTTGCACTTCTATAATAGATACTTACTTTTCATTTGTTTGTTTTTATTCGTAAGGTATCAGCTAATGAAGCATTATGAATATTCAGATCATTCTTGAAACCTTGCGAATCCTACCCAGAAATGTCACATAATAGTTCACTGATTTACAAAAACAAAAAGAAAAGAAAAAGGAAAAAGCTTTGATGATATTGACACGGACTGACGGTTCTAGCTTTCTCGTTCGATGCTTTATCACATTATTCTGTTAAATAAACATTATGACAAAAATACAGCATCTTGTCATGGAAACTTTGGCAGAAATATATAGCTGCATCTATTCGAATAGCAGTGCCTTTTCTCTGTGTATTTCTTCCAATTCAGGGCTGTGATTTACAGAAAGGAATGCTTTCTCATCATAAAATTAAAGTACTTATTCAAAAATTTAAATACACAGGCGAGTCAACATTGCCAGATCTATGCAGCACTGACAATTTTACCTATTCAAACAAAGTTGATGCAAGTCAATATTACTAGATCTGTGCAGGACTGACAATTTATTTCTAAAAAATGGTCGTAAAACAGATACATTTGCAAATTCTGTTCTCACCATTGTCCAATTCTTGTTCCAGACAACGTTGTTCATGGCGTAATTTTTCCAACAGCTCAGCCTGCTGAGCTTTTACTGATGTTACCGTTTCACGGATTTCAGCATGTTTCTCAATGACATCTGGATCACCAAGTTTCAGATCTTCTCTGTTCTCTGCTAGCCAGTACCTTAAATCATCCCTGAAATTGGATAGCATAAAAAATGTAATAACACGTAACTATTCACAATTCATCATGTGCATGTGAATACCCCCCCCCCCCTCTCTCCCTCTCTCTGCACTTATTAAGTCATCTATGACACTGAAAGACATATACACAAAATCGAAGTCACAAAATTTCTTCAACATGTGTTTGCCAGTGCTGTCTGTTTCAGTCTCTCTTCACTGAGAGCAGAAAGACACTCACACACCCTCACTCACATGGGCTAAAATACCGTCAATGGTACATACATTCTTCCATGTTTCAGCAATCACACTGAATATAGTGTTGTCTTTCAATTACTGTTTGAGGTCTTTTTTCTGGACAAACATGATGCAAAACTGAGACTGTGTGGGTCTTTGTGTAAATGTAGTTCTCTCTTGGGCTAAGACACTAAAGCGATTGCTGCCAGTCTAAACACATAGGAGTGTTAAGAGAAAATGGTGTGGAAAAGAGACAACTGTATCATACTCTCTCCTGAGTCACACTTGCTGCAGACACAAGTATAATACCATCAAAACGCATCACAAATTCACTGTCTAAATGCCAGATTCAAAACCCAATATCATAACTAACAGTTCACACAGTATGGCCTGTATGTCTGGTGAAAATGACCGTAAAACTTCCAAACAAAACCAAAAATAGTAAAATGAATTGAAATATACTTGGGTCTCCAATTTACCATTTGATGAGTATAATGAAAACTGCATTTACACACGACAGCCAGAGTTTGTTTTTCTTTACTTCAAATTGTCAACACAAGTAAATTCACATACAAACTGTCCTGAACAGAATTAACATTTCAAAGACAATTGGCAATAGTTCTTCATGCAAAAGATTGTCCCATAAGCCATCCTCATTTTTTTGTTCACCCCACTAGGTCTAAAGACTTGTAAGAATCATGAAAAAGGAACTATATTTGAATGCCCAGATATTTGTACTCTGCCAAGAAATGTTGGCATCCAACAAAACTTTTATGTGATGATGACTAAGCTGAATACTTGAATAGTGTTTTTAAAAGGGACGAAACCCGCATACTTCAAATGAAATTCATTTGCAAGTGTTATAATTTGGACCCAAAAGATATTTAGTAACAGTAGACTTTAACAAATCATAAATCCATACTGGCCACACTTCATTCTTTACATATTCAACTATCTGCATTCTTCAATAGCACAGACTCAATTTCTAACCAACCTGAGATTCCATATTGGATCAGCAGTATCCTGTTTGAAGGCATCAAAAGCTGAAGACAGATTGCTGTCGTTATATTCAAAATCATGATAGATCTGACTGCAAATATCTGAGTCTGCATTCTGACGCATGTGAGACTCCACTTCTGCTTGGAACTGAAAAGACATCAGGCAATGATGTGCAAAACCATAAAGTGGAACTTCATGCAAATAACTTATATGTGCTTTAGCTGAACTGTATGAGCTTAAAGTCAATAACTATAATATCAAACACATTTTATATTTCATAAGCAAGCAAGCAGACTCTGCATAATACATAGAATGAGTTTTCAAATCTTCATACAAACTATTGCTCTTAAATTTTAAACCACAAAAATGTTAAAGCTGGACATGAAATATTAAGTCATAGCAAAATAAGTTAAAACAAAAAATGAAATAGTAAAAATCTCTTCTGACTAACTTACTTTCCTTCTTTTTCCTTAAATTCTGATTGAGATTATTCAAATAAAAATGTCTCAATTTATCAATAATTCAGTGACGAGTTGCCTCAAATTATAGGCAGTGAATGTTATGCCAAGGGCATCCCTTTTGGTTTTAAACAAATGAACGTTTACTCTGCCAAAGTAACCTAATCATATATCTCTGTCTTCAGTATTTACCAAGCACTGACCTGCCAGGCATTTGACAGTCTTAAAAGAAATACATTCAAAAGAAAAATGTTAAGGATGAAAACAATACTGGAGCAACAAAAGGGTAAAAATGAGCTGTATTACTAACTTTGCGCCTAAGGTGTTGAAGCCGAAGAAATTCCTTCTGCCACACAAGCTGGTGCTGCTTAAGTATACTGCTCTCTTTATTGGCCTGGGAGATTTTCTCAATTTTGTTCACTTTCATTGAGGTCTTCAAAGAAGCGAACTTCTTTTCTGATGCCAAGGCTTTGAGGCGAGCATAGTCAACAGGCTTGTACTTGTTGCTGCCCAAGCCTTCAACCATGCGCTGTACAAGAGAATCTGAAAATGTTCTGCACTACATGTACATGTATGATATACTCATTCGCTGTTTTAAAACTTTGATGCACTGATTAGAAGATTGAAAACACATAATGACCATGATTCTTGCTAAAGATGTCGCAAGATCCCTGAAATACACATTCCTCATTCCAATGCTTCCTTAAATTTGTTCATCATGAATATTGCTTCTATATGTCACCCTCCTCAGTTCCCTTTCCACTCTAAGAAATACACATAAATAAAGGGTGTAACTGGATCTGCATAACAGAAAAGCATACTTGTTCAATTTTTTTTCAAACCCTTAACTCATAGAAACAACACTTCTGAGTCAAACCCTTTGTCACAAAGAGTTTAGTAAATGTAGTTCTAAAATTTCAAATTGCTCCAGTTCATACTTCAGTTCTAACTATGCAAAACTTATGTTTTTATGAAATAAGAAAATAAATGAACTCAGAGTTCTAAATGAACTCAGAGTTCAGTAAAAGTAGTTCTACATTTTCAAATTTCTCCAGGTCATACTTTAGTTTAATCTATGCAAAACTTGCGTTTGACAGAAGTAAAATATGATAAGACTTATGTTTGTGGGTTTTTTTCTTATTCATGATCTGCATTTTGTATCACTCTGTATGTCTATTTTTGCGTGTTTGTTTTTTTTTCTTATTCATGATCTGCATTTCATATCACTCTGTATGTCTATTCTTTTCAAGTAAGTTTTTAAGCATGCTATGCTTATATCCATTGTACTCATGTGTGTATGTCTGTGTGTATGAGTGTGTGCATACATACATCTAAATTGCTTTGACTCTCTGTGTCTGTGTATGTGTGTGTACGAGTGTACATGTGTGTGTGTGTGTGTGTGTGTGTAAGTGTGTGTGTGTGTGTAAGTGTGTGCGTGTGTGTGTGTGGTAATTGCGCGAGTGTGTGTGCATCTGTGTGTGTGCTCTTGTGTGTGGTGTGTGTGTGTGTGTGTGTGTGTGTGTGTGTGTGTGTGTCTGTGTGTGTGTGCATGCGCATGTATATGTGGGTAAGCATGCATGTGTGTACAAGTGTGTGTGTATGTGTGTGTGCATGCGTGTGTATGTATGCGTATGTGCGTGTGTGCATGCGTGAGTACATATTATGAGTGTGTGTGTGTGTGTGTGTGTGTGTGTGTGTGTGTGTGTGTGTGTGCGCGCGCGAGTGTGAGAGAGCTTGTGCAAGTAAGTGTGTGTGCTCTTCTGTGTGTGTGCATGTGTGCATGTGTGTGTGTACGTGTATGTGTGTGTGCATGTGTTGTGTACAAGTGTGTGTGCAATGTCCATGTGTGTGTGTGTGCATGTGTGTGTTTATATGCATGTGTGCATGAGTGCATGCGTATGTGTGTGCACATGCGTGGTACAAGCGTGTGTGTATGCAAGTGTGTGTGTGTGCATGCATGTGTATGTATGCATATGTTCGTGTGTGCATGCATGAGTACATATGAGTGTGTGTCTGTATATATATATATATGTGTGTGTGCGCATGTGTGTGTGTGCGCATGTGTGTGTGTGTGTGTGTGTGTGTGTGTGTGTGTGTGTGTGTGTGTGCGCATGTGTGTGTGTGTGTATGCTTGCGCGATGTGTGCGTGCTCATGTGGTGTGTGTGTGTGTGTGCACGTGTATGTGCGTGCAGATGCATGTGTATACAAACGTGTGTGCGTGTGCAGGTGCATTTGTGCATGCGTGCGCATATATGCATGTGTGTGTGCATGCGTGAGTACATGTTATAAGTGTGTGTCTGTGCACGCGCGAGCGTGTGTGTGTGTGTGTGTGTGCGTGCGTGCGCGCGCGCGCGCGCGTGCGTGCGTGCACGCGCGCGTGCGTGCGTGCACGCGCGCGTGCGTGCGCGCGTGCATGTGCGTGTATGTATGTAAGAGGAGGAGACAGTGGAGATTGAGGAGGTATGCCCTCCCACTCTCTCTCTCTTTTTCCATCTCATTCCATTCAGACAATGCCATTTTAACCATTTCAATCACTAATACTGATACTTCTTATGGTTATAATCAAGACTTTACATGACAATTTGCCCATGAAATGTATAAATAACACATGTTTAGCCATGTTTTCTATGCATTCAATAGTTTTTAGTCATGATTTAATGTATATATTCCAGTTATCCAGATTCTAAATTAAAATATATGATGGCACTAATAGTTCAGACTAAAAAATTTTCCCTTTCCATTTAAAAATTTTTTTTTAAAGTGGTAAACCAAATACACATACATACAGTATCTTAACCGATGAAAATAAACAAAGACAGGAACTTCCGAGTTCACATTGGTAGCTTAAAACAAACTTGGGAAGTAATATCCTGGTAAATAAGGTGCAAATTAACCATTTTGTTTTGATTAACAAGAAACAAACTTACCAGGACCAGAAGGGCTGACACATGTGATGAATGATCGGGCTTTTCTCTCACTCATGATTGTGAACTGATCCTTACTCAGGTTTTCACAGCTGTTACAAAAACCAGAAGGAAACAAAAATGTACATCTTTTACATTCCTAATTTTAATCAAAACCGACTACATTCCTTTGCGTTACACAAAACAAGATTTTATATCTATTTCAAAACATCTTTATACCAAACTGAAAGATTGACTTTTTAATCACTAGAACTCTAAGTAAAACAAATTTTCATTATTTCAACATCAACACAATCTATAAAATTTAAATAGCACTTCATAAGAAATATTTCTCATTTGAACAGAGGTAAAATCACCTTCAATATCAACAAGGTAACTGTCACAACTTTGCCAAACTCTAAAATACATTTTGGCATGAGAGTTTGAGGCAGATCACACAAAAAACAGTTCTGACTCCAATAATCTTGTGCAATGCATTGCATTACTCTATAATAGTTCAAAAGTATAAGCTGCATATTTTTTACTTTGGAAACTTCTACCAAACAACTGTCCAAGTTTGCTAAGGTTGTCTCCTCTCTCATTTTCTCGTCACTGTCTACTGGACAACTTTAATGCAAGAAAGGCTTCTAGACTTTAACACCTCATGGATATTTTCACTGGAAGGTAGCCTCTTTGCAAGCTACAATGGAACTCTGTGAAATGGAACACATTCTAGTAAGTCATCACCAAACTTGCTTAGATCTTGAGCAGAAGTCAGCCCAGAGAAAAGCAAAATCTTGGTCAACAGTTTTGTAAAATAATCAGCTATCAACTTCGAATAAGTGGGCCACTTTAACTAGTTCAAATATCCCGGATTCATTCTAAGCAAGGCTGACAATTCAATGAAAGAGAGCAAGACAAGTCTGCCCAAATATGTCTGCCATAGCAAGCACTGATGCTATCTGGAAAAACCAGATCTATCAGCCTCCCATTGAAGATACAACCCTACACATTGTTGGTGCTGGTCAATGATTGTAAAAATAACTGTGCAGTTAGTGCTTCTCTCTCTCGTTACAACTGAGTCAAGCTGCTCCACTATCCTCATTAATCTACCCTGGGATGAAACAGTGCTTTGTAAAGCTTTCCCACGAAAACCATCACCATTGATGTCATTTTCTGTTGTTGGTTCTTTAAACTCCATGGAAACTTGGGAGTATGTATTCATTTGCTTGAACAGTTCGCATGAAGGGAGTTCAAAACGTCAGTTGAGTAGATTTCATGTAGTGCCCCCTTCCCCTAATACATGGACAACCTTTTTTTTAATCCAAATATTGAAGTTCGTCTACTGAAATGCAAGTATTGTTTGTCCCTTTGCTATTTCAGAAGTTATTTTCTGCAATCAGTAAAACCAGTTCTCTGATGTGTCACTTTAAAAAAAATTGTGATGTTCGGGACAGAACAAATGGAAATCTTTTCCTGCAATTTTTCTACTACACTGTAATTATTGTCTCGTTGACTGCCTCATACTGATGTATGGTATGTTTAACCATGATACTCTGATGCCATTGTCATCTGTCAAGTATTAGCAACAGTCCAATACTACTAGTTCAACTAAGGAACGTTGAAACAATCCAGCAATACGAAACTATCAACACATAACATTTTAAGCAAGTGGGCTATCAGGGAAAGTAATACTTACGAATAAAAACAATGAACTATCTGAAGCTATTCAGTGCACTCGCCTTCTCCCAAGTTCCGCTCGTATCGAATATAAACATCCACTCTGTTCATGTACAAGCGCCCTCTACTTCCGCAGGAAGAGATTAAAAATCGTGCTCGTAAACGTAAAGCAGAATACCACACTTTCGTTTCTGTTAATTAAATACGTGAAAGCGTTGGGCTACATGACCTCACTGAAGCTCATTAGTCAACTTCGGTTAAACCACACATCAATGGCATAAATCTTCTGCCACGCACCATCCAGGAGTGGAACGACAATTTTTGACAGAGGCTGCTGTGACATAGAGACTCTTGACCAATTCATGTCAAGAGCTTGCAGCCTCCTGCAGTAACCTTTTTTGTTGTTGTTGTTGTTGCGTCTGCCCCTAAAAGTGTCAGAATAATCAACCGGATGATTGTGGACAGTCTACGGATGAAGACGAAGATCTCCTTTGTTGTCCTATAGCTGTTAAGCCTTGAGACGGGTTGAACTTTGAGATCAAAATCTGATTTTGAAAACGTTTATTTTATAACTCGTGGATCTGAAAACGATAAATATATAAGCTTGCTACAAACTAACAAACTATTAAGTTCATATTATTCAATATTCAATTGCTGCCGAAAACACATTTTTCCTACCTAAACGATTTTTTTAAAGCGTTTAACTACAGAATAGCGATTGACGAGTTTCAGAGGTCATGTTCAGTTCCATCGAGTTAATAACTCTGTAAAACAAATGAACAAAACAAAACCAGCCAACCAAAGAAAACTTAAACAACGTTTGAAACAGACACGGGTGCTTTAATGTTTGATTAAACTTGAAACTGCGGATACGCCGTACCTTTATTACAATCAGGAGGAGTAAAATGAGAAAAGAAAAAAAAAGAGCAAGGATCATAAACAGCATGCATGAATTTATACTTAAATCTGCACAACCTCTTATACTCCATACTTCTTTGGCAGCTAAAGCCAGGCCCATCTTTCTTTTCAAGTCAAGTCCCCCGCTCCAACAGTCCATTTTGTAAAGTTAAGTGAACTCCTTCAATTAAGCTGGTGCGCTTTTTAAAAGAAAGGACACGGCTTGGGTTCCCACACTTCAATATGGATCGAACCAAAGCTTCATATGATAACATAATATCCATATTTTTCATTTGTTATGACTCCCATAAATATTCCACATGCATGGTTTGCTTTTTCGTTTCTTTAATTAAGCCAGATTCTAAATGTGGGTCCACTTTTACACCCCAACAGACACTTTTTAGCAATAGTTGTGTCCAGTTTACTCAACTCACGGCTGAGGCAGCTGAATTTCAGTGCATCAATACTGTGGATTTCAATTGGATGAAAGCCCAGCTGACCACACAGGGCCCATTGAGGTCTAATGCAGAGGAGAAGAATACTTCAGGGAAATATAAAGAATGAAGTTAATCAAACTGGACTGAAAATATTTCTTATGCGGCTCAGCTAACAAGGCATTAGGACTGCTCCCAAGAAATATGTACCTGCAGTAAAGGTCTGGAAATCAACACTCATTGAGTTTGAACCCTTCACTTTTCAATTGCTGCGATGACATTGTTCATGATATTGTGTCTCAACACAGTTTTCTTTTCTTCTTCAATTCAAAAATACAAATCTACTGAAGTACATTTATTATTAGTTTGCCATGGTACGACTCGCTCTACTGCAATTGGTTCTTTCATGAGAGCTCTATGCATTTAGCACATTGCGTCTCGTAAGATCATGTCTCCGAAAGACTCGCACGCAGACCACCACTTACAGTCTACTGATTAAGTGCTTCATCCAGTAGTCCACCACTCCGCTTGATCAGTTGAATGAACGGGTCGGTTGAAAGTGACGGTCGGCAACGGTCGGCGAGGATCGGAGACAAGCAGTGTCTGTTCACAAGTGTGTGTGTGTGTGTGTGTGTGTGTGTGTGTGTGTGTGTGTGTGTGTGTGGCATTTTTTGAGAAATAATGTCACCAAAAGACTTTTATGACATTTCCCACCATTTCCCACCAAGTTTCTATCTTTTATTGGAATAAAAAGTGCCTTCTTCTTTGATCAAAAAATAAAAGTCATGTCATCTTTACTCAAGAATGAAATTTTTATTAACATTATTGTTGTCAGCATCAAGCTATCGTGTGTGTGTGTGTGTGTGTGTGTGTGTGTGTGTGTGTGTGAGGGAGAGTAATACATGTAAACAAACACCGTGGTCTTCAATGTAACTTTAAATAACATGCAACATCTTCATTCAATAAAGAAAAGGTAAATCAATTGTTTGTAAAAACATGTAACCAAAAGTCTTAGCATCAATCAATCATACAGATCTTGACAATAGCTATACGAAAAAAACATTCATGTCATTTCAGATTATAAAGTGCCTTCAAACAACATGCAGCATCTTCAGTCAAAAAAGAAAAGGTCAACCCAACCATGTCCTATCAGTCAGGGTATTACAAAGTTTGTTAATGTATGCAACCAAAAGACTAAGCATCAAGGATAAGGGTCTTCGGCACGGGTCACGGGTCACTACTCATTTTCCAGTTTGATCCTTTTTGCTGTGGTTGTCTTTTCTGCTCTTTTTCGTTTCCTCTGGCCGGGTTTCTTTCCTTTTGAAGGTGTTCCGGTGACATGGAAGCATGACGAGCTGCTCTGTACACAACCAGGGGGCCTGACAGCTTGTCTTAGATTGGCAATGTGTTTGGTTTTTTGCACTTCTGTCATGGCTACCCAAACGTTTCCTTGCAGCTGTTTGTGCGCATTGTGTGGAGCCACTTGAAACTCGCCACGGCCAATGATGGCGCGTGCTACTTCCACTTGTTGAGCCTTGGCCAGTGTTCTCAGCTTATTGATCAGGTCAGGGAGCTCTCTCGGTTTCCACTCAACCATGTGCTTTAGCGTATGGTTGAGAGACGCTGCATTGTTGTTGGTCCACTGCGTGTCTTGTAGCTGGCCATTCCAGTGGAGCTTTAGGACATGGTCAAGGATTTGTTGCGCTATCCAGTTGAGATAGCGCGTGTCTTGTTCAGGCCACATCGTTGTCAGGTTTTCCAATCTTACATCAAACGTGACCTCGTCCGATGAGTTTGATAGCCCTTCAGCTCCAAAGAGTTGGTTAATCAGTAGGTTCCTCTGTCTGGAAGCAACGCCAACTTTGTCCTTCAAGTGTCTGGCAACATTTTTCTTCAGATAGAGTGTGCACAATGCCAGGCTGGAGTATGGAAAAGCACACTGAATTGCTTTTGTGATTGACTTTTCATCGTCAGATCCAAACACCATCGGTGTTGTTGGGAAATGTCCAATCTTTGCTGCTAGGGTGGGGAAAAAATGATAAAACGGCTCAAAAGTCGAATGGGCATGCAAAAAGATCGGGCCGATGATGATCGGTGACTCATTGAAATTTCGACGAAGGAGTCCCGTGTGTTTATAATTCATCGCCGTCACCAGCAGCTCCCCAAGATTGTATGTCTTATCTATGCCCAAGACAACTCTCGACCCAGAGCAAAGTTCCCGTATGTCAGCCAGCTGCTCATCCAAAAACAAGATGATGGAGGGGGACATTGAGTTATTGATGACTAGAAAGTTTATGTTTCTTACAAAATCCCCATGAGTGTTAACCAGATCAGCGACCTGCAGAACTTGGTCTGCCAAGTTTGAACCTTGTTTCCTCTATCTGCGTCCACTTCTGCCATAGGTCCTCGGGTATTTGCAGACATCGCTTGTGATACAAGTCACACAGGTCTGCAAGTATGAAAAGTGAAAAAAATTTTTTAATACCGCACAAGATGATAGCAAGCACCATCATCATTATCATCATCATCAAATATTATTAATCATCATTCATTTCGTAGTAACTTAACTTACCACACCTAGACTTCAGTAAATGACACTGACCTCACATTCAATGCTGCGACGATCGTCTTCGGTGTCCTCGCTGCAGATGCCGCATGGCCACTTGACTGGCATGTGTTTCTGTTTCTTTCATGGCATTATGGAGCAGGAGTGTTGCAATTACAGAATGTAAAGATGTCATTAACTTACTACCTCTAGACTTCAGGATTCGTGAGAGTGAGCTGTTTATTCACTTATGGACCGGAGGGGGGGGGGGGGGTGTATATTCACTTATGGAATCGGAGGGGGGGTATAGACAGTAATGTTATCATATACATGTGTCCTCTCTCTCTCTCTCTTTCTCCACCTGTGTTCTTTCTCGTCCCCCCTCTCCCTTTCTCTCTCTCTTTCTTCCCATCTCTCTTCTTCTTCCCCTGCCCCCCCCCCCCCTCTCTCTCACAGTCTCTTTCCCTCTCTCTCTTTCCCGCTCTCCCTCTATATTTCTCTACTAAAGGTATTTGATGTGTGTGTATGTGGGTGTGGGTGTGTGTGTGTCTGTGTGCGTGTGTGTTTGGAGGTGCATGAGTATGTGCCTCTCTCTCTCTCTCTCTCTCTCTAGCTCTCCCTCTCTCTTGTATTAATGCTATGGCTATTGCCGACCGTTGCCGACCGTCACTTTCAACCGACCGGAATGAACTGCTAAACCCATGATTCAAAACATGTACTGGTTCTGCACCACTTACACTTGGACTTGCACCTTGAAAGCACGTTGCTCAAATTTCAGCGTGCCGTCTGCTGTGTTTAAAAACTCACCCACACTTGAAAAGAACATGCTATATGAACTTGTAGAAAATTATCTTTGTCTATTTACATGAGCCCTACCCCATGAGAGTGAATATTCATCACTGACTGTTGATGTCGTTTCGGATCCCAACTCGCACATTGTGGGTGAAAATTAGCTCGTGTCTGCCTTCTTCCAGGGTGGGATGCAGTTTGAAAGTTAATGTACCAGTACATGTGAAAAGCTGTCGTGTGACACTACTCGTTGTTGTACAGTCCGTGTCGGAAGAGCACTCATGGCACGTGCGCCACGGTACCAAAGCGCACGAGCTTTGCCCTGCTTATACACACATTGAATGCCCCCCCCCCCCCCCCCCCCCCCCCCCCCCCGCACCCCCGTGTGTGTGTGTGTGTGTGTGTGTGCGTGCGCGCGCGCTGTACTCTGCATTCGTGTGCGTACATGCATGCGATTGACAATGTTATTCTTCCTCTTCTTTTTTTCTTCTTTTCTCCTTTTTGTTACTTTTGGGACAGCAGATGAAAAACAGTCGCGGGGTACTCCATATTAAAAGAAATGGCTCGCTTATCTTTCCATCCCCATCCAACCCATTCATTGTACCCCGCCTGACACAGAACGGTACAAGCTAGCTGTGGTGCCTGACCCTCATGTTGACGGACCTATATTTATGACTCTTCCTGTTAGTGCAAGGAAAGGTGAAAGTCCAATTTTGTTTTAATTGTTTTCTCTTTTCGTACTTTTTCAAAAACACTTTTGTGTCTCAGTATTCACAACCTCGCGCCTGTGTAGATTTAAATTGAATGCAGAACACGTTTCTTTGTGTGCAGCGTACATGGAAGTTCTTTGAGTGTGTACTAAGATGACATGCTTGTATTCTAGCACGCGAGTGCGTGCCCATGACTGTATACGTGCGTCTACGTTACTTTTTTTTTTCTCCTTAGCAGTAGGAAGAAACTCTAGGGAGAGCTTGACAGTGGGTTTTCAGAGAAGAAACCACTCAAGGGCGATTCCTCATACTCTATGGGGGCCGCATGCATCCAGGTCGTGATTCCTTAATGCCCCTTTACTGTCAGATGTTTTATTCCGTAGCGCTGGATGGGGTGGGCGACTCAAGGCGTTGCCAGAGAAGACGCCACATCACTAGAGGCTCAAGCATATTGCCGACATCGCTTTTGGACCCCTGTTCTAAGTTGGGAAATTGAAGCCTTATGAAGTTCACTTTCGTTCCTCTTCAACCAGATCCAGCTGGAACTCTCTTCAACTGCCTCTGCCATTGCCTTTTGGGTCCTGGTCCCCTTCTATACCAAAAATTGCACACTGTTTCATGAAACAATAAGCTGACGAGCCTTCAATGCCCCTTGCTCCAACCTCTGTTGCAAGGACTTTGGCTTTGAAACCCCCATCCTCAGGCTCCTGGCTAGACCGGCACACTTCTAACTCCAGTCGATGTGAGCTTGCTCGACTCTTCTTTCATATGGCACAGTAAGTTCAATCAGAATCAGTTGAACCTGGGTGGAGTATGGTATATGCTGGTCTCATGCCATTCTAACTGATGACCTGTGGATGGTTTTCCCATTCTGAGAGGTCTGCTGAGCACTCCCAGTCATCCAGTCAATCTAGTTAACCGGTTTCCATGCTTTTGGTACCATTGCTGCAGTTCCAGACCATGACTTGTGGCTCCCTGCCATATAGAACGTCGATCAGGGGGCTCTGGTGGCAAACGTTTTTCTCTGGCAGTGCTGACTGTGTGATCTCTTTAAGTACTCTTCGTACGCTTTTTAAATAATATAGACACAGACATGCACATTTACACGGGTTCCACAAGCAAGGAAGAATAGTGCATACTGGCATCCGTGATAAGAGACAATGTGTGACACAGTTACGAAACTTCCTTCATGCTTTTTCCCTAGGCCAAGTTTATCACTTATGTTTAAGGCTTGTTGCCATCGGCACCTCTATAAGGCCAGCTCCCTGCATCTGTGCATGCAAAAATTACCCCACAGCATACCATGACAGCTTAATTCTTCTTTAAAAGCGAGGGTGAATTTTTGCCTTCATCATTTGGCACACAAAAATACAGACACTTTACTTCAGGAAGTCATAAATTTTCTTTTGTGTACCTTGAAGTGTCTTTGAATTATGGATTTTGGCAGGAATATCTGGGCAATTTGTCACCCTTACTCACTTCATGATGTTTGTAATCAAAAGATAGTCTACCCATATTATTTACTTGTATTTAACCCATATTATTTACTTGTATTTATTGGAAGAACATCATTTATCTTCACTAGTACATTCAATAAACATTTTACATAAACTCCATGTTGGTGGAATGACTTGCACAAGAGCATATGTGGATCTCACTCTCACTGGTCAATACTTGGCCACACGTTTATCATTATTGCCTGATCTTTTATATCAAATTGTTTAGTCAACAGAGTTTCAAGAGCATTTGCATCTTGTACATTACTTGGCCACACCTTTATCATTATTGCCTTATCTTTTATATCAAACTGTTTAGTCAACAGAGTTTCAAGAGCATTTGCATCTTGTACATTACTTGGCCACACCATTATCATTATTGCCTTATCTTTTATATCAAACAGTTTAGTCAACAGAGTTTCAAGAGCATTTGCATCTTGTACATTACTTGGCCACACCTTTATCATTATTGCCTTATCTTTCATATCAAATTGTTTAGTCAACAGAGATTCAAGAGCATTTGCATCTTGTACATACACGAGTTCTAAATATCTTGTCAGCACATTGAATGATTGCATAGACACCATCTCCCGACTACTTCTTACCCTGCGCTCAGGATACTCTTTTTGGTGATGGATGTTTCTTTGGATTCAAAGGATAACCAACATGGTACTTTATCAAATTTTGCGTGATCGATTGTAGGGTTGTCTTAAATGCTCTTAAAATTTTTCAGTTCCTTCATGAAACTATTCATGAAGGAACTGTGAAAGAATGCAACATAATATTATTCTCCTTTTTTTTTTGATTGATTTAATTTTTGAGTCTGTTCACAACGATGGTGATATTAGACTATATATTTAAAAAAGAAAGAAAAAAAAATATATATATATGTGTGTGTTTGTGTGTGTGTGTGTGTGTGTGTGTGTAAGTGTTTATATGAGTGTGTGTGTGTGTGTGTGTGTGTGTGTGTGTGAGCGCGTGTGTGCGTGTCCGTGCATGCGTGCATGCGCGCTCCCTTGTGTGTATGTGTGTGTGAGAGAGACAGAGACAGACAGAGAGAGAGAGAGAGAGAGAGAGTGCGTGTGTATGTATGTGTATGTATGTATGTGTGTGTGTGTGTGTGTGTGTGCGTGCGAACACAAATGCATGAGAGTTTGCCTATTAACGACCAAACAATAATTATAAACTGATAAATCAATTACAACAAATGAACAACAACAGAACTCGATATAGCCTTTGCTATATCAATCATTTTGGGGCTGTAAAGTATTTCTTGTAAAGCCCCTAAGGACGCAATATCTATCTTTAGCATATTATATAAAGATGTTAGAATTGGACATTCAAAGAGAATATGTTAAATAGATAATGGGAGACCACAAGCGCAATCCACATCCTTAGAAAATTTGGTTTTCCATGAGTTTAAACGCATTTTATAAATTATACTGGACAATGATCTTTGACATAATAAAACTTTCGTTTTTGCAGGAAGTTTTTCATTGTTCATACAATTTTCTAATAGAGAAATGATTTCATGTTTATCCAATTTTAATCTACTATCTGGATTTTTTCTAAGAGCACCCTCTTTTGCTAATTTATCAGCTATTTCATTTCCGTAGATACCACAATGAGATGGGATCCAGCAAAACTCTACAAAAGTTCCTTTCACCATAACGGAATGTATCATAAATTTTATATCAAAAATTAAGTCTTTCTTTACATTTGCATCCCAATTTCGTAAGCTACAAAGAACAGATTTAGAGTCAACACAGATTAGAATGCAGTAAATTGTCAAATTAAGATCAGATATCCAAGATAAGGCCATAAGGATTGCATATAGTTCAGCAGTGAAAACTGAAAAGTTCTTTCCTAAAGAAAATGATTTCTTTACTTTTAAATCGGGAATTACGAACCCAGCTCCTGTATAACTATAACATTCTAAAACTGAACCATCTGTGTAGATTTTAAGATGATGTGGATATGTGTTTTCAAGATGTTCTTTTGCTTCTACTGATACCAAATTAATATTGTCTTCTTTTTTTATAGTGGTATAATCTATATCAAAATTTGGAGAAATATGCTCCCATTGAGGAACTGTGGGCATAGTTGGAGGTTTTGATATAGAAGTAATATCGATGTCACATTTTCTAAATAAATCATCAGTATAGTTTCGAATGGGCTGCAGGTAAGAAATATTCTGTGCCCTTTTAGGAAAATCCGATTTGGAATCAAGAAATATTTCATTTGTTACTGAATTTGATACAGAAAGACTTCTGGTTACATATTTGGCTGTTGCTAGTTTGCGCTGATCATCAAGTGACAAGAGATTAGCTTCTTTATATGTTTTAAAAGTATTAGAATGGACTGGAACACCAAGGGCTACTTTAATAGCTTTACTGTCTATACTTTGTAACCGCTTAAGTAATGTTTGAGAAGCTGAAAAATATACTTCTTATTCTCCTTAAGTGCTGAGGAAGGCTCCAAAGTGCGAAGGATTTGCCTCATGCACTGATGCCGAGATCATCATAAATATGGAGTTGCCTGTGTGTCCAGGTATTTCTTATTTATCATATATGTGTATGAATCTCAAAACCCTAGCAGCTACTATGTAATGTATATAGATGTACTGGTCCGCAGTGAAACGTTTTTCTTTACTGGTCTGTACCTTACCCGAGACAATATTTATTGTTCAGAATCATCATATCCTGCTTTTTTACTTATGGTGTGCATCTATGGATCCTCATGCCGACAAAAACACACATTTGTTATTCTCTTTTCCTTCATCCCCTTGGCAGACTCCTATTCTACCACAATTCTTTTTTCTTACTTTTTATTTTATTCCACTCAGTAATCAAATTCAGCCATATTGTGATACCTACAACTGTTTTTGTTCTGATGAGTGTCAGTCTTTGTGAGTATATACATTCAAAACAGAACTTTGAATAAGAATTTTGTTGTCCTATTTCATTTGTACTTTGTATTAACATTGTAAAACATCTTGAAATAAGGTGTGATTTAAACTCATACAATAAAACAAGCAAGAGTTGAAAGAAAGACTAGTGGGAAGGATGCAAAATCTTTCGATATTCATGGACTTCCAAAAGGATGCAACACGTCATGTTCCTTTTCAAGGCAATGAACCGTTCATGTTGCGAT
This sequence comes from Conus ventricosus, assembly GCA_018398815.1. Lineage (NCBI taxonomy): Eukaryota > Metazoa > Mollusca > Gastropoda > Neogastropoda > Conidae > Conus > Conus ventricosus. Next base: position 79,934,035 of record CM031597.1, read on the forward strand.
TCTATGAAGATTCCATGAAACTGCCACTGTCAACATCACTCTGCTCTTGATTTCTCTCTCTCAAGTATTAGATCACTCATGTCACACACGACACATTTTGTTCACTCACAGAGATGCTGGTAGGCAAGACAGCAAGGGAAGAACATTGAAAACAGAAGCGGAAATATATTAGGTTGAATTAGGACGCAGAGGCAGAGATCAGGGACAAAGGAAACATGCACAATAATAAAACATCTCACATACATGTGCAAAAATGGGAAAAAAATCTCAATTTCTGTAAATAATGTCAAATATACTTTATTTGACCCAACAAAACGAGCAATTAAAATATGTGGTAAATGCATACAGTTAGTGAACAAATACACATTCCAATACCATTCATGCCAAGAACTTTATGCTAAGAAATGTAACTACAGAATATAGAAAAGCACTGTATACTATCAGCAAATAAAATAACAAAATAAAACAAAGTGCCCCAAATGAATGAAAGCCAAATACATGTACTTTCTCAGCATCTAACTTTGCAACAAATCTATACACATGATACAGAACCAAGGCTTTTAAGATCCACGTTATCACAGTATTTTCTGACTTCAGTGATAAAATTTAAGTTCCAAGTAAAATTAAACTTTAATAATGACAATAAAGTTCTCACACACAAATTAATAATAAAGGGCTGTGAAATGCACTAGGAAATGCTTTGAAAAGTACAAACACAAATACTGAATTCGCGAATGGTAAATACATTTTTTTCCTGGTGATAAGTGGCCTATTCATTTGACATTTGAATTTTTTTTTATTGACTTCTATTAATGTCTCTACAATCGGCAAAATGCCTTGGTGGTGGTGTTGGCAGTGATTTTCATTTTTGTTTCATTGCTTGGGCACATGCATTTTCCATGGGAAAAATTGACAGAATTTTAAACCACACAGTGTATGATGCTGAACACCACTGGTACACTGGATTGCAACAGTGACACTTGGTCTTCAAATTTGAATTTGTTTCACTAAAAACCGTATCAGATGGACAGCAGGTAGAATGCTAGTAAAATACTGCCCCTAGTAGTAGATTTGGGCACAATAGTGTTAGACCTCACATACAAACCAATGTATTTAATTTTTTGTTTTCGTTCCGAACATAAACTGGGATCCTTTCACCACAAGCAACAACGCCCGGGAGAGCATCTTTCCTGTTATGGTTTGAAAACTTTAAAATGAACACACACTCAAAGAAAGCTTTTAATGAAAAACAACGATATGCTGTATAAAATGCAAAAAGTATGACAATCAAGTGCAAACCATTGTACAAGTATACACTGAAGGAACCTTCTTGACCACTCTTTCTCTATCATTCTTTTTTCTCTGTCATTATTGTACACAACTCGTTCTCATATTCACACAGGCACAATCTTGGAACACTGCAACAAGTACACTGACAAATAATCAAGATAATCAATTCCCTTCTTGGTCTAAAATACTCTTCACATCTTTGGCAGAAATACTGCAACGAACCAACGGTTTGATACTGAATCCACCCTGACTCTGAAATGATCAAATGATGACCCCTGCAATGTTAAGGAGTCCATGTTGAGGACATCATCAACATGTGTGACAGTGCCACCTCATCATCAAGCGAAACAGACATCCAGATGATCATATTCCGACTAATTTTTTAAAATTAAAAACAAAAAACCCAACCCCACCAAAACCAAAGTAGTCAGACCAATAAGTACATAATTCTGCATAACAAACCAAAGAGCCGGTATGGTATCAAAACATCTGTGGCTTTTTGGTCCGCTTGTCATAGGAAAAGGAGACACAATATTGTGGTTGTATATTTTGATTATGGCTGCCTAACACCTGAAGTGCCGGTTCATAAATTACCACACAAATGATACAACAAATCACTGAAAACAGACTTGGCACTGGAATCGTCATTTAACACCAGGATGATATGTCCAGTGGAAGGAACTTCTTCACTCCAGACAAGAGATCATCTCATCACCGTACAGTCCACATGAGTGTTGCTTAACTTGCAAACATCATGTGCCAATTATCAGACACATTCCCATTTCAGGACGAAGCCAGTCCAGGACAGTGCCAATACCTGACCAGCAGTCACAGAGCACAAGGTCATGCTCTGTTTCTTCACTTGAGCACTGAAGCCCAGATCAGTCTTACTCCCTACCAGGCTGCCTGGATGCAGTGGCACACACCACATGATGTCCCTTTCTTTTTCATCAGGACAAGCACTTGGTCAGAGGTAGCTGTGGAGCAGGTTACCTTGTCCTGTACCAATTTTGCATCGAAATTCAGTGTTCCTGTGGCGACTCTTTGCACATCTTCACATTTCCTGCAGACTTTTTCCATAACAGAATTATCAGAGGTTTTTCAGAAGAGCACAAAACCACAAGATTGCAGCCGCAGAAATTATTTTCATCTCTTTACCATCCTATGATCCAGTGTACTCTCTGGGCTCCTCCTGAACTTGTCTCTCAATGACAACCCTATATATCGAAAAGAAGTCCTTCAATGTTGATCACTGGGCGACTGCAGATTCCACAACAGTTATGCTGCTGCCTGCAGGAAAGCCCCATGCCTGGAGTGTATCCAAGAAACTGAAGATTTCCATGAAGGAACTGTAGCTCATCTTCCATACCAGAAAAATGCAGTAGAAAGGTGGTGTTACCTCCATGTGGGGTGTCGTGGAGAAGAAATATCACCTGGTAAGACAGAAATAAAGACAGTTATCAAAGGCATTCTACTGAACATACTTTACAGTGTCATATAACGAGTCCTAACCAGAAAGGCACATGGTATAGCGCAAATCTCCCCCTAGTTTGAGCAAATCCTGGATCTATCCACTGATACATATCTGCACTAATATACAATGGGTTAATTCTGGAATTCTCTTCTATCGAGTTTCATGTAAATTGTTTCTGATTTTTTTTTTCTGCTGTAGCTTGATGAACAAGGCCTGGACCATCCTTTGATCAAGAACCCCATGACAGACCTATAAACAAATTTAATGGGTTTGTTCTTAGGCCACATATAATCTTTGTACCAAGTTTAATTAAAATATGGTTGAGAAGTTCAAGTGTAATCTTGCTAACAGACAGAAGTCAGCAAATGATGGTGAAAACATGACCTTGGCAGAGGCAATAATAAAGTTAAGGCTCGAAGCAGATATCTCTGTCACTGTCAAAATATACTTTTTGCACTCCAGCAGACAAACTAGCTCACTTTAGTCAACATCAACAAGTGTGCATCCTACTTCAAGGTGATGGCTTCCATGAACATGGTCCCACAGACACATGACTGCGACTTCTTAAATATGCAAGCAAAAAGTACCAAATTTGGAACACTTAGACTAGATAAGTGACTTTTCCATACTACTACTGGTAAGTTTCAAAATACTGGAATGAATGCAAAATGTGTCTGCCTCTAACATTAAAACACCAAGTCATATCAACAAGAATCATAATGTCTGGAAGTCAGCAAAAGCATACTATTATACAAAACTTTCTAACTTTGCAAAAGCGATTGTATTGTAGTTATCATTTGTTTGCTTTTCAGTTGAACAATTTTTTCATGTACAAGTAACCCTTTGCCTGAACTTACCAGACAGGACAGAATGCTCAGCTCTAAACTACAAAGGCTGGACGGAAACTTTCTTTTCACTGTGCACGGAAGTGCAGGGGCAGTGACAACACAAACATTGCTTTGTTTTTTAGGATCTAGATTTAGATTTTGTGTGGACTAGCACTGTGTACAAGACTGGAATACCTCTGCTAGCATTTGCACTAGCGAGTCATAGTAAAGTATTTGTGACTGAACAAATCTTTAACCACAGCACTGCCTATTCTGCTATTCATTCACTAAAGTATGTCTTAAAGAAGTAAAACATAAAAGTGAGACACAGGACAGGAAAAAGTAGGTGGATGGAGTAAGTGATAAAATAATACGCCAAGATTTTTTCCCCTAGAATATTCCTGTCCTGTTGCAGAAGCGCATATTAGCAAGTATCAAGTTCTGAGCACAAATTGTCAATATGTCAGAAAATTCTGAAATCCTAAATATAAAAATAAAATAGTGAAGCGTACTATACAATGGCTCCGATTCCCAAACACTTAAACCCTCCCTCCTTTTTTTTCTTCTCTTTTCACTGTTCTCTTTTTTTTAATCATCCACCTCTCAACCTTCTACCATATTTACTGTTTGTTTTCTGCTCCAACACTTATTAATATGTTTGATTTGTGTCTTTTTCAGCTGAAGCTGCCTACAATATTTCAAACAGTCACTAGCGGCCAGTCCTGTATTAATTTGGAAGATATTGACACTAAGATATTGACACTAGATATTGAGACATAAAACAAAGCCCACAGACAACTGTTCCAGGGCTGAAAAAACCCTGTATGTGCTTAAGTATCACATTTATTTTCAAACTGAAAATCAAGACCTGACCATTGTGACTAGTAAAACAGAAAGTAAAAAAACAAAACCTTCAAACATACCATTTTTGGATGCCGATAATCTTGTTTGCAAGTTCTCCAAGCGCTGGATATAGTCGTCATGGGCAGCAGCAGCCCTTCCGCTGCTCTCTGACCCACTGCTGGATTGCTGACTCCTGTCCAGATCCCAATCAGTTGCCTGGGCCATCAATACATGCACACAATGGTGTCACTTGTTTGTGTTGACATTGGATTGGCTCGACTTTCCGAAAGAAAATCTTAAAATGAGGCTAAACTGAGGCTAGAGTCTGTATGCCTATCCTTTCCTTCTGAGACATAATCATGACAAATAAACAAGTTCAATAACTCTTGCACCCAACATGAACCACACCTTTGCCCTCTATGGGAGCAAAATTGCTGAAGTCCTTTATATCGGTTTATTATATTATTTCACTGTATTAGCAGAGTATAATGGCCATCCCCCACCCCAAACCCCTTCTGCATTGCCTCTCCCCCCCCCCCCCCCCCCCAAAAAAAAACAACAACAAAAAAACCCCAACCAAACAAAATCCAACCCAAAAGATAAAAAAAAAACCCAACCAAACAAAACCCAACCCAAAACACACCAATCTGTAATGGAATACACAAGTCTCCATTGTAAATTCAAATCCAATTTTACAAACCCCTTCTTTCTGAATTGCCAACACTTCCCCAAAACATGTCAGAAACATTTTTCTCAATAACGAAAATACTAATACACCACAAAAGCAATGCCTTGCTCCAAGTAAAAAGAAAAAAAACACCCTTAAGCAATGCCTTGCCTCCTGGTAAACTTTTTTTCCAAAATCAAAAAGTAGAAGCTTGAATATTACCACACACAGCTGCTATTCTTCATGTGTGTGTGTGTTCATGTGTGTGTGTGTGCATGTGTGTGTGTGTGTGTGTGTGTGTGTGTGTGTGTGTGTGTGTGTGTGCTCATTCATTTTGTAAAAGGGAATTGGATAAGCAAACGAATCTTAACTAATTAACTGTGTTCATTTCATTTTACAACCTTGAGTTAATCTGACAATAAATTGGTTTCAGTCAGTCAGTCAGTGTGTGTGTGTGTGTGTGTGTGTGTGTATGTGTGTGTGTGTGTGTGTGTGTGTGTGCTCATTCATTTTGTAAAAGGGAATTGGATAAGCAAACGAATCTTAATTAACTAAAAAAAAAAAAAGGCACTCATTATCGTCTAAACCTAGTACTTCCCTGTCACACACGTAATGTTCTCATCCCCTGCTGAATGCATTTGTACCATGGTGTTCAAATGCTTCAGCTGTTTGGATGATCCCTGGAGTCTTTTAGCCAGGGTACAACAACAACAACAACAACAGTACTTCCCTAAGTAAAATAATAAAGGATAATTATGATCGATTCCATGATGAATGTTATCTCAAACTGAAATTAAATCACACATCTCAAAGCTGGAAAGACTCGTCAATAGACTGGGCAGAAATGCACAGATTAATTTACGCTACAACTTCTCTTACTTGAGCGCAAGTATTTCAACATAGCTTTGTATCCTTTAGACCACCTTCCTATCAGTTGGACTTCTCCAGCCACGTTCTCTATGACAAAGAAGAAAGAAAAAAAAAAAGATAACTACCTCCTTGCACTGAGAGGGTGGGGAAGCTGAAGCTCGTGTGACTGGCTGAATTCCTTTGTGGGCGGTGTAAAGAAGTGACGGCCTGCGTCACCAGCAGGGAGGGACAATGCAGCTTGTTGCTGCACCTCTGCACTGTCACCATTACACAGATGTCCAAGATTGGCACGCCGCACTGTGTGCACGTAGAGGACGTGGCAGTGTTGCCGTACTGCCGTTCTGTGTTGTTGGCAGGGGAGAAGCTGGACGATGTTGCAACATACCCTGCACACATCACCATTGGGGTCCATCACAAACTTCATTTCTTTTTACCAACAGGTTTTGGAAATGCAATAAGAAAGCTTTCAAAGTATATCAGTCTACCTGATTTTGAACAAAGAACCTTAGATTAACACCATATGAAATCATCATATACTATCGGCCAAGGTAGACTGATGAATATCCTCACACTTGACTGGAGGATGAAATCGTCACCCAAGATGCTGAATAGGCCATCGACAATGTATTTGTATCTCCCCTTTTGTGTCAATGATCAACATGGTGTAGAATGCACCTAAAACAAATTATTCATTTTAACTCTTTCATCCCTACAACCCGGTTTTCCGGTTTTGCAGAAATCGTACCCTTCCTTCCTGCAGTCCGGAAAACCGGCAGCACAAAATCCCTCCTTTTCTTCCTGCAGCCCGGAAAATCGTTCTCGCGGTAAGCGCTTTGAACTTCGCGCGAGCCGCGTCATCGGTACAACGTCATGACCGGGTTGCTCGCGCAGTAGTGTTTATGAATGGAATGGATGCCAGATGGCCCCTACAGAGTGGGAAAGTTGTTGCCGCTCTATTCTGGCCGGTTTGCTACTGCACACGTGGCAGTTCTCACTTTACACTTTTTTCTTTTCTCTAAATCCAGGAATGAAGGGAATACTAGTATTATAAGAATCTAGAACAAGAGGAAGTAATGGTTCATATAAAAGTAGGAATGAAAGAGTTAATGACTAACATGGTGTAGAACAAATCCTAAACAAACAACATAACTTCAATCATTAACATGGAAAAGAATGCACCCAACACAAAATATCTAATTTCAATGACCAGCATGGTGTAAATGCACCATAAGCAAAATAACTCATTTGATGATAAAAGGCATTAAAAAACCTTACACTACTTTAATTTCAATTATCAACATGGTGCAGAATACACCCTAAACAAACTGAGTTCAACTATCAGCATGGTGTAGAATACACCCTAAACAAACTGTTTTAATTTCAATGATCAACTTGATGTAGAATGCATCCTGAACAAACCATTCTAATTTCATTTATCAACATGGTCTAAAAACAAACACTATACAAAATGTCTAATTTCTATAATCAACATGATGTAAAATGCACCCTAAACAAAATATTAATTTCAATGATCAACATGATAGAGAATGCACCCTCCACAAACTATTTGTATAGAATGCACCCAAAAATTAACTTTATATGAAGCTAAATCCAGACTGACAATCCTAGGAAAGTAAGCAATTTTCTCCAAATCAGAAAAAAAATTCTGACTTTCTTCACTGCACTATAAACAAATACATGCATAATAATAACATAAAACTATGATGCGCGTTTTCTTGTACTATTTCTTCTTTGATCTGATGTCAGCTGATAAGAACATGTTACTGACTTACCATACTGCTGATTGACTCGACCACTGACCACCGGGGAACCAACACGCATGGCTCTTTTCCACTTTCGAACCAGGTACTTCATCCTGTTCACAGGAATAAAACACCTTGTGATGTATAAAACCTATGATTAGTTCCAATCGCAGAAGGTCAAAATGCGGACAAACTGAACACACATACACATCAAGTCAAGTCAAGATGTTTATATCCAAACCACACACACACACTCACACGCAGATCAATGCTAAATATGCTTTACCTGAAAATGGCCACCACCATACGGGCTGCACTGCGGAAAATGGTGTATAATCTGCGATGGCGTCGTCGAAGAGCCAGTCCAAAGTGGAAGACGGTTGTCCACCCATTGTGGCAATAACAGCCAGTGTTTCCTGTTCTGAATCCTGATAGCCCCCTAACAGAAGTAGCAGGTATTTCTTCTGGTACACCAAAGACTTTCTAAAACTCTCTGCTCGAAGGTATTTACCATACAGACGCTGCATCTGCACACAAATCATTTGGGAGAAAAAATATCAAGCGTGTTAAATAGATATGAAGCTAGCTCATATATTACTCCTCAAGACTTATTCTCTCTTTTATTACTTTTTTTTCAATATACTATTTCTTAACCCTTTTAATCCTTAATTTACAGCCTGGGTAGCTTCTCTAATATTGCCAATCTTAATTTACAGCCTGGGTAGCCTCTCTAACATTGCCAATTTGATAAGTCTAATATCCCCAGCAGACTACTTTACTGACAGGCTAACTGTTTCATACATTTATAGCAAAATGATCATGTATCAACATGTTAAAATGTTATGTGATATGACGCACTTTAAGAATTCTGATAATTTGATACGCTCAAACATGATTTCATTCTTTGCAAAACTCTTGTTTTCGGATATAAACAAAGGAACACACTTATCATTTGAATTACCCATTGATTTAGCATGCATGAATATAAGCATAAAAACACGCTGACTGTTTAGAATTACCCACTGATTCAGTATGCCTACGAGGAAGGAAATTCTATACAAAGTTGCCACCCTTTTCCTATCAATTTAATGCACAGTCATGTGGTGATAGACTGGTTTGAATTAACAGGTCACCTCCCTTTACTCAGCAGACATGTTCATAACGTTAATCTACTACCAGCTATAATTCTGTCTAAAACAATACCTTGTCACGATCAGCTTCCACCATGAAACCCTCTGAATTAAAGCGACCTCGAAAAGACCTCAGCTCCTTTTTCAGGCGATCAATTTCATGTTCAGCAGAGTCGAGTGCCATTTGCAGCTTCAAACCGTTCACTGGCCCACACTGTGCGCTCCACAACAAATTCTTCATCAGAATTGCCACATCTGACACATACTGAGGCATCGTTTCCTGCAAATTTGAAACATATAACTGTCATAAGGTCACTGTATGATATGGTAATCCGATTATTAAATCTAAAATCATATAAAAGGAAACAAGTCTGAGAAAAAACAACACATTTCCAGATTTTGCTGCATGCAAACAAGAGAAAAGAAAATATTGCCTTGTACTCTCCATGTACATCTCACCAGATGTAGACTAAACCTCAACGGTATATACATTATAATCAGAACCCTCCACCACTCCATCCATCCTGTTTTCCAACTTTCTGATCAAGAAAATGATATATTTAGTCAAGTGTGGATACAGGGAGTCTCATACAATTAATGCGCCTTTCAAAAGCATTTTAATAATTCTATGAAGCCATAACAAAAATCACTTTCCCCAAGAATGAGAGTAGTCCTGCACCATTCCTACCCGAAGACGGCTGTTGATGTTGATATTCCTGGGGTGCGAGGGTGCGGCGATTGTCTTCATCTTCCAGTAATGTCAGCTGTCGCTGCAGTTCTTCTTTTTCTGTCCGTAGCTGACTGATGATGGTTTGCAGCTCTTCGACCTGCTGTGCCACTGCTGCCACATTGCTGTCTGCATCTCCCTGCAAACATACACAATGTAACACGCTCAGAGAGTCTGTAAATATTCTCTTATTCAAAACTTAGCCTTGACAAAGAAAAAAAAAGTAAGATAATTCCCCCCCCCCCCCCCCCCCCCCCCCCAAGTATCATGTAATCTTCCATTTCTAAGCCTTAATCATGTTCTGTAAAAAGAAACTGTGACAGAATTCAACATGTTAAAAACAAATCTTTCTTATGCTGTCAGTTCTTCCAGCAATATAAACTAGATGAAAAAAGACCCTGACTCTCAAAAACCCAACCTGAAGCTTCAACTGTACCTGTTCCCCAGATGCCATTTTCTCTCTGCAAGGCATGCAGCTCTGCCATCAGCTGTTCAACTGCCACCTGCCTCTTGCTGGCTTCTGAACTTCCAGTCTCACTGTCTGACATACTAACGTTGAAGTCACGCTGCTTGAGGGTCAATGTGTGCAGTCGTTTGCCAACATTTTGGAGTTGTTGACAAAACGAGTTCAGCCTGGATTGCAGCTGAACATCATTGGTACCTCTCTGTCAAACACAACAATCACATTTATAGCACTGTTCATGTACTCACTCACTCACACACACACACACACACACACACACACACACACTCTCTCTCTCTCTCTCTTTGCTGCAAATTCATGTACTGGAAAATGACCTCCCCCCCAGAGATTTTAAGCTACAACTGTTAATTGCTAATACACATATTGATTAGGAGGTGGCCAATGTACTGAACTACTATGGAGGTTTTACATCCACTATAAATGAAAAAGTATTCAACATGACAAAGGGAGAAAACCCACTGGTGTGGTAGGGGCACTTCGAGGACTGGCAGCAGGATACAGCTTATGACGTTCCACATCATGCCTGGCCTCCAGCTCTCGTTGCCGTGAGCGATCAAGCTCTAATTCCAAATCCTGCAAGCGGTCCTGGAGTCGATCCAGTTCCAGTTCCAACTCATGCTGCAGCAAAGGGCAGTTCATATGTCTCTTCATCATAGGATACATTATGCACAGTCAGGTGAAATTCAATGACCTGACCCTTCGAAAACACAGGTATCATATGGGTGTGTGTGGGAGGGGGGATGGAACGTGTATCAAAATATAAACATTTTCAAAAATATTTCAACTATGCAGCAACAGGTCATATACATACTGACGTAATACATGTATCTTTAAGCAACTATGTTCATCTTGAATCAGTTCTGTCATACCTTTTGTACTACATTTAAAATTACTCATGCCATAACCTTACAGTAAATATGATCAAAATATTTTTGATTCACTTTCTCCTTACTGTAACTTCTGTATCACAGGATGGACAGAAAATTCCCACCACATTTGAATCTCAACCTATCACATCTGAGTCGCACAAGTCCTGCTTTTCAGCTCTTGTTCTTCATCCTGTTCATTCTTCAGCATGTCAAACAGTTTGCGTGCTCTCTTTTCCTCCATGGTATACTTGTTTAAACAGCTACTGTCTGGTTATGAAGGTAGTAAAGTACATATCTCATTGCATGACTCGCAACGATCAGGGAGCCCTCACCACTTTGACCTGCAGCTCATCCCGCTCCCTTTGCGCTAGCTGCAGTTTGTTCCATGTCTTGCTCTGTTCTGTTTCTAGCTGACGCTCTGTAGCTCCAGCATGCTGAGTAATGGCTCGCAGCTCAGACTGAGCGCGTTCCAGTTCCAGGCGCAGGCTGTCACTGCGAGACTTCTCCATTTCCAAGTGGCGCCGACTTTCACTGGCTTCAGTCTGCAATGAAAAGGAAACATTTATCACTATATCCAGCAGCCATGTCTGAAGTCTAGAACGTTTTGCTTGTTATCTTTTGCTGTCTCATACTTCTAGCCCTCTGGTGACACTGGCTCTCATAGTACTCATACTGACTTCCCGTAACAGAACCGTAACATTTTCCTTTTATTATAGTCCAAGTACAAGCAGTCAACTTGAAGGTATTAACATCAGGCATCTGTGGGGTCATGTAGATGATCAGACCCTGCACTTATACCATACATCTTTCAAGGTGTTCAGCAGTGCTCACTCTGGTAGCAATCCAGACGTGGCCTCCGTGGTTGGCTGGGCTACAGACAGCCTGGCCTGACTTGCTTACTTAAGTCAAGTCAAGTCAAGTCAACTTTATTATCTCAGTTCGAGAAATCAGTTTGTGGTTACACACATTCACAGCAAATAAACAATGATTTTGTCACATCACCCATTTTGTCACATATGGCATACATTCATATAAAAGAATTTGGATTTCAAGGTGACTGTATAAGAATAATACTATATAAAATTACATTCCTACAACGCATTTGACAATAAATTCTAAGATGAGATTTTAAACTAAAATAACACAACTATTTGTTATCTAAATGCAACAGTATGCTCAATCTGAGCTTAAATTATGTATCTTTATAAAAACAAATGTAACAATAATCCATAGCTAAAAAGCAATTAAACATCACCTCTGTTAAGAAAATCAATGGACAGGGGAATAAAACTTTGTTTAAATCCGACACTTCTGCATTTAACTGATCGATATCTTCGTCCTGACTGAAGAAGGTCATACTGACTTGCAAGAACGTGGGTCTGGTCACGGCACCTGTACAGCTCACTCAGACTTTTTTTGTCTCCCACCAACAATTTTTCCAGTTCCATATATGCATGCTACCTATTTCTGCTTTCACTGAGCAAAATGAATATTTCATGTGAAGAATGTTTCATCTTTCTGCTTACAAAACCTCATAATAATGTCATAAATCAGAAATAGTTCAATATAAACTCATCTACAAAGATAACACAATATGAACAAGGCATGAAGAGCCTGGAATACAATTTTTTTTATCTGCATTGTGTGTGTAACTCTATTTCATGCATCAAGCTTTGTTCATATTGAAATCACACCTGATTTTTGCGGTGAACATCCTGGAGCATTCAAGAAAAAACACAGTACGAAATCGGTGAGCATATGGGAGTGTTCGGATTCCATGAGGTCGCTCTGGGCGCATCCATTCTGTTTATATCACATGGCAGTCACATAACCAGTATAGCCTCGCTTTCAGTACACATTCTACATCTGTTTGACTCCATTTCATGGCGGCAAAGAGCGTGTTTCTGTGAATTACGAATTTTTCAAGTTGACCTAGTGAGCGAGCAAGATTTCAATATGGCGGTGGAGGACGTATGGCGAATGCTGAATGAGGACAGCGACAAAGACTCGGTTTTTGAAGGCTACGACATCACAGATTTGCGTGAGGTGAAGGGTAATGAGAGTGACCTAGATATCAACTTCGTCAACATTGATGTGTCAGCTAAGCAAGTACCCCAGATGTCTCAAGTGATGAAGATGATGATCTGCTTCACGATTCAGGGGAGTTTGAATTTTTCTTTTGAAGTCATGTATCTCTACTATACTGAAATAATTGTTTTAAAGTGTAGACAACCATCTCAATAACACACATAAAATAAGAAAGAGTGAAATCTTGCTTGGGTATATTATATTATATTAATTTTGTGTGATGCTACCCTATCACTGTTATGGAGTTGCTTCCCTTTCCATAGGATTTAGAGAGCGTTTCATGCACTGAACGTCAGGAAAAAGAGGGTTAACTTGATTATTTTTTGGTCAGATAACTTTTCATCACTTAATGTTAATCAGGGATGAAAACAGTTTTTAAAAAAAAAGAGGAGATTGGCGGGGATCTGGGGGTTCACCATGGGCCCCCAGTGGGGTACATGGGCAACAGCCCGGTGGGGGTCAGGGGCAGCGCCCCCTGAAGCTGAAGCATATTTTGTATTAAATATGGCATAAAAATCTTTAGAAATCACTTTCTTGCTTCTAAACAACTCATTCTATAGAACAGCTTTCAACACCATGAAGACCGAGACTGATGTGGAAAGAAACTATGTCAACTGAGACAAACATTTAGTATGATGAATCCTCAGAATTCTAGCTAAAGAAAATTTGACAAACAGTGCTTTCAGGACATAAAGAATAAGGCCTGTAGATAAGTAAATCAGAGTGGGAAATCAAACTAAGTAAATCAGATGTATGAAAACGACTGCTGGACTTCAATAAACACAATATGAAAAATGATTACTTTGAAGTCCTTTAAAAAAAAAAAACTGAAGCTTTTGGGCCTTAGACCCTTCATCAGGAAACACTAAACACAAAAAAGAACATAAAAGAACAAATGACATAAAAACAAACCGATGTCACAACAGTACACCCCCCCCCCCCTCCAACTTCCCTCTTACAACTAATCATATCCCCCCCCCACCCTCTTAACAAGTGTGTGTGTGTGGGGGGGTGGGGGTGGGGGGGGTGATTGTGTGTGTGTGTGTGTGTGTGTGTGTGTGGGTGGGTGGGGGTGATTGTGTGTGTGTGTGTGTGGGGGGGGGGGGTGCGAGGTGGGGACGGGGGTGGGGGGAGGGGGCGAAGTGTGTGGGGTATGTGTGTTGTGGGGTGAGGGTGGGGGTTGGGGGAGAAGGAGGAGGAGTAGAGGAAGTATATAGGTAGTGGGGGGAGTGGGCTGGTGGAAAAGGATTTCATAGGGTGGCTGTTAGCAGACACCTAACAAATGTAGCAAACGTTTGCATTATACCAGGGGAAAAGTGTTACACAATACTGTTGTGACATCAGTTTATTTTGATGTCATTTGTTCTTTTATATTCTTTTCGTCACTTTGACGTTTTTTCCCCTGCTTTGAAGACTCTACGAGTGGAAGTACTTAGAGTAGGAGTCAAACTATCTTTGGAAATTAAACGTAGATTGTTGCATACCCAATGATCTGAAAACATGCTGTAACGGTGTGGGAAACGCACACATTTTCTGTTGGTGACTGGGACGCTCGATGTGATCTCTGATTGCCACAAAGCCACGACTACCAAAGTAGACACGTTTTTGGTAAGGCTCGCAAAACATTTCAAATTCGCCGTCTTTGTCATGTTTTCTTATTACATCCGCGACTCTGCGGTCACACACGTCCTTCTGCTGCCACTCGGTCTTCTAGTGGTTCACATACTTCTTTCTTTTTTTTCTCGTTTTGTTTGCACTCACTGGCGGCAAACTCTCACTGTGAATCGACGCCATGATGAGAAATGATACTGGAAGGAAACAGAATGAGAACTACGCCGTTTGAGAACATTACCGACAGAGAAGAAATTCGCTGTGCAGACAAGTTGAGATCATTTCTGAGCATCATTCTTCGAATAATTTTTCGGCGGAGACTTTTTCTTTCGGCGGAGATGCGAAAAAAATAACGGCGGAGACGGCGGAAACGGCGGAGGAGTTTTCATCCCTGGTTAATGTCGTAAATGTTAACACATAAAAACATACTCAAAAACTACTGTCTGTCAAACTCAATTCATTTGAAGCCGTTTCTTATGGAAATATAAGCTATTTCTTTAAGGAAATAATTACCTTGATTATTTCTTTTTCTATTTTTCTTCTGGCTGTCTAATCTTCCATGCCACTTCAGTAGCACTGGACCCATACCACTCATTCTAGCTCCCCATCCACAGCCAGTCTGGCTTTTCCCACCACAGCCCCGGCACTGGCAATCCACAACGAGCAGTCACTGTCAAGTCGTTACAAGGCAATCCACCAGAGAAGACACACTTCGGTGGTGTTCAGTGATGCCTGTTCTGAGCCAATATACACAGGACATGACCTAGTAAGCTTAGTACTGACAACAATAATTATTTAGTTGCGGAGCTAGCGTGTGCAAGCTCTCCCTCCTGTTGGTTCTACCATGTTCATCCAACAACAGCTCCCATGAATTTGCTGATATCGGTGACCCTGGCAGAACCTCACCAAAGATATAGACATGGACAGGATATCGAAACTGAGGTCACCATGAGAGCATGGCATGAAGGGCCAAAGAATTTCAAGATTTGTTTTTATGCTGATCGATGAGGAAGATGACGCAACAGATTTACATTCTGGTTTGAGACTACATGACAAGGCTGTACTCTACACTTACTTTCATACTGTATTCCGGCGTCAACCAGGCCCAAGAGATACAAACACCTGCAGAGTTATCAGGTAATTTGAACAACAATCTCAGAGATGCACCCATTTAATTGATGAAACTCAACTATGTGGTCCCACTCTTCCGAAAATGAGCTAATAGCAAACTCTTCCGAAATGAGCTAATAGCAAACTCAACTCTGGGTAGGAGAAAAATCCACACACAAAAATGACACCGATGGGAATCAAACCCATGACATTCCAGCAGAAAGTCTACAATGCTAACCATATTTGCCACAGTGGCTGGTACTTGATCATTTCTTGCAATACACAAGCTATCTCAATTACACTGCGTCTGAACCTGATTCTATAAACAAAGATAATGCAAGCAGGGGGAATAAACCAACACAAGCTCTACGACAACTTGTAGCCCAGCTGACCTTGGCCTGGCTGAGGTCGTTCCTCAGCTGCTTGCTGACCGACAGTTCTTGTTGCTGCAGTTGGAGCTGCTGCTGACGCTCGCTGTCCATCAGGGTGACCAGACCCTCTCCTTTCTGTCGCTCCATCTCCAGGTCTTTCTCCAGACTGCTGCATTTGTTTTTCAGCTGCTGTAGCTGTCAGAGACACACACAGCCAGGGTTACTGACCCCACAACTTCTTGAACATGCTGCACCAATGACACAATCATCAAGATCAAGCCTGTCTGATAAATCGCTCTCTCCAATGTCCCCACCCCCTTCAGCTCCTTCCCCCTCCCTTCAAAGGAAATGATGATTAGTAGTAAACTCTTTCTGGATTGCCCTTGCATATGCAAGTGATGTGTGTATGCGAGTGTGTTGTGTGTGTGTGTGTGTGTGTGTGTGTGTGTGTGTGTGTGTGTGTGTGTGTGTGTATGTGTGTGTGTGTGTGTGTTTGTGTGTAGTTGTGTGTGTGTGTGTATGCGTGTGTGTGTGTGTTGTGTGAAAAAGTTACCTTGGTGTAAACTGTTTCCTGGTGTGCAGAGAGAGAAAAATAGAGAGAGTGAGCAAGTATTTGTGTTCAAGGATGCGTGTATGTAAGAGTAAGAGCATGAATACCCATATATGCTAATAATGTGCATAATGAGAATACCAATAAACAGAAAGCACAAAAGAAAAGCGTAAAAGAGGAGGGTAAGAGAGAGAAGAGAATGAGGAGACTGGAGAACAAAAGCAGACCGGAGCATACAAAGGTTGACAGCCAGACTTAATAATAACAAGAAATCAAGAAAGCCTTCTACAGCATGAGGGGTGCCAATGTCTTAGGTAAAAGGCAGCTGCTGACCTGAGCCTGAAGCTGCTGCACTTGGTGAGAATGCTGCAGACAGTCGCCTCCTTGTCTGCCAGTGTGCGCTGCAGTCCCTCCACTTACTCCTGCTCCTTGTACACCAGTCTGTCCGAACATCACCACGACCATCAGTAACTGCCTCACTACACTGACAGATCAGTGTGCATCATGGCTGTCACTGCATTCTCTGTGATACAGCCCATATCTAAACAATCACCTCAAAAAATATTTGAACACTACATCAGGACAGTTCTGAGTGGAAGGTAAATCTATGACAAAATAACAGCAAAAAGAAGTAAAAAAACAAAACAAGTCTTCAATGGTAAGGAGTTTAACCGAGCATACCCTTAAGTGGGAGGATTTTCCTTTATCACTAATCAAACAGTGTCACTGTACTAAGAGTTAGTGTCGATCATGTGTGTACTTTCAAATTTTCAATAGTTATTTCACAATTCAGGGTTCCCAGTGGTGGCATGAAGCCAAAAAAGGACCTTTAAAGGACTTTATAAGGACCTCAAATCAGTTTAAAAGGACCTTTGCCAACATGACTTTACAGTACACCCCAAACCTTTTGACATGCAGAACAGCAGACACTTACCTCTCATAAACAAAGGAACAGCTAATCCCATTTGAATGTTAATTCAGTCTTTGCAATTCACGTCACTGTAGGTTTCTTTGGCTGAATGTTATTGTCACAAAGTTTTATTTCACAAATATGTAGATTACTGAGTTTTCACTGTGAGTCACAAACTATTTATAGACACATAATGATGAATCACTTTCATTCCTTTGTTTTACTGTCAGACCCACTACACTACATTACACATTCTACTGTCACGTCCACTACACTACTATTTACACATTTTCTTCACACATCAGTTTCTTAAGCTCACGAAACCCCACAAAAAAGGCACCGAGCAGAATGCTTGTCCACAGTATCGCTTCTCACCCACTCGCAATAAACTTATCAGATAACCATCTATCCTGAAAGGAACATTCCCTGGCATTTTGAACGTTTAGCTTGCAAACAAAACTTTTTTAAAACTTTCCAAACTAGGCCTCCGTCAGAATTAGCTAGCGCAGGAAAAAGAGAAGGAGGAGAAGAGATGGGAGAAGGCATCTATCTTGTACATGCTGCTCAAGAACGCAGCATATAGCTGTTCTCCAAGGCAGTTTGTTATGTTCGCATGTTCGCAAACCGTGATGTTATGTACCTACATTTATTTGGGTAATATGTTTTCATCTTTATTGCCTCACTCTTTAATTAATTTCTATACAGGGAACCTTTCAACATAGATCGTTTGACCGAAAATATTGAGTCAGCTATATGCCGCAAACAGCACCGCGTCTGCTCTTTGGAACCCATGACGTCAAAGCTAAGCAAAGCAGCAGGCGTGACTCATAGCCACTGCGCGCGGCTTCACGTCGTCTGCCACTGAGCAGAAAGCGCACTAATGTTATAGGCCTAGTAGTACTATCCTTGTACAGTACCGAGTTTCAGACGATATCGCGTCGGCATCTTTCAACTCTTTGCAACTTGCAAAAGTACGGTTTTGGTTGTCGGTGTTTCAGTTTCGTTCTCAAGTCTCTTTCTCTTGATAAACACAGGACTTAACAGTACCTTTCAAAACTTAAAAGGACCTCCTGATGAGTTAAAAGGACCAACTTGCTGAATCAAAGCACTTAAAAGGCCTTTAACCAAAATCCAATTCATAAGGACTTAAAAGGACCCTACGAACCCTGATTAAGTTCATAGGGACAGTCGATGGATGGACATGGTAGTGGTCTCCCTTCAGAAGAGGACCCTTTCTCAGGTTCTAAACTAATACTGTTATGAGAAATGGGTGTAGTAGGGTAGTTTCCTTGAGTTGGATCATAACTGCACACCGTTGCACACCACCATAGTAACAAAAGAGTGTCTGATTTAGTGCATTACCTCATGACAACCTGGTATTTATAGCAAAAAAAAAAAAAAAAAAAAAAATCCATACAATGCAAAGATCACATCAACAGGTTAAGAATGTATATGTGTGTGTGTGTGTGTATGTGAGTGAGAGAGAGAGAGAGAGAGAGAGAGAGAGAGAGAGAGAGAGAGAGAGAGAGAGAGAGAGAGTGTGTGTGTGTATGTGTGTGTGTGTGTGCCATCAAATGATGTGATCTTTCCCTCATTACATCACTCCATCTACAGGTCTCATCATGAAGCCACCACATCAACACGTCCTCCGATCAAATGACAGAACAAAAAACATGTACACAAGCCACAAACTATTTTGAGACCTGCAGACAGAGACCAATGATGTTACATGTATCTCACAGCTGTGGATACGCACCAGTAAATGTTGCACCTAGTGCCTAATGCAGCATACACAGACCAGTGATGTTACACCGACCTACCCCAGCAGACACAGACCAGTGATGTTACACCGACCTACCCCAGCAGGCACAGACCAGTGATGTTACACTGACCTACCCCAGCAGGCACAGACCAGTGATGTTACACTGACCTACCTCAGCAGACACAGACCAGTGGGTGTTGCACCTAACTTTATCATGCAGCAGGCTAAGACCTGTGATGTTACACCGACCTACCCCAGCAGACAGACCAGTGATGTTACACCGACCTACCTCAGCAGACACAGACCAGTGATGTTACACCGACCTACCCCAGCAGACAGACCAGTGATGTTACACCCACTTACCCCAGCAGACACAGACCAATGATGTTATACCGACCTACCCCAGCAGACACAGACCAATGTCACAGACCAGTGATGTTACACCCACTTACCCCAGCAGACACAGACCAATGACGTTACACCTAACTCACACCAGCAGACACAGACCAATGACATTACACCTAACTCACACCAGTAGACACAGACCAGTGATGTTACACCCACTTACCCCAGCAGACACAGACCAATGACGTTACACCTAACTCACACCAGCAGACACAGACCAGTGACGTTACACCTAACTCACACCAGTAGACACAGACCAATGACGTTACACCCACTTACCCCAGCAGACACAGACCAATGACGTTACACCTAACTCACACCAGTAGACACAGACCAGTGATGTTACACTTAATTCACAGACCAGTGACGTTACACCTACTTCTGCATGTCACTCAGCTTGCCCGACTCCAGCTCCAGAGACTTTTTGGTCTGACGTCGTAGTTTCTCCAGCTCCTGTCTGATGATGTTGGTGTGCTGCTGCTCCCTGTCTAGTTCCCCCTGAATCTGTTTACGCTGCCGCCTCTCCTCCTCTGCCACCTCCACTGCCTTGTGCAGCTGCTCCCGCTCAGAGGCCAGCTCTGACTGAAGCTCCTGTCAGGAAACAGTAATCCGAATAATGTCGGTCAAAAAGATACTCTTCTCTGTGTATAATTATCACACACACAACATACAAATGGACCAGTCCCCACTAGAAGAGCCCCATCAATACACCCAGGGAGAGGGATTTGCAAAAAAATAGGATGGAGGAAGTAGACAGTTTTAAGGTATGCAGAGAACCTATTTGAAAAGGAAAGATATGTAGGTGACTGTCAGATTAGACGAGTGACTTAGTGATGAACAAGTCGTTAACCATGTAAGTCAAAAAAAAAAAAAAAAAAAAAAAATCAAGCAATTAATATACAAGAGTTAGCACAAGACCTAGCCCCACTACAATTTAACTTACTAGACAGGTCTTAAGTACCAACCACATACATAAGAACACAATGAAAACAGCGAAAGATAGGTCCTTATCAATGACCTTTCAACATGGTGCAAAAATACTGAAATGTACACACTATATTCTTCTTGAATGGCAAGTACTAACCTTAATGAATTTGCTCTCGGCGTTCTCTCGCTCTCTACGCAGAGTCTCTGAACGGCCTACATCAGACTCCAGACTGCTGTGTTCTCGACGCAATGTTTCCAACATGTCTGCGAGGCGGTTATTCTTTTCCCTTTCTTCTTCCAAGGCGTCTCTGTTTGGAATAAAAAGTTTCATTTCTGATGATCCATTTTTGTTGTTTATTCACTTCTATCTTGCTGTTACATTTTAGACACTCACTTTCCACCGTAGTTTATAACAGTGACTATGCACAACAAAAGCATGGAAAAAAAAACAATATAATATATGAGAATGTGTACATCTTGGTCAGTATGTGTGGGTGCTTGTAAGTCAGTGCATGCGTAGTGTACATCCATGAGTGTGTGCTGTCCACATTTGCATGTTTGTGTAGTGATATACCAAGCTGTATGTCTGTGATGCATTATATATGCATGTCCTTTTATTTAGTCACTTATTTTTTTCATTATGTGGCTAATAATTAAAAAAAAATCACCATGTAAATAAATACTCCTAATGGAATCCGTTTTAACCTTTAGTCATTTATGTGCCAGAAACCTTTTTTCTGAATCAAAGCTGAGTTCATTAGCTTTCTGCCACACAGAATTTCTCAGATCTATTATGTGTTGATGACTTATGTAAGACAAATGCTTTCACTGATGTCACATGGAGAACACTTCAGCAGACACAATTGGTATCCATCAATTCATATTTAACACCGCTGTTCTTAATACGCATAATATTTAGATGCTCAACTTATCATGTACAGAAGAGAACACACACTGTCAAGAACACTCAAATTTATGTTCAAATACCAATATCAATAATAACTGTGACCAACAGGAACACATACAACAACACAATACATAGGAAATATTAAATCTGGGGGAAAATCTGCTAACTTTTCAAACATGTTATTATTAATATTCTTTAAGGGAGAAGGTTGGGTAGAGCCGGGGTGGTTAAAGCATTTTCATGGTGGTTATTTGGCAGACAGGGGACAGAAAGGGTTAAATGGAAGAAATGGAATCTGGGAGGGTATCCAAAGGGTAGACATACTGCTGAGAGCTGAAGGGGCTGGCAGGGATAATACACAGATATGCAGCACATGATATTGTCCATGAGAGTGTAAGGTGAGCAGACACTGTCACATGTGCTGCTCCAGATGCCGGTTTGGGTCATATACTGTACCATGTCAGACCATAGCATTCAACGGCAGTTAGCCAGCTCTGTCAGGCCGAATTTTATCCGTGGCCAATGCAGTCATAAGACAGTCACGTGACGTCACCCCACTTCCGCCTCCGGAAGAAGCCGGTGTCAACTTCTTCTACCTCATTCACCTTCGACCTGCCGTCAAAGCAAGATAAGTCTTGTGCTCTGTCTCGCCTACACTTGCCTTTGTGTTAAGATTGCTGTGTCTTTGTTTATATACTTGATTCTGTTGTGCCTTGCGCTAAACCCTGAGTATTCTTGCCGCGTGAGGCTCTTGGTGGGAGTGCAATTACTGGAAATTTACCACTTTTTCCCATACTCTCGCGACTTAGCGTTCACGATCGTCGGTTCCTTCGATCGTCGCTACACTTGTGCGTGTTTTTATCATCGCCACGTGGTTCACTTCTATCAAATTGTTTTCGGATCGCACCCTACCCCGTCTCGGGTTTTACGGTCGCATCCTACTGTCGCATTCCTCCTCCTTTGTCGGGCTACACGCTCCTGGTTATCTCGCGATTTACTCGCCGGTCGTCCTTTGTTCTACCGCGACTTCCTCGCCGGTCGTCGGCGGCCATCTTTCTTTTCTCGCCGGTCGTGTTTTCCCCACCATTTCCTAGCCTCGGGTTTTTCACCCATTTGACGCAAGACTCCTCATTAAGGTTTAGTGCGCAAGAAAGACCATTATCCATCTCACTTAGAACGTGGTTCTGTAAGTGTGCGTGATTTTCACGATCGGTGGCGTGTACGGGTACTTGAGATTTCGGTCGATCTCTCGAGGTCTTGCACGACACCACACGGGCGATCGAAATTAATTACCTTCTCGATCGACCACCTTGTCTCCTCTTTGCGGTCGTGTGTTCCGGGTTTGCTCTGCCACCTGTGCCCAACATGGTGAAGGACACCGCCGGGTCGAGCCACTCCACTGCTCGGAGTCGCTCAGTTTCCCGGAGAACCGGCGGGTCGATTCCGTCTCCGAGCAATCCGTTCACATAGATGAACGTACGGTTTCGGGTAGATAGAGACGACTGCTCCGCGGAGGGGACGCGTGACCTTTCCTCTTCTACCCGACCGACGGACGCACGATCGCGGCGTCCGAAGGCGGATGGGCAAGCGGCCACCATTGCTAAATGCCTTTCTTTTGACCTGCCGGGAAAGAAAGGAATATCCAAGAAGTCTAAGGGCAAGGCGCCCCTCAAGGGGCCCTCCCGAGCTAAGAATAGCCGACGGAATTCGCCCTCACCCCCCTCCTCTCCATCGGCCAGCTTGCCCTCTCGCCCCCAGACGCGCTCGGAGACCTCTCTCTATCATGCTGAGTCGCGCGACCCTCGGTCCCCAGGGAATCATGCCGAGCCGCGGACCAGCACGGGTGACGGGTCTGGTAATGGAATCGCCATCCGTCACTCGCCTTGGTGAGTCACATGTCCATTTTTCCCCCGAAATCGACATGTGTACTCACAGCGCTCTGCCCCACCGGGCACAGGTGCAGCCAACACCTGAGCCCGAGGAGCGCTTAGACTCCGGATGCAATGTTATGGTCACCCCCCCGACGCACGACCTCGTGGTGTCCATAATTCTGGGCGTGCGGTCACATCACGCCATCAGCGCGGTCGTGGGTTCGCACAAGGACGGTCGACCCACCCCGATCGACCATCACCTTCTCCCCTAGGGGTATCGGACGTTGGGGATCAGACCTTTTCTGGTCCCCGTTTGGGCAACGTCCACGGTCCCCGCTCCTCCGGGGGGAGGATCTACCACCGGACCGCGGGTAACCTGACCTATCCCAGGGGGGGGGGACACGGGACCGCATCCTGGCCAATCTGCACGTTCGCGGGTTGGAGGCTCGGCTTCCGCATCCTCCTCCGTACCAGACCGGCCCTACACAGGCCCCCACCAAGGACGTGCAAGGTGCAGTGCACGGACCTGTGCGGGACGACAGGCCACTGCCTCTCGTTACCCCCCACAATGGGTGGTCAGGTTACCCTGGTCCCCGGGGAACTTCTGCCGACACCCAAGGGCCGCCACAGCCCGTTTTCCTCCCCCGGGGACCGGTGGCTCTATGCCCCCGAGAGAGACCAGTGGCTAAACGCCAACACCCAGCACGACCAACTGTATGGTCGCATGTGGCACCCGGCAACGCTTGCCTGGGTCGAACCTTGGTCCCCCTCCTCGGGCGCTGTCCGATCGCGGGATGAGGCCCGTCCGCCGATCATAGAGCCACCTGGGAGACACCGCAAGTACCCCTCGACGGTCCCCCGACGAGGGGTGCTCCGAACCCTGCCAGGACCTTTACCTCCCTGAGGCGGACGATGAGGAGGACCTAGCCTCCACCTCATTGTATGATGTCCGCACGGTGGAACGGTGGCACCCAGACCTCGTTAGGAGGAGGCCGCACCCGCCGACGAAGTCCCCTCTTCCCTCTTCACCCCCCCCCCCCCCCCCCCAGCCCAGCGGTCCAAACCAAGGATCGTCGCCCCCCAGTCACTCACCTCACTCTGGGAAGGACCGCTACTCGCCGCCATGGGTGCGCAGGCCGTCCCCCCTCCAGGACAGGGACCCCTCTCAGCACCTAATGCAGCCCAAGTCGGTACCCTCCTCGGGGACCGCAAGAACCCCTCGTCGCCTCCCTGTTCACCGACAACCCGGTTACCAGGGAGATGGGCATTTCACAGTCTGACCGTCGTTGATCCCTCACCTGCCCCCCCCCCCCCCCCCCCCCCCCCCCCCCAATTTAAAGGAATGGGACCGAACAGCCAGGATGGGCATCCTCCACACCACGGCGGGACATACCTACTTAGGTATGCTCCTACAGCAACTGGAGGCTCTATGGCCGGAGGACGACGGTGCCGGCCCCTGGCCTTTGGACCTGGACTCTGAGGCGTACCAGGAGAATGATTCTCGCTTGTTTAGCGACCCTTTTATGCGACACCTGGTCAACAGGATTTCGCATCATCTTTCGGCTGCGGCGGACAGCGCAGCTAGGAGCCACGTCAACTGTTTGTTGGGCCAGGATGCCGTGCTGGCACGGACCTCTCTCTCCCCCGCCTTAAGGCAGCCCTGCGGTGTGTCCCCGGGCCAAGACCAGTCCGCTGTTCGGCGAATACTCGACTGACGTGATAACACAAGCAGTCGAGGAACGCAAGCAGGCGGCATCCTTTGCGCCCAGGCCACTGCCGCGCCCTGCTAGACCCCCCCCCCCCCCCCCCCCCCCCTTCGGTCCTTCCCCAGGCCCAAACCCTACCCCAGGCAATCGCCTTCCAACACCGCACGGCCCGCCAAGCGTCCCAATCTTCCCCCCAGGCCTAAACCGAAAGCACAGCTGCAAAAATTTTCGGTTCGGCCAACAGTCTCGCCCCCGGAGCTGACTGGGGCCACAACCCGAGGGAGACTTCGATCGGGCGGCACCCCCACACGCCCGTTCGCCCTCTCCTCTGCCCACGTCCCCGCCCCCCCTGGCGGGCAGCCTCTCCCGGCACGCCCACCGTGGAGACGTATGGGCCTCAGCCCCTGGGTAGTGGCGGTGCTACGGGAGGGGTATCGTCTTCCTTGGATCCACGACGACCCCCCCTCATGCACTCTCTCCTCCTTCCCCAACCCTCCCCCCGCTCAAGCAGAGGCGCTCCACGTGGAAGGTCCAAGAGCTCCTCCAAAAAGGGGCCATCACAGAGGTGTCCCACCCCAACCCCGGCTTCTACTCTCACCTATTCGTGATCCCAAAACCTCAGGAGGATGGAGGCCCATCCTAGACCTATCCCCCCTCAACAAGTTCCTCAGGCCCATCAAATTCAAGATGGACACCCCCACCCAGATCAGTCTTTGCTCCACACTGGGTTTGTCACCAACCCCAAGAAGTGCGAACTCACTCCCAGCCAGAGGTTCGCCTTCCTGGGAATGAGTTTCGATACTATCTCCATGATAGTCTCCCCGACCCCGGAGAGGTCCAACGCATACTGGACCTCATCTCCCGCCCTATCACAGGCACCCCACACCTCGGCCAGAAACCTGTCCTCCCTCCTAGGAATGATGGAGTCCCTGTCTCCCCTCATTCCCCTGGGGCGAGTCCCCAAACGCCAACTTCAGAGGGAGTTCCATCGACGTTGGTCGCAGACCTCCGACCGCTGGGACCAGTTCATTCCCCTCGGGCACTGGTTTATTTCGGCGATAGAGGAGTGGCTCAATCCGGGCACTCTCTCAACCGGGGTCCCCATCTCCCTCCCAACCCAACCACTGGAACTGTACACAGACGCCTCAAACCTGGGCTGGGGGGCCCACTTGGAGGACGGTCATACTTCAGGGGAGGGGACTCACAAACTGCCCGCCTCCACAT
Organism: Conus ventricosus; assembly: GCA_018398815.1. Lineage (NCBI taxonomy): Eukaryota > Metazoa > Mollusca > Gastropoda > Neogastropoda > Conidae > Conus > Conus ventricosus. Next base: position 79,960,421 of record CM031597.1, read on the forward strand.
CAACATCTTGGAGCTGGAAGCGGTCAGGCTAGCCCTTCTCCACTTCCAGCACAAGGTCGCACACCGACATGTTCTCCTTCTCACGGACAACATGTCGGTAGCTTGTTATGTCAACAAAGGGGTGGGGGCACGGTCCATCAGCCTCTCCCTCAGAACAGAGGCCCTCCTTCACGGTGTCACGCGCGGGGGATCACCCTCCGCGCGAGACACATAGCAGAACCCGCAACATCCTGGCGGATTCCCTCAGCCGGTCGAAGTATCTACTCCACACGGAGTGGACCCTCAACAGGTTAACCCTGTCTGTGGTATGGGAACACTGGTTTGTGCCCATGATAGACCTGTTGCCACCAGGTTCAACCACCGCCTGCCCCTGTACGTCTCCCCCGTTCCGGACCCTCAGGCGTATGCAGTCGATGCGCTCTCCCTCCCCTGGAACGGGCCTACTGGCGTACGCCTTTCCCCCCTTTCCTATCCTACACAAGGTGATCAGGAAAGCGAGGCTGGAGAAACCCAGCCTGATCCTCATAACCCCGTGGTGGCCGACCCAGTCTTGGTTCCCAGACCTCAAGTCCCTCACTCACGTTCCACCTCTACAGCTCTGCCCTCGGTGGGACATGTTGAGACAACCCCGTTCGGGTCTTCCTCACTCCAATCCCAAGATGCTTCGCCTACACGCGTGGCTGCTATGCCAGCCCAAATGCGAACATCTTCATCCACTCCCCACGCGGACAGGCCCAGTCCGTCCAGACACACTAGCCGGGGCAGGGGCCTCTCAGGGATTGAGGGACTTAGCCTCGGCATCTCGCAGAGCCGGCACCGAGTCCCTCTACAATTACCGGTGGAGAAATGGGTAGCCTGGTGTCTCAGATAACTCGGTTCCCCGGACTGCCCCTCCAACATCCAGATAGGCAATTTCCTCTCCCACCTATCTTCCTCACTTAAGCTGTCAGCTAGCTCCATTCGGGGCTACAGATCGCTATCTGTACCACCATTCGCCAACTGGGCGGCCCGTCTTTGGACAATGACTTCCTGCTCAGAGAGGTCTCTAGAGGAGTTGCTCTACGGGAAGCCCAGTCACCTAGGCGCATCCCTCTTTGGGACCTTTTCATCGTCCTCGACGCCTTCAGAAAGCCCCCTTTTGAACCCATTACATCTATTCCCTTTGACCTTCTCTCTTTTAAGACCACCTTTCTCCTCGCCCTGGCCTCGGCCAGAAGACGAAGTGAGATCCACGCCCTCAGCGGTGATCCCAGAGATATCGCCTTCCACAGGACGGCTCTGTTTCCCTCAAGTTCCTTCCAGAGTTCTTAGCTAAAAATCAGGAACCGGGCACCCCCTCTCCCTCCCCGTCATCCGCTCCCTGACGGATATCTTGGGAAAGGGAGAGAAATCTGGACACATTAACCTTTGCCCTGCTAGGTGTCTCAGATGCTACTGGGAGCGCACTCGCCCCAGGCGCACCTCCCAGAGGCGACTCCTTATCTCTCTCATCCCAACAATACTAGAGACACCTCGGCGGGATCTTTCTCTAGGTGGCTCTCCAAGACGGTGAGATCTGCCTACGCTCAGGCGCACAAGGATCTCCCCGCCCAATCACCCAGGGCCCACGAGGTCAGAGCACTGGCCACTTCCACGGCGCTCCAGTACTCTGTCCCCGTGCGCCATCTCCTGGAGGCAGCCTACTGGCGTTCGGAAAATCCCTTCATTAACTTCTACTTGAGGGAATATCCGCATGACCAGAGCTAGACGGTTCTAAAGGGATCTCCTTTGTGGCGGCCAATGCAGCCATAACGGCAACCCCGAGAACCACTAGGGCGCTCGCCCTCCTCCGATATCCTTTAAATTCTGCTATGGTCTGACATGGTACAGTATATGACGCCAAAATGGGGAGTTTGGGTTATACTCCCTGTTTGGCTAATATACTTACCATGTCAGACTCTAATGCCCTCCCTACCTTCCCCTCTAGCGCAAAGGTTCTCGGGGTTACCTTGCGCACAGGCCTCGCTGAATGAGGTAGAAGAAGTTGACACCGGCTTCTTCCGGAGCGGAAGTGGGTGACGTCACGTGACTGTCTTATGACTGCATTGGCCACGGATAAAATTCGACCTGACAGAGCTGGCTAACTGCCGTTGAATGCTATGGTCTGACATGGTAAGTATATTAGCCAAACATGGAGTATAACCCAAACTCCCCATATTAGTCAGTCACACACCTCATGTAAGTCACCCTAAATCATCAAATGGGAAATGATGTAGTCTGACACACTTCAAGAGTTTCAGCTCCCCTTCATGTGACAATTCTGTACCTTCTACTTCCCCCTTGCTTACCCCCACCTCTCCTTAACAACAACAAAAATCACCCTTACCAACCACCAAAAACATGTTATGCACCATGCCTTTACCAAAAAAAAAACACAAAAAAAAAACTTAAGTAACTAAGCAGAGAGAGCAAGAGAGCATTTTTCTAAACAGTGAAAGATTGTCATTCCTGATCCACATCCCACAAAACGGTTTAAAACAGTTGTTCCCCTTTTATAATACAAACAGTCCTAGCTTAAAATACAAATGAAACATTTTTCTAAAACACCCATACCAGAATGCGCAGGTCAGACACTGACATAATACTTTACATTAAAAATGCATATTCCCTATAAATTATAAAAAAAAAGTCTGTATAAGTCATTCCACATTAACTGTCAAGACGAGTTTGGCTGCAGTTTACACAACCACCCTGTTTGTACTGCACAGCTAAGATTCAAATATGAAAAAGACTCCACATAAGCTGGCGTAACAAATAAAGTTTTTTACAAACAGGGTTCAAATGGCCACTTGTTCTCAAAATGAAACATTTATAAGCAAATATATGATAACATGTGATAAAATATTAACATAAGAAAGAATACTCCATACCAAGATTTTGGACAAGTGTCTCCAGCCATACTCCCAAACAGTTCCTTTGATTTTCTTTGCCTACACAGATTTTAACTTATATGACTCCGAGGTACTCAACCGCTGACACATCTACTGGATTTGAACAAGAATTTTAACTACCTCGTACTCCTAAGAAACAACTATGACTCTGCTTTAAAAAATGTCTTTGACAAAAGACCGCAAAAGCTGCTTTCCGAGAAAATTTCCCAGAAGATGACAGATTTATAACAGAGGAATTCAAAGCTTTGAAAACAGGCTCTGATGTTGAAGGAAAGTATGAACCTCATAACATAGCATTTGATGCTGCTCATAACAAGTCTGCTGAGCTGTTCCTTTCCAGACAGGTTACACTGAGGAATACAGAATCTAGACACACAAACAGCACTCTTTTTCTTTCTTTCTTTCTTTGTTCCTGGGGAGGGGTGGTGGAAGCACCTGACTGTTACCTGTCACTTTATCAAAAAATTATTCATTTAGTACATGCCGATATGATACTAAGACTCGTAATCCAAATCTGTCCATTTTGGAAAATATTCACACATTCAATCTGGGCTCCTACTTGGGTCATGGTTCCTCCTCATTCCTTTTTCACCATTCTCCCTCCCCTCCCCCTCCTTCGTTTCTGTCTCTCTCCTGATCATAATGTCCCACAAAGCAGAGGAACAAACGAAGCCATTTCATGCACTGGGTTCATGTTCTGCTGTCATAAAACAGAAGGGGACACAAGGCGTGCTTAGGAAACAGGAGAAGACTCACAAACAAGAGCTCCATTCTTGCCTGTTGGGATTATGTAAAGAAGAAAAACATCTTTAAATAACGCAATACAGTAAAGCTACCATACACATTAATTTAACCAGGATTCACGGGATATATAATGTTACATGACAAATTGAAACCATGAAACATAGTGGAAACACTGCTATACTAATGATATTTAAAACAAATATGCCATGAAACTGATAGAATCAGAACATTTAGGAACAAAGCAAGCCACACAAAAAAGCCATAACCTTAAATGCCAGTGTTTGATAAAGTTACACATTCCATTACTTGTTATCAGAAAAAACACACTCTGCAACGGCACATAAAAACACCAGGCCATCACCAAGGCTTTAACCTTCCTCCACACACAGAGGAAGCAACACAGCAAAACAAACAACAAATATCAATTTACATCAAACACCCTTTTTCCACTAACATCATAGGTAATCTCAGACAAAATTAGTGCACACATTACTTTAGTTAACTGAGGCATTTTGGTCCAGCCACCTCTTTCCTCCAATTCCCAACCCCCTCTTTCTTACACCAAAATATTGTTGCTTTTTTATGTTAAAAAAACCCCACACAGATAAATAAAGTTTAAAAAAAAAAGTTTACTCTAGACATTTCAAATCTGAAAACTTCATATACTGAATAAATGGTAAATTTCCCACTTTACAATTCAGCCGATACATAATAACTACTCTTGCTAAAATCGATCGAAGAATTGTTGAAATTTTCTCTTTATGGTTCATACAAACATTAATACATAGGCAAACACATGCACATACAGGAATCTTGCCTCAATGTTAATCTGAATAATATCAGCAGGATTACAGAGGGAGAATAAACACAAGCACCACCATCATCAAGGAGACAAAGACCATGATGAAAGAATCAAGCGACCCCCACTTCCAGCGAATACCTACCTCAACTGCTTGCCTGTCTCCTCTTGCTTTTTACTGTTATGTGTGGACACAGGCAATGTATTTCAGGACCACACATAACCATGGAATATATTTGTTCAACAAACGTGTGATCAAATAAGCTAAAGTTTTTCATTCTATCAAGCAGATTGTTAATTAACAGTGTTTCAGGCTATGTACTCACTAACTGTTAATTAACAGTTTTTCAGACTATATACTCACTGATTGTTAATGACGTTTCAGGCTATGTACTCACACAGATTGTTAATGAACAGTGTTTCAGGCTATGTACTCACCGATTGTTAATGAACAGTGTTTCAGGCTATGTACTCACCGATTGTTAATTAATAGTGTTTCAGGCTATGTACTCACCGATTGTTAATGAACAGTGTTTCAGGCTATGTACTCACTGACTGTTAACAGTGTTTCAGACTATGTACTCACTGATTGTTAATTAACAGTGTTTCAGGCTATGTACTCACTGATTGTTAATGAACAGTGTTTCAGGCTATGTACTCACTGACTGTTAATGAACAGTGTTTCAGGCTATGTACTCACACTGACTGTTAATGAACAGTGTTTCAGGCTATAATCACCGATTGTTAATTAACAGTGTTTCAGGCTATAATCACTGATTGTTAATTAACAGTGTTTCAGGCTATGTACTCACTGACTTAATGAACAGTGTTTCAGGCTATGTACTCACTGACTGCTAATGAACAGTGTTTCAGGCTATGTACTCACTGATTGTTAATGAACAGTGTTTCAGGCTATGTACTCAATGATTGTTAATGAACAGTGTTTCAGGCTATGTTTCAGGCTATGTACTCACTGATTGTTAATGAACAGTGTTTCAGGCTATGTACTCACTGACTGTTAATGAACAATGTTTCAGGCTATGTACTCACTGATTGTTAATGACGTTTCAGGCTATGTACTGATTGTTAATGAACAGTGTTTCAACCTATGTACTAATTGTTAATGAACAGTGTTTCAGGCTATGTACTGATTGTTAATGAACAGTGTTTCAGGCTATGTACTGATTGTTAATGAACAGTGTTTGAGGCTATGTACTCACTGATTGTTAATGAACAATGTTTCAGGCTATGTACTCACTGATTGTTAATTAACAGTGTTTCAGGCTATGTACTCACTGATCGTTAATTAACAGTGTTTCAGGCTATGTACTGATTGTTAATGAACAGTGATTCAGGCTATGTACTCACACTGACTGTTAATGAACAGTGTTTCAGGCTATGTTCTCACTAACTGTTAATGAACAGTGTTTCAGGCTATGTACTCACTGACTGTTAATGAACAGTGTTTCAGGCTATGTTCTCACTAACAGTTAATGAACAGTGTTTCAGGCTATGTACTCACTGACTGTTAATGAACAGTGTTTCAGGTTATGTACTCACTGATTGTTAATGAACAATGTTTTAGGCTATGTACTCACTGACTGTTAATGAACAGTGTTTCAGGCTATGTACTCACTGACTGTTAATGAACAGTGTTTCAGGCTATGTACTCACTGACTGTTAATGAACAGTGTTTCAGGCTATGTACTCACTGACTGTTAATGAACAGTGTTTCAGGCTATGTACTCACTGACTGTTAATGAACAGTGTTTCAGGCTATGTACTCACACTGATTGTTAATGAACAGTGTTTCAGGCTATGTACTCACTGACTGTTAATGAACAGTGTTTCAGGCTATGTACTCACCGATTGTTAATGAACAGTGTTTCAGGCTATGTACTCACACTGACTGTTAATGAACAGTGTTTCAGGCTATGTACTCACTGACTGTTAATGAACAGTGTTTCTGGCTATGTACTCACTGATTGTTAATGAACAGTGTTTCAGGCTATGTACTCATTGACTGTTAATGAACAGTGTTTCAGGCTATGTACTCACACTGACTGTTAATGAACAGTGTTTCAGGCTATGTACTGATTGTTAATGAACAGTGTTTTAGGCTATGTACTCACTGATTGTTAATGAACAATGTTTCAGGCTATGTACTCACTGATTGATAATTAACAGTGTTTCAGGCTATGTACTCACTGATCGTTAATTAACAGTGTTTCAGGCTATGTACTGATTGTTAATGAACAGTGATTCAGGCTATGTACTCACACTGACTGTTAATGAACAGTGTTTCAGGCTATGTTCTCACTAACTGTTAATGAACAGTGTTTCAGGCTATGTACTCACTGACTGTTAATGAACAGTGTTTCAGGCTATGTTCTCACTAACAGTTAATGAACAGTGTTTCAGGCTATGTACTCACTGACTGTTAATGAACAGTGTTTCAGGTTATGTACTCACTGATTGTTAATGAACAATGTTTTAGGCTATGTACTCACTGACTGTTAATGCACAGTGTTTCAGGCTATGTACTCACTGACTGTTAATGAACAGTGTTTCAGGCTATGTACTCACTGACTGTTAATGAACAGTGTTTCAGGCTATGTACTCACACTGATTGTTAATGAACAGTGTTTCAGGCTATGTACTCACTGACTGTTAATGAACAGTGTTTCAGGCTATGTACTCACCGATTGTTAATGAACAGTGTTTCAGGCTATGTACTCACACTGACTGTTAATGAACAGTGTTTCAGGCTATGTACTCACTGACTGTTAATGAACAGTGTTTCTGGCTATGTACTCACTGATTGTTAATGAACAGTGTTTCAGGCAATGTACTCATTGACTGTTAATGAACAGTGTTTCAGGCTATGTACTCACACTGACTGTTAATGAACAGTGTTTCAGGCTATTACTGATTGTTAATTAACAGTGTTTTAGGCTATGTACTCACTGATTGTTAATGAACAATGTTTCAGGCTACGTACTCACTGACTGTTAATGAACAGTGTTTCAGGCTATGTACTCATTGACTGTTAATGAACAGTGTTTCAGGCTATGTACTCACTGATTGTTAATAGACAGTGTTTCAGGCTATGTACTCACTGATTGTTAATGAACAGTGTTTCAGGCTATGTATTCACTGACTGTTAATGAACAGTGTTTCAGGCTATGTACTCACACTGACTGTTAATGAACAGTGTTTCAGGTTATGTACTCACTGATTGTTAATGAACAGTGTTTCAGGCTATGTACTCATTGACTGTTAATGAACAGTGTTTCAGGCTATGTACTCACTGATTGTTAATGAAGTTTCAGGCTATGTTCTGATTGTTAATTAACAGTGTTTCAGGCTATGTACTCACTGATTGTTAATGACGTTTCAGGCTATGTTCTGATTGTTAATTAACAGTGTTTTAGGCTATGTACTCACTGATTGTTAATGAACAGTGTTTCAGGCTATGTACTCACAAATTGTTAATGAACAGTGTTTCAGGCTATGCACTGACTGTTAAGTAACAGTGTTTCAGGCTATATACTCACTGATTGTTAATGTCGTTTCAGGCTATGTACTCACACTGACTGTTAATGAACAGTGTTTCAGACTATGTACTCACTGATTGTTAATGAACAATGTTTCAGGCTATGTACTCACCGATTGTTAATGAACAGTGTTTCAGGCTATGTACTCACTGATTGTTAATTAACAGTGTTTCAGGCTATGTACTCACTGATTGTTAATGAACAATGTTTCAGACTATGTACTCTCTGATTGTTAATGAACAATGTTTCAGGCTATGTACTCACCAATTGTTAATGAACAGTGTTTCGGGCTATGTACTCACTGATTGTTAATTAACAGTGTTTCAGGCTATGTACTCACTGATTGTTAATGAACAATGTTTCAGGCAATGTACTCACTGATTGTTAATGAACAGTGTTTCAGGCTATGTACCGATTGTTAATTAACAGTGTTTTAGGCTATGTACTGATTGTTAATTAACAGTGTTTCAGGCTATGTACTCACTGACTGTTAATAAACAGTGTTTCAGGCTATGTACTGATTGTTAATTCACAGTGTTTTAGGCTATGTACTCACTGATTGTTAATGAACAGTGTTTCAGGCTATGTACTGATTGTTAATTAACAGTGTTTTAGGCTATGTACTCACCGACTGTTAATGAACAGTGTTTCAGGCTATGTACTCACTGATTGTTAATGAACAGTGTTTCAGGCTATGTACTCATTGACTGTTAATGAACAGTGTTTCAGGCTATGTACTCACTGACTGTTAATGAACAGTGTTTCAGGCTATGTACTCACTGATTGTTAATGAACAGTGTGTCAGGCTATGTACTCACTGACTGTTAATGAACAGTGTTTCAGGCTATGTACTCACTGATTGTTAATGAACAGTGTTTCAGGCTATGTACTGATTGTTAATGAACAGTGTTTCAGGCTATGTACTCACACTGATTGTTAATGAACAGTGTTTCAGGCTATGTAATGATTGTTAATTAACAGTGTTTTAGGCTATGTACTCACTGACTGTTAATGAACAGTGTTTCAGGCTATGTACTCACACTGATTGTTAATGAACAGTGTTTCAGGCTATGTACTGACTGACTGTTAATGAACAGTGTTTCAGGCTATGTACTCACTGACTGTTAATGAACAGTGTTTCAGGCTATGTACTCACTGACTGTTAATGAACAGTGTTTCAGGCTATGTACTCATCGACTGTTAATGAACAGTGTTTCAGGCTATGTACTTACTGACTGTTAATGAACAGTGTTTCAGGCTATGTACTCACTGATTGTTAATGAACAGTGTTTCAGGCTATGTACTCACTGACTGTTAATGAACAGTGTTTCAGGCTGTGTACTCACTGATTGTTAATGAACAGTGTTTCAGGCTATGTACTCACTGATTGTTAATGAACAGTGTTTCAGGCTATGTACTCACACTGATTGTTAATGAACAGTGTTTCAGGCTATGTACTCACTGATGATTGTTAATGAACAATGTTTCAGGCTATGTACTCACTGACTGTTAATTAAAAATGTTTCAGGCTATGTACTCACTGATTGTTAATGAACAGTGTTTCAGGCTATGTACTCACACCAATTGTTAATTAACAGTGTTTTAGGCTATGTTCTCACTGATTGTTAATGAACAGTGTTTCAGGCAATAATCACTGATTGTTAATAAACAGTGTTTCAGGCTATAATCACCGATTGTTAATTAACAGTGTTTCAGGCTATGTACTCACACTGATTGTTAATCAACAATGTTTCAGGCTATGTACTCACTGATTGTTAATTAACAGTGTTTCAGGCTATGTACTGATTGTTAATGAACAGTGTTTCAGGCTATGTACTCACTGATTGTTAATGACGTTTCAGGCTATGTACTCACACTAATTGTTAATGAACAGTGTTTCAGGCTATACTCACTGATTGTTAATTAACAGTGTTTCAGGCTATGAACTCACTGATTGTTAATGACGTTTCAGGCTATGTACTCACACTGATTGTTAATTAACATTGTTTCAGAGTATGTACTCACTGATTGTTAATGAACAACAGAGTTTCAGGCTATGTACTCACAGTCATAGGAAATGACAGAAACATAAATTACACTTGATGTGTATAACAACCAATCATATATAACAATATTACACCAGTTTAGTTTACACAAGAACAAGGTCAAGGCTGAGGAATTTTAAGTTTCTATAAGAGGTCTGCACTTTTTTTGTTGTCCTCTTGCAGTGGCACATCATTCAATGTATAATTTTGAGCAAAAATTGTTCCTTCTCAAGTAAACATGCATGCTTTTAATCATTCTAGTCTGGACAAACACATATGTCTGTATCAAAGGCAAAACGTCCGACCCTCTTTCTGTCAGGTTGGAATTAATACATCAAACCAATTAAGGGGAGATAATTCAAAAGTTTGCAAGGCTCAAAAGTAGAGATAAACCTTTCCCACATGATAAATGAAAAGGTGAATTCAAACCAGTTTGAAACCACTAGTGTGGTGTGAGGATGTCTAGCTCTGAGTTTCTTCTGCTTGCAATTATTGCCGTTTGATTTCATTACCAGTGATGCCAGCCAAACAACACACTATCATTCTTCATCTTCATGTAAAAGAAAAAAAAGCTCCTAATGTAGGAAGGAATACAAGTTTCTCAATTCCACCTTTATAATCCCTGACATCATCATCATCATCATCATCGATGATGCATACACCTGATCTGGCAAGCCTGCACAGTCTCTTTAGGAGACTGCAGCATGTGAAGCTACCTTTACAGCCTTTTAGTGCCATGATGCGTAACAGAGGCTATTATCTGACAGCCACATACTACAGAACAGTAGCTAACAAGGCTTACGAACCAGGCATGCAAGATTCATAAGGTAAACCTGTCCCTCACTGACAAAGCGAACTGAAGTGATATACTTTTTTATATTTCCCTGACCAACACAATATTCACTGAATCAAACCAGAAAAGAAAACAGTTATCTAGAAACACACTAGACTGATATCCCCCTCACCGAACACTTCAAACAAAAAAGAAGAGACTAAAGGAAAAAAAAAGAAGAAGAAAACAAAGACGTAATAGAATACTAACGTGACAGAGGTGAATCGGTTCTGCTCCCTGTCCAGGGCATCCTTGGTACGGGAAAGGTGCAGCTGTGTGGACTGAAGCTCCGCCTGTACAGTAATCAACTGGCCCTTGTCACGCGACAGCTCAGAAGAAAGTTCTGCCACACGCCTTCGCTCACTTTCCAGGCCCTTCCGAAGGTCTTCCTCAATAACCTTTTCTTCCTTCAGTTTGTACTCGAGCATTTGCACTGGAACAGACATCAGATGCATGTTCCTGGGTTAGTTTTGATTCTTTCAAACATAATTTAATTATCTTTAATTCTCAATGTAGACCAGAAGACAAAACCAAAGGAACATTAAAGCTCCACAGTCCAGAAGACGAAAACAAAGGAACATTAAACTGCCATAAATCAATGTTCACTTGGCGTTCAGTGACAGCAGGTGACAAGGTAGATAACAAGCAAAGAGACAAACCAGTTTGTCACAATATACAGTATGCAGACACACTGCCACTCTGTACCTTCCCGCTGCAGTTTCCAGGTGTTGTTGGAGGCCGTCTCTTCCTGCTGGGCTAGAGTCGCAGTCAGCTGGGACTGCAGGTCTTGCCTCTCCTGTCGCTGCTGGGACAGACGACTCTGGAGGTCCTCCAGCTCCGACAGCAGGGACTGCCGCTCTGCTCGCAGCATGGCGTCCAGACCCGACTGGTGCAGCTGCTCCTGGAACACAGCATATCACATACTGCTCTTTAGATTGAGTGGACGCACTGCTCCTGTAACAGAATATGTCACATACTGCTTTTTAGATTGAGTGGACACACTGCTCCTCTAACAGAATGTGTCACATACTGCTTTTTAGATTGTGTGGACACACTGCTCCTGTATCAGAATGTGTCACATACTGCTTTTTAGATTGAGTGGACACACTGCTCCTGTAACAGAACGTGTCACATACTGCTTTTTAGATTGTGTGGATACACTGCTCCTGTATCAGAATGTGTCACATACTGCTTTTTAGATTGAGTGGACACACTGCTCCTGTAACAGAATATGTCACATACTGCTTTTTAGATTGAGTGGACACACTGCTCCTCTAACAGAACGTGTCACATACTGCTTTTTAGATTATGTGGACACACTGCTCCTGTAACAGAACGTGTCACATACTGCTTTTTAGATTGTGTGGACACACTGCTCCTGTATCAGAATGTGTCACATACTGCTTTTTAGATTGTGTGGACACACTGCTCCTGTAACAGAATGTGTCACATACTGCTTTTTAGATTGTGTGGACACACTCCTTACTTCATCTTTAGTCTCATCTTTGTTGAACAGTGATTTCTCACATGAATGTCTACTTTGTTTCAATACATCCCTGTAGGTTACAAAAAATATGTATATGTGTGAATGAATTTACCAACGCATTTACTGATAATGAAGTCATGGATGTATATTTCTATTGGCATAAACGGCAATTTGGGAAGGAGGGAGAGCGGAGGGGCAACAGTCCATTTTCTATTGTCAGCTTTATTAACCCCTTTGCTTTACTGGTCTGCTCACAAGTCACTCCAACCTCCATCTACCTGTTCATGCAGGCGGTTGTCCAAGTTCTTGATGGTATCCGCATGTTCCTGTCCTGGGTGCTGCAGACGCAGCGTGTGAAGCTCAGCTTCCAGCGCAAGGCATTCCTGTTTGTACACCTCCACCAGGCCATGGATCAGTTCAGAACGCCAGTCACTGCCGCTCTCTTCCAACTGTAACACACATATAGAAAAAACAAATAAGTACTTGCGTACATGCATGCTGCCATATGTGTGTGCATGCACGCATGAATTCATGAGTGTATATTGGTATGGTATTGGTATTGTATGTGTTTCTGATGCATTTTTGTTGTTTTATACACATGGGAAAAAGTTAAGCAACCCTAAATGAAACATACCGTCCCAGGTAACTGTGAGTATTAACATGGCACAAAATAGTAATTCTGACAAGACGGGTATTCCATAGAGATGATAAAACCAGCCAAGTGTGACAGTGAGTCTCTGGCTGCATGTGGCGTGCACGAGCATCACACCATCCGTGCACTCGCAAAAATGAAGTTTGCTCACTCCACAGAAACGTGCGTTTTTGAGTAAGTTTCTCACTGCACAGTCACTGTCCAACAAGATGGAACAAAGAAGAATGTCAGAAGGACAACGTTGGCAAATTATTGGCATGCATTCTACTGGTATGACCAGCAAAGCTATTGGACGTCAACTGGATACCAAACGTCAGTAATCAGCCGATTGATAAGAAAACATGCTGAAACGAACACAGTGAATGACCGGCCACGATCAGGCAGACCACGTGTCACTACCCAGCGTGAAGACAGGGCGCTCCACCGACTGGTACGGCAACAGCGATTCGCAACTTCAACCACACTGAAACGGCAGTGGCTGCCAAATCGACCTCTGTCCACAAAAACCGTTAGAAATCGCTTGCAAGCTATAGGACTGAGGGCAAGAAGAGTCATCAAGCGTCCACACCTTACAGACAATCATAAGAGATTACGTTTGACCTGGTGTCTTGACCGACAGCACTGGAACCTAAGGAACTGGAGGAAGATCCACTGGTCTGATGAGAGCCGCTTCTTACTGCATGTTACAGATGACCGAGCGAGAGTATGGAGGCATCCCCAAACAGCCTATGCTGCAAGGAACATCAAACAAACTGTACCTTTCGGCGGCGGCTCCGTCATGGTGTGGGGATGCATCTCACACGACTGCAAGATGGACCTGGTGACCATTCGTGGCAACTTGACAGGAGATCGCTACATCCGGGAGGTACTGCAGCCAGCTGTTGTGCCTCATTTTGACGACCACCCACTAGCCACAAGACCTGTGTTCATGGATGACAATGCCCGGCCTCATCGTTCAAGAGCAGTCACAGCATACCTCCAGCAAGAGGCGGTGACAACATTACCATGGCCTGCCATGAGTCCGGACCTCAATCCGCTGGAGCATCTATGGGACTTGCTTGGCCGTCGAATACAGACACTGGACCCTCCTCTGCAAAATCTCCAGGAACTGGAAGCAGCATTGCATCGGGAGTGGCAGCAGATCACCTTTCAGCAGATCAGACGACTCACTGAGGGATGAGACGAAGGATTCAGGCAGTCATCAATGTACAGGAGGATACACCCGGTATTGATTTTTGTTTGCTGTTATGCAATCTGGACACTTTCATTGTTGTTTTCCTACCAAAATTAATTTCGGCATCAACTGGATGAAATTGTTATTTCCAAACTTAACCATGCCATGTTTTTGTTCAAAATGGTGCACATCTTGGTTCACCATTTTGCAGTTGAATTATCAAACACTGAACCATATTTCTATTGTTTCGGTAATGGGACAGTGTCATACTTTCATGGAATAAAGACCATTTTGATTTACTTGAGTGTTGCTTTCATTTAAATAGTATTATATCTCGTCCTTAGCGATAAATGTGAGGGTTGCTTAACTTTTTTCCATGTGTATACATATACAGTTATAATTCAAAAGAAAAGAAATTTTCAGCACATCTACAGTAGCCAGTATAGTCAGGAAAGTGTTGTTTACCCCAGCCCTGACTCGGTCAGCCTTGCTAAGCAGCTCTTTCAGAGCATGGATGGTCTTCACCAGGGACAGCCTCTCCACTTCCCAGGCCACGTTCAGCCCGCTGTCAGAGGCTGTATCTTGGCTGAGGTGACGCCACAAAAACTCCAGCTCTGACACCGACAGGATGTGCTCCCCTGCCTCCCGCAGTCGATCCAATAGAGCCTGCATCAGCAACGCAAGAAACTACAACATGCATTTGTGTCTCATTTTTGTGTGTGTGTGTGTGTGTGTGTGCATGTGTGTGCGTGTGTGTAATATAGGTGTGTGTGTGTGTGTGTGTGTGTGTGTGTGTGTGTGTGTGTGTGTGTGTGTGTGTGTGTGCGTGCGTGAGATATAGGTGTCCATTTTAATATTTCCAGTACCTAAATTACTCTCTGTGTTATATACAAATGACATCAAGTGTCTGTGTCTTGTTTCTGATCATCTGCTTTTTAACAAAACATTGCCTTAAGTATTCACATCTTGCACATTTTCATGTCTGTAAAGATCAATTTTCCTGCATAGCTCTCTCTCTCTCATGTCATGTTTGTGAAATTAAACAACCCATATTTGTGTAAAACACATGGTGTTGAAAACAGAGATTATATTGTAATTAATACTAACATTTGAAATGTTTCATTAATATCTTAATTCATCAAAAAAAATAATAAATCAATCTTAACACAATAGGCAAACATATCTTGTGTTGTACTAATAACGGCACTTAATCAATTTTAAAAACATGTACACATTTGTTTACCTTATCAATTTTTGTTCTCTTTTTTATGCATTTATTCACACAGTCACTGTTGTCTTCCCCCAAATCTGAACAAAAAAGGAATATTAGCAAACAAACAAACAAGAAAAACCCAGTAACTTTCAATCCATGAAATTCATTGTCAGTTTTTTTTCTGCAGAGGTCTCCAATAGCAGAAAGCTAAGCACATAAACACATACTAGCGAAAAAAAAAAAAAGCAGTGGCACCATATTTTAGTGCTGCATTATTCCCCAAGACAATATGCCCCCTCTCTCTTTCTCTGTAAAAAATCATTTTTAATTCCAAAAGCAAAATATCTTTCATACAAAACAGTGAATGCAATGAAGATCCACTAGCACTCGCACACCTGTATACGTGGAGGACAAGCCTCTGAGATGTCACTTCCAGCATCGCTGTTGGCATTGTGTGGTGTCAGTCGTCCAATCATGATCTGATCCATCTGCTGAGTAGCCGCTATCTCTGCATTCAACTGCTGGGCCATGGACGATTCCGTCAATGACGCTACACAAATCGATATGTATGTTTAAACACTTTTTGTATACAGGAAATGTACAGAATCATGTATTCTTCTGTATTCACACATTCTCAGAAATATCATAAGCTTCAAAACAAACAGCACATAGGTTTCACCTCTATTTCAATTACAAATGCTAGATTAAAGCTACACTATAACTTTTTTTTTTTTTTTTTTTTGCTGTCCCAACCTCTACGCCACCTCAGAGGCAGTGCACCCACGCCGCCCATTCCGACATCCCATCCACAGCCACAGCCTGGTCGGCCCCGCCGAAGCCCCGGCACCGGCAATCCACAGGGAGCAGTCAATGTCAAGTTGTCAAGAGGCAACCCACTGGAGGAGACACTGCACTGCTGCCGAGTCACTTCGGTGGTGTTCAGTGGCGCCTGTTCTGATCTAACATACGCAGGACACCACCTACTAAGCCCCCTACTGACGACAGTAATTGCTTAGTCGCGGAGCCGGCGTGAGTGAGCTCTCCCTCCGGGGGGCGCCACCACGTCCGTCCAACGACAGCCCCCATGGACTCGCCGATACCGGTGACCCCGACGGAACCAAACCAAGGCCATAGACGTAGAGAGGATATCGAAATTGAGGTCACCATGAGAGCAGGGCATGAAGGGCCATAGAATTTGAGACATTTTTTTTATGCTGATCGATGAGAATGAGGATGATTAAGATGATGCTACGGATTTCCATTTCGGTCTGAGACTACATGACAGGGCTGTACTCTACGCTTCCTTTCATAATATATCCCGGCATCAACCAGGCCAGAGAGATACAGGCACCTGCAGTGTTGGTCAGAAAATTTGAGCAACACTCTCAGAAACGCATCCATTAAGTGGATGAAACTCGACTGTGTGGTCCCAGTCTTCCCAACTGAGTCCGCAGCAAACTCAACTCTGGGTAGGAGCCGGTCGGGGCAGAAAAACCCACATGACTCTGATGGGATTCGAATCCACGACCTCCCAGCTGGGAGTCCGCGACGCTAACCACTTCGCCACGGCGGCTGGTTGCTACACTATAACTTTGCTGCACTGATGATGGGACAACATCCTGTTGGAATCATCTTTCTACATAACTTTGTCATGACTGCAGAAATGCCACACATGCAGTAATATGTCAAATACTAGGGTACAGCAATATGAATAGGTTAAATTTACAGTCAATTCAACAATGGACAATGTTTCTGTTGGGTACTGCTAGTCTGAATTATGTGATTTTAGAGTAAAAATTGTACTCCATTCCATCTTACATGAAACTTTTCTTTTTGTCCATTATCCATGAGGAAAAACTCAGTAAAAACAGAGGACTACAGTGTAAGTAAGAGAGAGAGAGAGAGACATAGACAGAGAGAAAGACAGACAGAGAGAGAAAGAGAGAGAGAGAGAGACATAGAGACAGAGAAACAGGGAGACAGAAAGAGAGAGAGACTGACAGAGACCGACAGAAAGATAGAAAAGATAGATTGAAAGGAATCAATTTAAGTGATCATTTCATCATGAAAATGATGGCAATCATATTCTGACCTCTACAATAATGAAAAAAAAAAAAAATCAGCATGTACACACAGGAATATGCATACATGAAAAGCAGCATCCTACACGCTAATCCAATCAAATGCAGTACAATGGTTCTGTTTGCTCATCCACCCGGTGTTCTGTACGATATCAATCTCTTTCTGTTGTAATGGAACTCGTCTACTTACTCAGTTCTTCACTTCGCAGTCGGTCAATCTCCTGTTGGTGCTGCACTCTGAGGTGGTTGAGCTCTGTCTTGTGCTGCTTCTCCAGCTCTTGCTGCTGCTGGGACAAGGCCTGGTCTAACTTGCGCTGGTGCAACTGCTGCACCTGCTGCATTTCATGGTCATGGCGTGACTGCAGCTCCCTCAGCTTTACCTCCAAGTCCAAACGGGCTGACTCTTGGATCTCACGCACATGGCGCTGGTGCTCTTCACCCAACTCTTCTCGCAGTTCATCCAATTTCTGTTCAGATAAAAGTTAATGTGACGCAGGGAAATAAACAACTTTGTTGTGTCTCTAATGGAAACTGGGGTTAAAAGATAGGAACAAACACTTGTTTCATATTAAACAGTACATCAAACTCGTTATGAGATTAAATAATAACTTGTAAGAACTGCAGGTCTGTGAATCAAACTTGAAATGACCTGTAAAAAGAGTAGGTCTGTGAAATTATGAGTTTCATTTCACTACTTTCATTTCAATATATATGAGCCTCAAGTGGCTCATTGGTCTGAATTTGTTATGATGTAGCATCTCTTCATCAATCTCATATTTAATCTATTTCCCAACAGACAACACTGTATGGAACTATAAATCAACACAAAGGATTAAACAACAGACTGGAAGTTGATATTGCAATGAAATTCAATCCTGTTTACACAGGCGGTAGACATCATCTTGAAAGCAGCCAAAGAGTCATACAGGTTCAGCAGATCTCTGGAATACTCCCCCCCCCCCCCCCAAAAAAAAAAAAGCGTTAATGGATGATTCAACAGTCCTTCCCACCAAGGAAGAAGAAATATCAAGATACTGAAGCAGTCAGATGAGCTGGTCACTTCATCAAACATGGGTTTCAAACCAAAGATGTTACAAACTCCCTACGAAAATTGTAAGCAGCCAAAACAGGTACATTCACTTAGCTAACCTAACCGTTCCAACAGTGACAGAAAAACCTGTCCAGAACCTTGGATGGTGGAGTAACGATTCCCTGAAACACTAAGAGGGGAAGCGAAATCAAACAAATAGCAGAAGAAAGACTGCAGGTAAGTGTGGTCTCTCTTGCAAATATAAAGTCTGGAGTTTGATCACAAAGCTCATCTACGATTTACTGAAGTTCAGTTTCAGCACAAGCACAGTGGAACCAACAGAGGCCAAAATGAACTACTCCAGGAATGGATTTGTGTCCCATCTGGTGTCACTGGCGCCAAGCTCTGAAACTACCTCAGAAATCCATCCTTGATGAGTTCAGAGTGCTAAGAAGCAAGGCTACAAACTATGTTTGAGGACTCAAGAGACAAGGTTGTGAGATCAGCCCAGGTTTAGCTAAAGACTGGCCGAAAATGGAAAGTTCAGAAAGCAGTGGAGGTGGCAAAGGCAAACGTCATAAACCAACAGAATTGAAAAGTGGTCAAAGGCCAAAGGGAAATCAAAGAGAAACATGGTAACACAGGACATGAAGAAAGAACAAGATGCCAAGAGAACCCAGAAGGCAGTCCTGCATGGCCAACTGGGGTAATAAAACTGTATGGAGACACATACTCAAAAAAGTCTCATCTACAGTGAAATAGGGCATATGGTTCCTCTTAGGATCAGCTTCATCCTCAGACCTGACTATGACCTCCTACCCTAGAATTTAAACCAGGTGAAATAGGGAGAATCAGATGACACTGTGAGCCCACTCTGTCAGGGCAAAGAAACTGCAGAACATGCACGTAGTTTATGAAAAGCAGCACTAACCAGGAAAGGCATACACGTATACACAATCACGAATTTAAAGAAATTGTATATGCAATTGTCATTGCCAGTGTAAACACTATGCCACCAGAAGCTCCAGCAACGAAGCTCTACACAGCAAGAAGTCAGAAATCAAGGTCTGGAACAGCTGTGACATCTACAGTATGGAGGCAGGGTTTACTGGATGGAGTGGATGACTGGGAGTGCACAGCACACCTTATAGAGTGGGAAACCATCCAGAGATCACCATGAAGAGAGGCATGAGATAAGATATAGTACGGCACTAAGTTCATCAAAATGAAAGGTTTTGATTGGACTCACAAAGTCATATGAGAGACTCCGGACAGCCCATCTCTACAGGACTGAGAAGTATGCCAGTCTAGCCAGTATCTTGAAGGAATCTGGCTCACAAGCCAAAGTCTTTGCCATAGCTGTTGAAGAAAGGGGGGGGGGGGGGGGGGGGGGGTTGTAGGCTCATCAGCCTCTCTTGATTCTGGTATGAAGAAGACCAGAACACTTAAGGCAATGGCAAAGGTAGCTGAAAAGAGTTCCAGCTGGATCTGGTTAAGGAGGAACAAAAGTGAATTTCAGTTTCCCAGCTTAGATGTCCAATAGTAATTTGAGCAAGACATCCATAAAAAGATGACCCCTTTAGAAGCCCCATCATCCAGGCTGTGAGGTTTCAATTCCACCAGTTCATATATTTCTCGCAGCAGGGCATCTAACAGTCACAAGGGGATGCGACTCGGTCTCCTTAGATAGTGAGGAGTTCTGGGCTGAACACTTGTCTGAGGGAGGAGGGGGCCTTCTTCTCTACATTCTCCTCTCAAGCTCTCCCTAAATTTTCTTCCCATCATCACATAACAGCCATCGAATCACAGTCCTCCACTTCCATACCTGCACAAAATCTTCAGCAGACATGGTGGAAGAGGACCTGAGAAGGTCCAGTTCGGCTTCCAGTTTCTCTATGCGCTCCTTGTCCTCGCTGACCTCTGTGTGCAAGTTGCTCTGCTCCTGTATAGCAGCTAGAGCTGCTCGTGCTCGCTGCAGCTCAGAACGAAGGTGGGCAATCTGCTGTTTGGTCCTGGGGGACAGGGACTGGGACCCCGTGATGGCTGAACCTTCTTCTGACGCTTTCTCTGCATTGGCCAGGAGCTGCCTGGCTTCTCCCAACTCTCTTTTTAGTGAAGCTATCAGAGCTTCTTTTTCCTGAACAATGAACCCACACTGAGGGATAACAAGCGATCTGCTTATGCCGTGCTTTCAAACACAAAGCATGCATATCTGGAGATACAAAGCAGAACCACATACATGGCCACAGACCACTCTGTTCAGGCAATATTTAATAAAAGATACGTGTAAGCATGCAGACAAAAGTGTGACTGTACACTTGCATGCAACCTAAGCCTCATGCATATGTTTGCGTGCATCTCTCTCACAAGCACACACACACACACATACATACACACACACACAAACACACACATACGCACAAAAGTACACTCAAGCACACACACACCACACATACTGATACACCAAAGTGAATGTACAGTGATATGACCTTTTTTAAAAACACAAACATTTTCATTTGATTCATTCTGTTCCTCTCTTACTCATCCATCCTATGACCTTTTTTAAAAACACAAACATTTTCATTTGATTCATTCTGTTCCTCTCTTACTCATCCATCCATCCATGATAGCTTAAGTAAAAACACACGGACAGTCTGAATTCAGCCAACAATTCTACTACTCTTGGAGGGCAAACCATTATGGATTTTTTCACATTTTTCATACTGGAAAAGAAAAGACTGGGAATTACAGTTTCTCAAACCAATTTACCTGATGCAACATGCATATTTCAAACCTGTGCAAACTAGATGTATATGTACAAGGCGCACAATGCAAATCTGATTGCACATTTATATGTATGAGTGAGCAGCGAGCATGCAGCCATGTGGGACTGGTAAAAGGACAAAAAGATTGATGGCTTGATGCTGGTGTTGTACATGTGTTTGAACGTCCATCTTGAGGCGTGCGCGCACGCACGCACACGCACACACACACAAACACACACACACACACACACACACACACACACCAGTGACTGAATGGTCATTCTGTGTAAAACAAAATAAGAGGTACACATCCCATGCTGAAGCCACAATACAGAACAGATAAAGAAAAGTATGACTTGACCAAATGCATGCATCTTTTACGAATCCCTTCCCCACAACAACACACTCAAATACTAAAAAAAAACCTTGACCTCAATACCCATATTGTTGCAATGGACACAAATATTAAAAACACACATACGCATGCACGCACACACACTCGCACACCCATCACCACCAATCCAAATCACTAGGTTGGATTCATAAGCAGAATATTTCCTCTGCAATAATCGAGATCCAGGCACCTAAGAATCCAGTATTTCAAATGCCTGCTATGATCTACTCACAATGTGCTACAATAGACTGCTACTCCAGATTACTGTTTTTTTTTTGTGGATGTATTAATCATAACAAGAAAACTTGTGGATGTATTAATTATAACAAGAAACCTATCTGAAATAAGTCATGATTACAAATGTTATTGGAACATAATTTTCAAACGAAAGATGAGATTAGATTCAAAACCAAACAAAACTGAGCAAAAATTGAAAATACTGAGAAAGAAGGAATGAAAAACACACACAAAGAAAGAAAATCAGGCAAAAGAAAGAAAAAAAATAAACATTCAAGCAAACCAAATAAAATTATTCTTTTTTCCTTTTTCTCTCTTTCTTTTGATCTTTGGTTAACCCATTTTACACAGTTCACACACTTGTGCGCAGAATTAGGTTTTAGGTGAGTGCACAGCCTATTCTTGCTATCAAGTTTAAGGAAAACAAGAAAACCTACTTATATGCTACAAGTCCAACTTGATTCTACAAAACAAAACAAAAAAGTTGGACATAATAAAACAAAACAAAAAAAAAAACAAAGAAAGAAACAAAAGCTCTACTACATCATCTAATAAAATGAGCGTTCAATGTGACTAAAGCAATGAAATGCTTTACAACCAATGACACCCTCCTAAGCAATGGTCTTTGACCAATAAAAAATGATGAATGTATCAAATCAGTAATAACAATGGACTTGGCTACCCATGGACTGTGAATAAAAAAAAAGCTCTGACGTGGTGTCTGTGATTCTGTGTTGAAATGATCCCACATCGGATGCTCTGACATGATTGCTGACCTGCAGTCTAAGAGTCATGGTCATTACGGAGGCAGAAAATTCAGTGGCATTGTGATGCTTTCGTCTCAGCCAGGACTCAAGTTCTTGCCGCACACTGGCCAGCTCATGGTTTTTAGAAGCTAGCTCCCGCTGCTGACGTCGCAACCACATCTCAGTGTCAAGGGCCTGTGCTGCTATCTGTTAACACAAGGGTGTCAGTGCCTCCACTGGCCTTCTCCCACTGCATGAGGGATCCAGCGCTTGGTTTGCTCTAAACAATCCTACTTTTGGTGCTGATGTCAACATCCTTGAGTGCATTCTGACTGACACATGTGTGTGCACAACAAAAATTGTTTATCAAAGAGAATGAATCAGTAATACATATAAACAGCCAACTGCAATGGATATTTTGTTAATAATCACTCTTGATACAAATATGGTGAACAATGTGTGTACGTTTGTACAAATATGATAGGTAATCACAAAATTTGCTTTTGATTTTTTTCATTGCATATGGTGGGGAGGGGGGCATATGGTGGGGAGGGGGGGGGGGGGGGGGGGGGCAAAGCACTCTTGTAGGATGTAAGTATCTAATACAAGAATTAAATATATTAACTTAATAAATCTAAAGAAAATGAAAAAAACAGTAACAACCAATTTGAATATGTCACAGAAGTGAGTCTCAATGTGAACATTTGTGAACCAGATTAATGTGAACCACTCCAAAAAAATACAATAAAAAAGCTGAGCACAGTGTGACAGAATCATGAAACCTAGAGAACAATAATCAATGATCGCATCACTGATACACAAGAGAGCCTCGAACTTCTACAGGAAGCATTCTTCATGCTAAAATTATAATGCTGAAAAAAAAGACTATCTTGAAATACAAATCAAGCACAAAATTTAAAAATCCATCCATTTTCATATCACCGTTTAATATCACTATGGAATCATTTTAATTAAAACTGATTGTTCTCTCTTTCCTTGTTACTTTGTCTCCATATTATTTATTCATACCTTCATTGCAAAACAAATACAAAAATTACACTGCATAGAGCAAACATAGAACATTACCATACTTTTAATCCTCCTAAAATCTGCATCTTTGGTGATACCTGTCTAGCGAGTGGGAAGATCACAAAAGAAAAGTATGAACTTGACAACTTAGATAATCCGATTACAGCAACATGAAACTAGTAAACAAATCTACTGATCTAAATATTCAAATGTTGAAAATATTCAATTAAACTACAGTGTATAGCTGTATTTAAGCATAATCATCATGCTAAAAAAAGGAGAAAAAATGTTCATAAATCTGGAACAAACACGTAAACATAAGATCTTCTTTAAATCATCAAATCTCAGCATATTTTCAAATGACTTGGTGTCATTCTTTAAAAAAAAAATCAGCTTTATCTGTTATACAAAACTTAAGGCTCACATCTTTTGGTCTGCAACAACACCTACATTCAAAAGGTTAGCTTCAAACATTGCAGTTCTAACACAAAGTCGTACTGGTAAAGTTATCCAATATGAATACAAAGAAAACGCCAAACACAGCAGACGAACACTTTCAGGAAAAGCAAATACAAAGGCAGGCCACACGCTACACTTACTTGTGGACTCACAGATGACAGCCCAGGCTCAGACTCCCAGCGAGACAGAGTGGACACCTCTGCCGTGGAAGGGATGGGCAGCGAAGCAGACAGACTATCTGACACCACTGACTGTATGTGCTGAGCTCGGCTCAACGCATCCTCCGACTCATTGTCTTCGCTCTCTGGGGTTCTGAGACCAGCGGAGCTCTCCGACGCCTGAATTTCTCTCAGCCGCTGGGACTCTTGGTGCAGGCTCTGCACCTCTGCCTGCAGCTAAACCAAGAATAAGCACTGAACTTTAAAGATACACAATTTCTTATTTCATCTTACTAGTCAATCATACCCAAACTGAACAACATACACAGTGTAACTGGATAGGTGAAAACCATGAAAAACACCAAACTTTTAAAAATACAAAATCTTTTGTCTTGCAAGTCAATCAAATACAAACTGAATAAAGCACACAGTGTGAAGGGATACATGACAACAAAAACAAACAAAAGTCTCTTATCAAACTTGGACGCAACATTGATGCCTGAAACAAACTGTCATAACAAGGAATTTCAAGCAAATGGTACAACCATCTTAATGTATAAGGAGCAAGTACAGTGTCTAAAGAATTTCTTTATTTAAATCATGAATGAATGACAAAATGATGTCATAGCCAGTTCTGGTGAAAACAGTTCATCGCTGTACCTGGCACCTGAAGACTATTCTACACAATTAGTTCACACAGAAACTGGCTTCCCATTGCAGTACAGTATAAACATGCCCCGATTAAAATCACAAGGCCAGGAAACAAGGCATGTTACCAACACTTAAAGCACCTGACCTGTTGAATCTGCTCCTCCCTTTCAGTCAGCTGTGCGGAGGTCTGGTCCAGACGTGTCTGGGTTCCATTGACTTGCTGCTGTAGTTCTGCTACCTGCAATGACGACTGCTGCAGCCTCTCTTGAAGAGCTTTCACATCATCTGTGGCTGTACTCTCCCTCTGAAATAGCCACAGTGTTGTTACAACATGGACAGTGTACACAGATCAGCACATTAATACGGTTTAATTCTTACAGTAAATGAAAAATATCTATTCATATTTTCATAATAAGAATGTATTATTTTATGTATATGGATGATACTTCACAATCTGACTGTACATTTGAATTTCCTTTTGCACAAAATTTAACTAAATCTTACAATCCAAGTGTGGGGCAAAAGAAAGTCTTTGGCAAAGTAAACAATACCATTTCCTTTTCCATTTCAGAGTAGTACAACACCACTCAACTTCTTTCTTTTTTTTTACCACCTTGACCTTGAGTAAACATGTCAATCCTTTACCGTGTCCAGAAAGAAAAGAGGAGAAAACAGAGCTTAAGCCAGTCAGGAGAAGCTCCAAGGCACACATCCCACCCATCACTAATTTTCATTCTCTTATTTTTGCTTATTAACAGAGGAATTGTTTGTTCTGACTTGAAGTAAATGGGTAGGATACAGAACAATTCAAATTAAAAACAAAAATTAATTTGGAACAGTGCTGACTTTACAGGGCCAGGCCTTACCTTAGCTTCCTCCAGCTGCTGTGTCAGCACAGCCACCTCCGTCTGAAGGCCACTGATGGTGCTCAGGTGATCCTCCACTTGCTGCAGCACAGTCAGTTGCTCAGTTTCCAGCCGGCGGACAGCGTTGGCCTCCTGTTGGAGGTGTTGCTGCAGGTTCTCCACCTCCTCCTCTTTCTTTTGTACTGCTTCCTTGAACCTGTGTGTCAGTGGGTTTTTTTTCAATAACTGAGTTTTGACTGGAAATACCATCATCAGCCTTGGAGTTTGGTCAAACAGAGCAAACCCATTTGTCATGGTTTGTCACAGTTTGTTGTGATACAGTATAAAAGCTGAAATTAAGTTTCATTTGCTACCAACCTTCATTTGATACTTTGCTCAAACTCCGTGCGTGCGTGCCAGCATGTGCGCGCGTGTGTGTGTGTGAATATGCATAACCCATTTCTGACTCAACTGCTTATAAACTCAGCCATTTGACCTGAAGATAACACATAAAAAGCAGTGCTTGCAGGGAAAATAAAATTAAAAAAAATTCCTTGTGACAACACCCACATAGCATTCTGAACAAATTTATATAAAAGAGAAAAGCATGAAAATATGGTCTTAACTGAAAATATATGGATTTGTTACAAGATTCTAAACCAAACTTGCTATTCCAAGTTTCCTATATGTCACCTGGTTACGAGTTACCTGGTACTATGCTGAATGAGTTCATCTTGTGTGTGCATGTATTTACAAACCCTTACATGCATGTAAGTATGTAAGGTTGAGCATGAATGTTAAAATATGTTCCATAATTGAAATGGTTATTGGAGTAGCCAACAGTTCATTTAGTTCTGTATATTTCTTACATTTCAACTTTCTCCACTAACAATGCTACATTAACTTTAATATTGAAGAAAAGAACCCTGACGACTAACAAACATGAAAAAAATATCTAATCTGAACAAGATTGCATCGAAGCAAGATGTTTTCTTCAAAGCAAACACACAAACCAGAGCACTGTGGAGGGCTAAAACCTCCTGGAGTGAAACAGACCACCAGGCTATGACTTCCTCCGACATCAAAACCCAACAAATTAAAACAAACAAACCCATATGAAACATTCTTTCAGTAGCAAAAATAAACATCTGATACCATGTTTAAGATGAGCAATTTCGTCAAAAGAGAAGTTTCAGCGCTGTGGAACTTACTGTTGCCGCTGATCTTGGAGCTCAGTCTCCAGCTCTCCCAACCTGGCAGCCACGGCATCCTGTGTGTCCTGTAGCTGCTGTTGCAGGTTTGCCAGCTCTCTGTCCTTCAGGTCGTCTTCTGATGTCCTGTCTTCTTGCAGTTGATGGATCAGGTCCTCCTTGCCTTTCAGCACATTCTCCAGGTGGGCCACATCAGCCTTCAGTTCTCTTATCTTGTAAGACAAAACAAAATAACAATGCTCTGGCTCTTGATATGGTCTTGAACAACCAACTCAGAAGGACAAAATGTGATCTGCACTGAAAGTATGCATCACACAGATATAGCTTTCCCTTTATTTACCCATGTCTGCTCTCTTTGCTTGGTTGTGTCTTATCAAACTATTTGGTGAAATCTTGTATGGAATAATACCTTGTCTTGACAGCATTTTTGAGTGTGAATGCAAGCATGTGTTCGTGTGTTGTGTATGTAGGAGTGTGCATATATCCACAATAATTTTTGTTATTTGCGAGCATGTACATTTGAGTATATACATACATATATATATATATATATATATATATATACAACAAACTAATAAATTCCAAGGATAAGTACCGCACCGTTCCAGCAACTTACAGAGCAGCTTGGTGTTGCAATGACTGCAAGAAATATTGAAGAAATAGGGGGAGATACGCATTCATATCTGCAGTGGTAGATGATTCTGCCTAACTAACAGTATGTGCATGAGTGGGTGAATGGGGAAAAATAAAATAAATGCTTCTCAAAATGAGCCTTCAGCAAGCTTATATTCTCCAAGAGGGAGACATCCTCCAATATGGAGGGAAACTCACTAACATATAACTCCTGGTCATATACCGATATTTCGAAACTTGGTGGTTTCTCCTCAGTGACCGCGGAAAGTGGTAATTTGACACCTCTGCCTTTTCAGTTTATTTTATTTTTCCCCATTCACCCACTCATGCACATACTGTTAGTTAGGCAGAATCATCTACCACTGCAGATATGAATGCGTATCTCCCCCTATTTCTTCAATCTAAGACATAAGAGCAAGCTTTGTTTATAATTCAATATTTCTTGCAGTCATTGCAACACCAAGCTGCTCTGTAAGTTGCTGGAACGGTGCGGTACTTATCCTTGGAATTTATTAGTTTGTTGTATTTTAGTCCCTTGCGGATTCATTCCAAGAACTAGCCCTCAGCACTTGTGTCTTAGAGGATATCGTTTTATATTTTCTATTTTTCACAAGAAAATGTAGTTTGTTTTGCTCTTTTATGATTTTCTTTTGCTTCTTAGATGGCACCTTTGGTTGGTTTTTTGAAAACTCAACAAACATACTACGGTATTGCACACCAACCTTTTCTGGGATTGCATTCTTCTTAAAACTGAAAAGGCAGAGGAGTCAAATTACCACTTTCCGCGGTCACTGAGGAGAAACCACCAAGTTTCGAAATATCGGTATATGACCAGGAGTTATATGTTAGTGAGTTTCCCTCCATATTGGAGGATGTCTCCCTCTTGGAGAATATAAGCTTGCTGAAGGCTCATTTTGAGAAGCATTTATTTTATTTTTCCCCATTCACCCACTCATGCACATACTGTTAGTTAGGCAGAATCATCTACCACTGCAGATATGAATGCGTATCTCCCCCTATTTCTTCAATCTAAGACATAAGAGCAAGCTTTGTTTATAATTCAATATATATATATATATATATATATATATATATATATATATAGATATATATATATATATATACACGCTTATGCTCAGTTTGTAAATACCTGCCCACCCCAACCATCCTCCCCTCCCCCCTTGGCATCTGTCATGAAATTCATGCCAATGATAGTGGCTCACCTGATCCTCCAAGGGTTTCACTTGCTGCCCCTCTTCTAGCTCCTGCTGAAGCTGGCGACCCCACTCCCTCTCTTTTTCTAGCACCTCATCCTTCTCCCTCACTGCCTCTTGCAGCTCCAGACATGACTTCCTCCCCTCTTCCAGCTGATGCAGCTTGTCGGACACCTCGAGTTCCAGATCACTACGCAGCTTCAATGCTTTTTGTAGCTCGTCTGCCTTCTCCAAAAGTTCACCCTGGAGTTGTGAAAGAGTTTTCTGGTCTTGATCCCATTGGGAGGCTTGGTCTGCCAGCTGCGTCTTCAGAGACTGGACCTCATCTTTAAGTGTCCCTGTGAGCAGAAAGTCAAGTCCAGTCAAACTGTTCATAGCTCAGCTGACCGTGAAGGCCACGCTAGGGCTGCTAACATGAGACCAGGATAAGCATTTAAAGATGGGATACACACATACATCATTTTGTTAAAACTAACAGGATATCTTTTTACAAAGCGCAATAATTTTTTCGAAAACTAAAATCAATGAAGCAAAGATGATGTTGAGTGATCTGCTGGATTCTGACAATTCAATGACCCTTGAGAGTGTTGGAAGATTGCATCCTCTTTGAAGATCTATTCTAGAAACATGCAGTAATTGGTTGAAAACACGTCTGCAGCTCATGTCACTACAATTCATGGTTCGTTTTGCCAAAAAGTTTACCATGAAAAACAACTTTCATTCGCCTATTCAAACCCTATGCTGTTGACAGAAAACTGCGATGTCAGTCATTGTACTGTCTGCATTCACTAAGTCAACATGGCAACTTGAAATGAAAGAAAGACAAGCTGCAATCCCCATTTACATTAAAAGATGGAGAAAGGCACTGGCTGAACTGTACGCCTGTGTGACAGCAAACGGACATACATATATACTTTGTGCAAGTTCCAACAGATGCAGAATCCATTTTAATTAATGAGCTCATTAAGTCTGACTTCAGGCCTTTGCTCAACAACAAAAAAAAAGTACTTGTTTTGAAACAAGTACTTGAGCATTTCAGTGTTTGCCATCTAAACTGCACCGGTCAACCAAAGACTACATATGCTCTTAGTGTGTGTGTTTGTGTGTGTGTGTGTGTGTGTGTGTGTGTGTGTGTGTCTGCTGACATGCATTATGTCCAGGTGCTGATTTTTAACTACTGAAGAGTATTGATGTGGCCATTACCTTATCAGATATTAAAACTATTTGCTGCTTTTCTCATAATTGCAGAGCTGATGTGTGCTAATTATATACTTTGACCATTTGATTTTATATGGTTTCCTTCTTCTTGTTGATTTTTTGTCACTTAGTTATACCCTTTCTTGCAGCTGCTTTTTTTTTTTCTAGTTATTTGCCAGTCAAATTGTATGGCTAGTAAAAAAAGAAATTGTAACCAATGATATGTGTACAATTTATCAAAAAAATATAAGTGATGCTGGCTGATCACTTCTTGGGTGTATCATTCAATATATCATTTCGATCTGTTTAGTGTATTTTTTCTCTGTTTAACTTTCTGCTGCCTAAGTGACATCCCTTTGGAATCTACAAAATAATGTGTCATATTTCAACAGTTACAGCGTAATTAAATAATCATTTGACATACGTTAATACTTCTGCATCACTAATAGGAAATTTCTTTCACTAGCTAACATATATAACTGAATTCTTCTGTCAAGCTGAGAAAGAGATACCAATCAATACTCTCATTTTCTCTTCTATAGTGTATATCAGGTGCTTGATTCCACAAGGACAGCACGTACAAAATAAAATTGCTGCGCAATGACATTTTTGTAACATAATTACTGTGTTTGTGATGGTAATGTTTTGTTTGTTGAGCATTTTGTTTGTGTGTGTGTGTGTGTGTGTGTGTGTGTGTGTGTGTGTGTGTGTGTGTGTGCGTGCATGCGTGCGTGCATGCGTGTATGTGTGAGTGAGTGTGTGAGTGTGTGTGCGTGTGTGTGTGTGTGTGTGTATGTGTGAGCGTGTGTATGTTGATATGCATGTTAGCTCGTGTGGGCATCATATCATCTTATGCTCTTCTGTTATCAATTGCTTCGGTTGTTTTTGCTGTGCCAATACGTTCTGAAAATATAATTTAATAGGAAGATTTTTTCCTGTGGTTTCTTACTAACCAACCATAGTTCATCAGCTACTTTTTCACATGCAGATTCATTTTGCTGTGTAAAAGATTTATTTTGAAATTATGGAGAGTTGTAAATCAATTATGTAACATACGTCTGTATCACGTACTTGATTTAACAAGCTGGCATAAAGAAATAAATAACTGTGCAAGACCAAAATGATTTGATTCAGCATTTTCAAATGATATACGTGCGTGTGTGTGTGTGTGTGTGTGTGTGTGTGTGTGTGTGTGTGTACATATATCCCTGTTATAAATGCAGATCAGTACTGTAGACTCTTTATTCCACTGGATAAGAAATCAGTTACTTTAATTTTATATACTGAATTTGTCGTTTTAGCCAGTCTATTTATTATATCTGATAAATCACCTGAATCACTGTAATTAATCTCTGATAATTCATCAAGGATATAACAGTCACACAGTGTTCCTTGATCTCAGGAGACTAAAGTTAGATCTTTAGCATTAGCTTTGTGTCTGGGATTATACGGCATGTGCGTTTGATTATTAAAAGAGAGAGAGAGAGACACAGAGAGAGAGAGAAGGTACAACTGATTGGAACATCTGCATTATCAATGACAGCCTGCCTAATACCACAGTCTGGGGACCAGAATTTTTTTACTGAAATTGTCATCTTCACTAAAATCTCAAGCATCGGGCTCATACTGACAGAACATCATTCTGAGGTTTCAGAATCAATAAGTGCATCTGATAATCAACATAATGACTGTATTATCAAGTACACAGCAAGATCAGGTAGACTGGTCTTACACCGAGCAACCAACTTATTCAGTAATGCTAGGATTTGGCTGACTACGGATGAAAATGCACTCTTTCATGATCAATTTCACATGTCCGCTCACGATTAAAAGTAAATTTTTACAATGTGTCAAACACTTCATATATCATGCCAAGCTGACTGATTATCGTCAGCCTCTAAAATACACCTTTAATAGATTGCAACATGTTCAAAGCTGAACTACTCTTCACTTGATTGGAACCCCAGAGCAACCACATTGAAATGTCATGGACATTAATAGAGGGTCTTTACAAAGAGACAGACAGACTAGCATTAATACATGCATGCACAATTCAGCACATGCCTACAGGGAAAGCAAATGCTTTCATGTTGATTCTTTTCAGCCATTTCTTCAGCCATCAATTCAATGCTGTAAAATCATCATGCCTTATTTTCAATGAGAGTGTAAGGGCCTTTTTCTAGGATTAGTTTTTCCACTTACTGGGATCTTCCTTGTCCTGACATCAATAAAGCACTCCCACACTTTTATTTTTTTTTTAATCAGAAAGAGTTGTCCATCTCTTTGCGTACATGCTTTATCATTCTTTAACAAACTACTGACACCAATAAGCCACCCCACACTTTGTTGTTTTGTACTCATAAAGAGCTTTACCTGTCCTTGAATGTATACTTTTTGTGCCTTCACAAGCCTTCATGTACATTCAATCTTGTTTTTGTCTGTTTACAATCCACTGCTTCTCTTTTGCTAACATTCCCCTGTGTTCCCCGGAAGGACTGATCTCTTCTAGGACTACAATTTTTAAGAGGTATGCTGGCCACAAACACTACCATGATGACTTCATAGGCAGAGCATTTCATCTTACAATGGCGTGGACATTCACAACTGAGCAACCATATATAATTCCACAAGAAATGAAAATGGTCAGGGAACAATTTTTCCATTTAAATTAAGACAAAAGGAGAAGGGGGTGTGGGGATGGGGGAGGTAAAAGAGACAACATCCAAGGCCCATGAGTGAAGGACACAGGATTCCACAACTCAGTAGTGTGTAACCATTAACGCCATTTCAATTTACAGCAACTGAAACAAAGTAACAAAATCTGCATGCTGCAGAAAGCTGAAACAAACACTAGGATTATTACTCCACAAAATGAGACCAACTGTGCTTATGAATGGTATTGTACAGACATGC
Source organism: Conus ventricosus (assembly GCA_018398815.1). NCBI lineage: Eukaryota > Metazoa > Mollusca > Gastropoda > Neogastropoda > Conidae > Conus > Conus ventricosus. The sequence continues at coordinate 79,993,416 of CM031597.1, forward strand.
CTGATATTAATTACTATGTGCAAGCGACTCACAGAAATCTACAATTATTAAAAAAACCCATCACTAACTTGAACTGGTAGCAAATACTGGGACATAAAACAAAGCATGTGCAAAGCAAAATAAAGGCAGGTGGACCAAGTTTAGTAAATGCATGCATTCTATATCTTTCTTTTTAAAAACTATGATTCTATGCAAGCAAGTTTTTCTAAGCAGGGTTTAGTTTAAAGCACGACATAAAAACCGCCCTTTGTATGATTTCACAGTGCAAGGAATAAAATAGCTAATCAAGCGTTGTTGTCAAGCAGTTACAGGGAGTTCCATACCATCAAAACTTGAGAACAAGTTTACCAACCATTTCTGTACCACACAGGAAGGGAAAGGAAATCAGCAAGCAGGATGAATGAACAGAGAGGGGAAAAAAACAACAAACAAACAAACAAACAAAGGGGGAACTACCATAGCTTCCAGTTTTTCACTGAGCTCGTAGAGTTCTTCTTCCTTCTCATCCACAACATTGCGTTGTTCTCGCAACTGTCGTTGCACTGCTGCCAGTTCCGCTTCCAGGTCCTGCGAGAGGCACCACGCCCACACACCCGCAAGTATACACACACACACAAACACCCTGTTAGGATAGGAAGGGGTGAAGGTGGGGGCACAGCCGGACAGCAGGAGAGGAGTGTGCATGGGTGGTCAGGGTGCAAGTGGTGTGAAGTGGTAAACTGTGACACCAATCAGTTCCTCTGCAGGCACTACAACTGAACCTTCTGAGCGTAAACATCCCCTGTATTACCTGTTCAGGGAGGGAGCAAAAGCAGGGGGAAACCCAAAGCAGGTCAGGACACTTTAAGAAATGACTATACAAATCTATAAAAATAGTATGCAACAGTATGTAATGTTCATACTTTTTTTTTTTAGTGCTAGCATGCTCTGCATTAGAAAAAAAAGCACCCAAAACTACATAAACCATGCTTGTAGCAAGTGACTGCATTTGAGGGGTAAAACTGGTCAGGCGGAGAAGTGTGCAAGTGTGTGTGTGGTGTGTGTGTGGTGCGTTGTGTGGTGCGTTGTGTTGCGGTGTGTTGTGTTGTGTGGTGTGGTGTGGTGGTGTGTGGTGTGGTGTGGTGTTTGTGTGTGTGTGTGTGTGTGTGTGTGTGTGTGTGTGTGTGTGTATGTGTGTGCGCGCAAGTGTGTGTGTGCACGCGCATGTGCGTGCAAGGGAGGTAAGTTACTGAAATACATAATCCATATTTGTCAATCTTTTCCTTTTTTTCCCTTTAAAAAAAAAAAAAGGGAAACAGAAGACGTACAAAAAACAACACACCAAACAACAAAAAACCCATTGAGCTTGCGCCATGCTACCCAATCTGTCTGTGTCTGCTGAAAAAAATTGCAGTAGAATATGCTTTAAAAGAAAAAAAAACAAAAAAAACTTCCCACAAGTCCAATGGGTGAAATAACAAAATATGTTGACACTACACACACAGTGAAGAAGATGAAGATTAAAACAAAACAAAAAAGAACAAACGTGTGGAAAGGATGAAGCTGAATATAAAGTAGCTAGTGAGATCATGTAACTAATGGTCAGTGAACCACCTTCCGATAACTACAGATCCATCACCCGTTAATAACATGCAATGATTAGACGTGAATATTGAAGTGATATGGACATATGTAAACTTAATATCTCAACACACGAAAATTACTCACAGACACATCTGAGCCTTCTGTCTGTGAGCGTGACTCTAGCAACTCCTTGGTCAGAGATTCGATTTCTCCTTCTTTTTCATCCAACATGGACTGTACTGTGTCAAAGTCCTTTTGTAGCTCCACCTTCAAACAGAAGAAATGTAAATATTTGAAAATAACATATTGGAAAAAGGTACACACACACACACATATGGGGAGTTTGTGTTATACTCCCTGTTTGGCTAATATACTTACCATGTCAGACCATAGCATTCAACGGCAGTTAGCCAGCTCTGTCAGGCCGAATTTTATCCATGGCCAATACAGTCATAAGACAGTCACGTGACGTCACCCCACTTCCGCCTCCGGAAGAAGCCGGTGTCAACTTCTTCTACCTCATTCAGCGAGACCTGTGCGCAAGGTAACCCCGAGAACCTTAGCGCTAGAGGGGAAGGTAGGGAGGGCATTAGAGTCTGACATGGTAAGTATATTAGCTAAACAGGGAGTATAACACAAACTCCCCATTTTGGCGTCATATACTGTACCATGTCAGACCATAGCAGAATTTAAAGGAATCGGAGGAGGGCGAGCGTCCTAGTGGCTCTTGGGGTTGGCCGTTATGGCTGCATTGGCCGCCACAAAGGAGATCCCTTTAGAACCATCAGCTCTGGTCATGCGGATATCCCTCAAGTAAAAGTTAATGAAGGGATTTTCCGAACGCCAGTAGGCTGCCTCCAGGAGATGGCGCACGGGGACAGAGTACTGGAGCGCCGTGGAAGTGGCCAGTGCTCTGACCTCGTGGGCCCTGGGTGATTGGACGGGGAGATCCTTGTGCGCCTGAGCGTAGGCAGATCTCACCGTCTTGGAGAGCCACCTAGAGATAGTTCCCGCCGAGATGTCTCTAGTGTTGTTGGGGTTGAGTGAGATGAGGAGTCGCCTCTGGGAGGCGCGCCTGGGGCGCGTGCGCTCCCAGTAGCATCTGAGACACCTAGCAGGGCAAAGGTTAATGTCTCCAGTGTTCTCTCCCTTTCCCAAGATATCCGTCAGGGAGCGGATGACGAGAGAGGGAGAGGGGGGTGCCCGGTTCCTGATTCTTAGCTAAGAACTCAGGAAGGACTTGAGGGAAACTGAGCCGTCCCTGTGGAAGGCGATATCTCTGGATCACCGCTGAGGGCGTGGATCTCACTTCGTCTTCTGGCCGAGGCCAGGGCGAGGAGAAAGGTGGTCTTAAAAGAGAGAAGGTCAAGGGGAATAGATGTAATGGGTTCAAAGGGGGCTTTCTGAGGGCGTCGAGGACGATTAAAATCGGGGTGGGTCGACCTTCCTTGTGCACGTACACGACCGCGCTGCTGGCGCGATGTGACCGCACGCCCAGAGTTATGGAACCCACGAGGTCGTGCGTCGGGGTGACCATAGACTGCATCTGGAGTCTGAGCGCTCCTCGAGCTCAGGTGTTGCTGTACTGTGCCGGTGGGGCTGAGCGCTGTGAGTACACGTGTCGATTTCGGGGGAGA
>CM031597.1:80007418-80059810 GCA_018398815.1 Conus ventricosus
GCATCCGGCCTCCCAGAGCTGGATCGACCTGGGCCCCCATTCCTCTCGGGCGCTGTCCGATCGGCAGTCCCCTAGTTTTCCACAGCCGATTACGGAACCACCGGGGAGCCGTCCTCGTTTTCACCCTCTTCCCAACGAGTTCACGACTCCACGCACCCCTGACCTGGCCTTCCGAAGGTGGACCTGAAACTTCCCCTTCACGAACATACTGAACCCACAATTGGAGGAGGGGTTTGAGGATTTCCTCCCCCAGTCTGGGACCTTTCCATTTTGGAGAGCTGGCGCCCTGATCTTGTTGTTAGGGAATCCCCTCCCTCTACAACATCTTCGCCCTTTCCCGTTTTCACTGGGTCACCCCCTACCCAGCGATCACGGCCAAGGATAGCGCGCCCCCCAGACCATCACTCCTTTGTTGGACAGATCGGCCTCTCTCGCCAGGGGTGCACATGCCGTTCCCCCACCGGGATTGACTTCTCATCAGCCCCCAACGCGGCCCCAGAGGAGTATTCCTCAAGGACTCGCGTCAGGCCCCTCATGTCTTTTCTCTCTTTTCTGCCAATCCGGCCACCAGGAGATTGCCATTTCCCCGGCTGACCTCAGGCTCACTCCCAACCGCCCCCCTCCCACATCCACCTCTCTTTCTATCAAAACCCTGATAGAGTGGGACAGATCGCCAGGGCTGGCATTCTGCACACCACCGCGGGGCATGCCCTCATTGACATGTTCCTACAGCGAGCGGGAGGAACTCTGGCCAAAGGAGGGAGGCATTGTCTCAGCGTCTTCAGACCCGGACGACACTGAGGCAGGCCCCAGCCTGTTTGATGACCCCCTTATGCGTTTTCTTGTCAACAAGATAGCGCACCACCTTGGGGCTGCGGCGGACAGCGCAGCCAGGAGTCACTTTAACTGCCTTCTGGCAGTGAGAGATGCCTTGCTATCACAGGCCCATCTCCCCCAGCGCTCAAGGCGGCCTTACGCTGCATTCCGGGTCAGGAGCAGTCGCTTTTTCGGCGACTATTCCTCTGCGGTCATTACCCATGCCGTCGAGGAGCGCAAACAGGCCGCTTCTTTTGCGACCACAACCCCTCGTCAGCATCGCCCTTCTAGACCATTCTTTCGTCAGGCCCTACCCACAGCCAGACCCCAGCCCTACCCCAAGCAGCGTCCCTCAAGGCCCGCCAAACACCTGACGCCCAAACCGAAAAAACCCCAACAGAATTTTCGGTTCGGCCAACAGGCCCGGCCCGCGGAGGTGACTAGCGGACCCACCTTCCGAGGGGCGGGAAATGTCAGTCTTCCCGACACACCTCGGCCCCTCTGCCCCCCTGGCAGGCAGTCTGTCCCGGCAATGCCACCAGTGGCGGCGCATGGGTCTCAACCCCTGGGTGGTTTCTGTTCTGCAGGAGGGTGTTCCGTCTACCCTGGGCACAAAGAACGCCCATCCCTTCTGTCCTCCCCTCCTCCTTCCACCGCGATCCACCTCCCCCCAGGCGGAGGCCTTCGCCTGGAAATCGAGGAGCTTCTCCGGAAGGGCGCCATCACCGAGGTACCACACCCCAACACCTGGATTGTACTGTACCCAGAAATGCATAATTTTATCATATAAAACAACAGTTGTGGGTTGTAAATTCACTACCAAATATTTACACAGGTGTTCAGTAAACACTAAAACCACTTTGGCTGGGTTTGTATTTTTTTGTTTTGCTGCTGTGGGTTTTTGTATGCTTGCAAAATATAATTAAAAAAAAAAGTTGAATTATAAGATTATTTATTATACTCAGAATGAACAAAATCAAATATTATTTGCAGGTATTATAACCTTGGGTATGAGAAGAAAACATGCCAAAAATCTAAGAGATATCTCCACAAATAAATGAGCACTGATCAAATTAGTGAACCAACCGCAAAAAGTCAAATTTTGCTCCGGCACACAGAAGTGCAAAACTGATACAAAATAGCGGCAGTCAAGGGGTTAAGCAACTATTATTTTTTGGAACACCATAGCATTAAATAAATTTCTCATTAGCATTTCATCAATTCTGACAGAACCTGGAGACCCAATACTTCAAATACTTGTTAATACTGAGACCAGTAATTTGCACTCTCTCTCACAGACACACATACATAGGACTAAAACCCAATACCCTGCTCCACAGGCTATGCCAATGCTTGAGGTAACTGGTGCCCACTAACGCCTTCAACCAGTTGCCTACAATGTGACCTCAAGGAAGAGAGTAGCGGGGAAAGTGTGGTTTGGTGGATATTTGTGTGAGGCAGAAACAAGCCTAGCTGAGACAGTGCCAGCTCAGGCGGAGAAAGACAGCCATAGAAGGTGGGAGGGAGGGAGGATACCTGGAAAGAGGTGAGGCTGGTGATCTCCGTCTGCAGACTGTTGATCTGCTCCACCAGCTGCTGCAGACGCGACTCTTTTCTCCAACCAGGGCCTCCTGCTTCTGATTTTCTCCTCCTGCAGCTGTGCAGCAAACAAAATCCACCCCCTCCTCTAGTTACTTCACGTTTAATTCAACCACACAGATATACACTGTCAGGGTTCCAGTCTTGCCCAACATGACACCTCCCAACAGCACCATTTACTTGTACTCACACACACACATAATTGTAAATGTATCAGCTGACTGTGTAAGAAGGGACTTACTGGGAACACGCACACATTCTGGACCTACTCTAAACCAAATACAGCTAGGTACACCAGTTGGGGGCAACACATCCATGTTCTCTGTGCCACTCCACACTCTTATGTAGCTTTGCCATGAAAAGTTTATTCTCCCCAAACCAGTCCACTTTTTAATCTTAAACCTGGAAGTTTTCCATCTGCATATCACTTTTTTTAATGACTTCTATACTTTCATGTTCACTGCTTCTTACTGGGCGGATTTTCTAATATGGCTCACAAGCAGTATTCCCAGATGTAGTAAAGATGCAAGTACAAGTTCAGACTTAAAATCGTTTTGATCAAGGTGCGACAAATGAAAATGACCAATAGTCATGGTAATTCTATTTTCAGGCAAACAATGAAGGCATTTAAGTGCTATCCAAATAAGACTAACCACCTCATGACACCCCAAATCTCCATTATAATCAGAAAACAAAAACATGTCACCAATCAATCCATCTCTGCACGAGGAAATCGAGCCAACATATTATTTCACATATGCCCAGCAAAAGGCCTTGGCACTTAAACCATTCAAAATAACTTGTTGCACTACATATTAAAAATCAATGTAAATATAATATCATTCCTGTAAAATCATATTCAACCAAAATTACATAAATGAAAAGCTTATTCTGGTTATCATTTTTTGTTCATTCTTGTTGCACACCAAGTAGTCCTGAATAAAAATCTGTAAGCAACGAAATGAAGTGTATGTATGTGTGCATGTGTGCATGCATGCACGTGTACATACGTATGCACGTATATGTGCATGTGCATGTGCGTGCATGCATATGCCAGCAAGGGCATCTGCTTTCATGTAAGCTTGCACATGTCTGTGCTCATGTCTGCCATGACATCAATGTATACACATGTCCACCAAACATGCCGTCAGTCACACCAATATGAATGAATAAAACAATACAACAAGAATTTTTCTTTGTGATCTCACCTGAGAAAAGTCATCATCACGCTGCTGAAGTTCTGACTCCAGGGCAACTTGTCTTGCTGCAACTCAGCTATCTGTTCTTGCAGTTCACTCAGCTGTTCCGTCAGATGTTCCACTTCAGCTGTCAGCTCACTGATTCTTGTCTCTTTGCTCACCCACCGTTTGGTCCAACTCCTGGGCTAGAGATGTCTGAACAAGCAAGAACCGTTCACACATGTTAATAGCACACCTATATAAAAGCCCACACATGTGCAGGTATGCACCACACAAACATATATGTTATTTCCTTTACTCTCTCACACTGGAATTATGTGGACTGACACCCAAATGGAGAAAGAATGGAAGTATCTATACATAATGTAAAACAGGTAGCTACGTTCAATCTATTAATCATCTGTGACCTTTCACACCTTTCTAATAATATATATGCAAACTAACAATACGCTAAATTCCAGACATTATCAAAGCAATAAACACAAAATCTCAATAAGATAACTGATATTCAGCAAAAGATGTTCATCTTAATCAATCTCTTTTTTCCTCTTCTGTTTATTCTGTGAGGATAACAACTTGCAGTAAATAGTAAGTAGGCATGGTTATTGATATAAAAAAAAAAAGTTACAACAGGCAATAATATGGGAAAATCAACCTTTTGATATGTTTTCCCCCTAGCATTTTAACCAAGATCCCTGCACACAACAGTTACCTTTGACCACTGAGAACAAATCTTGAATACATCACAAAGCATCCCAACAACTTATAATCATAACAAACTAAACTGTGAGATTTTCAGAATATCTAAGGAATACTGTTATCGTTACTTCTGCTAATGATATTCACCAGAGAAAAACAAGCAAATTTGTCCTGACTGATAAACATATACTAGAGAAAACAATCTCTTCCACATATTGTTCTAATAAGTTTTTCAGGAAGTCTCTTCAACCAGCTCAAAACAAGGATTGAGTTAAAAGCTGAAGAATGATAAATATTTCGGGTCTGCATTTGTCAGACAAAAATGCACTGCAGTTGCAGGGAAGGAAAGACTGGCCTGCAAATCACTTGAAAACAAAGTGTCCTTGTGAACTCATTAAACTCTTTTTACAACAGCTGTAACAGAGTAATAAGAGCCTGGACGTCCAACTGGGGCGCATAAAGTTCAGATCTGAGCAGCACTTGGTCTGCTTTTGTAGACGTTTTCCCCAGTCTTGAAAATCAGTATATCTGGAAACCTACAAAATGCCTCTTTTCTCCTGTCATCTGATATCTTTTCATAAATAAAAAAAATGTAATCATGTCATGTGTTACCCCAAATAAAATGGTATATCTGTCTCAGCAGTAAGGCTAAAAAGGTCCTGTGCACAAAAATCAGCTTGTAGAAATCAGTGAACATGGGAGTGCCACCGAACACCACTGATCATCTTTTCAGTCTTTCATTTATTGGTATCAGTCAACAAAATACTGATCAAATTATGAGATTTCCTCTCCTTCTGCTTCTTACCTACGCTCCCTAAACTGGGCTGGCAGGTAACACGCAGACCGGACCAATAGCAGGAAAGATTTGTTCTTGTTGTTGTTGTCTATCATACTTTGCAAGGCACTGCTTTAATCCACTCCACATTATGCTTGTACAAACCATACATGAACATCAAGTTTACTTTGCTTGACAAAAAACTTTTCTCTCAGAATATAAAGCACAATCATTCAATCTCCAAACTGTAAGCTGACAATAAGAAGAAAAAAAAAGAAGAGACTCAGCATGAATATGAGTTTGACAAACTTCACAAGCTACTTTTACATAATCCTCCCGACCTCTGAACTGTGTTGCTAACCTGATAAATCCTTTGCCACAATTTTTCTATGTCTGCTAGTAGTAGCAAGAGCACACAAAATCCTTTCACTGTTGATACCCCATTCTCCCCACTTTGTGCTTCGTTTCCTACATTATTTCTGACTTGTTCAGTTTCTGACCTGCCACTACCGTAAGCACAAATGCATCCGGTAATATCTGCCCCGAATCTCTTTATTTCATATCGAAGTCATCTTGCTTACAGCCCATCCCATCAAACAGACCATTACAAACAACAAAGATTGTTCATTTATCAGGATAAATTGAAGTGTCTGTGAGTTTGGCATTCATGAAAAATAGCCACATTTTCTTTTCTTTTCCTTCTATTTCTTCATGTTTTGCTAATAATCTTTCGCATTTTTCACCTTAATGATAACTGGTCTAGCATTCTAGCATCACACATCTTCTTCACACCAATGCACACAGTGAAATGTGAATCTTGCAGAAGATGACAAGTGAGAATCACACCACAGTGTGCATATGTATTTGAAACAAAATCCAAACTTACATTTTGATTATTCCTGCTCCTTTCAATTTTTATCTCACTCTTATCATTATTTTTTTTCCCCCAGTCTGATCCAAATTATTTTCATAAATTTGAAAAATATCCTTGCTTCACTTGTATGATTCCAACTGGCAGCAGTCATATATACTACAAACTGATTTTCTCTGTCTGCTGGAAAACCTGGAGATAAATCTCCATGATGACCATCGTCTCTATGTGTGCAGAAAACCTGAACACATAACTCCAAGATACCATTCTCTCCATATCTGCAGGAAAACATGAACACACAACTCCATGAAGTTAATTATCTTTAAGTCTGCTAGAAAACTTGACATATATCTCCATGAAGAGAGCTGTCTCTATGTCTGCTGGAAAACCTGAAAATGTATCTCTCTGAAGGTAACTGTCCCTATGTCAACTAGAAAACACAAACATGTATTTCCATGAAGATGACTGTCTCTAAGTCAGCTAAAAAACCTGAATATGTACCTCCATGATGATATCTGTCTCTACATCTGCTGAAAAACCTGAACAAATTTTCCATGATCACTGTCTCTCTGTCTGCTGAAAACCCTTGAAGATCATTCTATGTCCAAAGAAAAACTTAAACATCCATCTTCAGGATCATTGTCTCTAAATCTGCTGAAAACTTGACATAACCATGAAGACCACTCTCTCTATCAGTCTATGTCTGTTGAAAAACCTGAAGATATTTATCTCCATGATTAGTACTCTACGTTTGCTGAAAATCCTGGATCTCCATAAAGATCACTCTCCCTATTTCTGATACATGATCATATATCTACAAGAAGATCTGTCTCTTTGTCTGCTGAAAAACTTGAACATATATCCCCATGAAGATAATTGTCTCTATGTCTGTTAATAAATCTTGACATATCTCCATGATCATTATCTCTATGTCTGCTTGAAAAACTGGACATGTATTCCCATGAAGATAACTATCTCTACATCTGCTGGAAAACCTGAACACCTGTTTACAAGTAAATAATAGTCTTAATGTTTGCTGAAAAACAATTAAGTTCAACATGGCTTTAACACTGTTTCAATGTATAAAAAGAAATTAAAACAAACTTCAGTTCAAGACATTTTTCAGGCTGTCCAAGTATATGCTTTCACCACAGCTTATTTCAAATAAAACTGAGCAATATCACATAAATCAATACAATAAATGAATCAATTTGGATGAAATGGATTAGAAGTCAAATAGACACACAAGTAAATCAATGAATGTTATTCATTAAAGTAAGAAAAAAAGGTTAGATCTCACATGATAATACTAAACTCCAGTGTATGAAATGTAAGAAAGGATCTAAACTAAAAATGTATTCCTACGGTTTTTTCCTGTAACATGAACTCCCTTGTGAATTATTAGTATTATTACCCAGTATACCTTAAATAAATAAAAAAAATCAAGAGATGATCACATATTCTCCATGAAGCAACTAACAGTCCATTAGATCATACAATTTCTAAAGTAAATCACAATAAACAAGCAACAATGAAAAACCCAGCAAACTAGGTCAAAATAGCCATGTTAATCTTCATGAAATTAATCTGTTTTGAAGGACTAGTCTAGATCACTATTCTATACACACATCTCCAAGTTCACTGTAGTGATCTAAGCCAATTTCTCCCGATTCAAGAGCAGGAAGTATGAATGTTATGAATTCATATACATTACATTATAAATACACAGCAGGATAATAGTGAATGAACAACAAAACAGCAGGTTAAACACGGATTAATAAAGCCACAAACAGTGAATATACAGAAAAGGAAATCTCTGGTTTGCAATATGGAATACGGATCTTCTCTGCTCCAGCAGCCAGTGGACTTCCAGGAACAGGCAAAACTAAGGGAAATGCAGCCGTTTTCTTCATAATTACTAAAGACACAATGTATTTGCTCAACAATATTCATAGTGACCTCGTAACAAGACCTTCCGCAAACAAAACTTGACTCGTATTCATAAGTGCATGTATTATTCTTTAAGATTGCCATTTTGTTGCAGCTGTAGCTTGCACAAGAAGAAATACACATAAGCCAACAACTGCCACAAAGAAAAGACACGGTCACTGCACTCCTGGACAAGTCTTGGCTGCTGGAGAACAAGGAAGATAAGAAGAGTGTACTGATTCCAGGTGGTAAGTGGTGTGAGCCAGTTACTGACCACTGAGGATGGCCGTTCCTCTTCCTGCAGCTGCAAGCCCAACAAAGCCCCGCTATAGGTTGTCACATGTACACTGCCTACACTGGATGTTTGCCTTTTGAGCCCCATAACATTCAGCAAAAAACAGTCTGGCCTTAGGCCTTGTAATGCTTACATACATTGATTACACAAAAATTGAAAGCTCATCAACAGACACATAAAGAAACAAAAACATTCAAACAACAACACTCCACAGCAACTAACTCCCTACACCATAATTTACAACCTACAAGAGTAGGAATACAACGTTCACCCTTGATTTTAAGAAAAAATGCATTCCATCTTCCAGTAAGGCACCTCAGAATGAGGGCACACAACTTTGCAGTGTATGAGACCAGATCTCAAGAAAATGCAATGTGTACATCTACAAAGGACAAGTTGTCAAACAACTGTGCAAAAAATACACCAACAGATGCTGTATAGCACTTCAGGCAATATTTATGAAATATATATACTTTTCATTAAACACACACACACATGATTAATATCATGATGCTCAAACTGTGTGCTGCATGACTTGGACTGACACTAGAGCTCATGTGAATAGCCACATCCTTTTTTGTAGCTCTGCCTCAAATGATAATTTTTATCATCTGCTTTCAAATATGATGACAGCTAACATTTCCAAACTATCACTTTGTTTCCAACTCAAAAGCAGCCTTTTCAATTTCTAAGATCTTAGTTTCTTGATCATATGATACAAATTTCACAATGTTTAGACAGCGCATATTGGCATAGCAACCAACAGCTTATGTTGCTTTTAAGTGGAAAGGCTTTGCACTAGTCATGTTTTATTTGATATTAGTTTCAATCAAAATTAAAATCTACACCCATTTAAGCCTGTTGTCTTTAGTGTGCTGAACTGATGTCTCTACTGAGTTATCAGAGGTTTGGGTGCGCAGACATGAAAACTGTATGCACCTGCACATCATGTAGAAATGGAACGCACAGTTAGTTGCAAAAACTGTTTTCACCGTGTGCAGGGCACACTCCTGGTCAGAATTTCTGAGGGGGAAAAAAACAAACAAACAACAAAACAACTGAGCTTGTAGTCTGAAAATTACAGTACTAAAGCCAAACTGCTGTGTACAACATCTACTGGATGAAAGCTCAAGTCCCATCATACCAATTTTGAACTCAAGAAACATCCACCAGTGCAGTACAAGCCACCTGACACCAATCAAATCTAAACAATATACAGTCCCTCCATCCCACCCCTGCAAATGCACCCTTCCCATAGTGAAACCACATTTTCAGATTTATATAACCAGGTCTTTCATGCCAGCCACCTATAACAACTGCTGCTTCTGCCTTTCTCCGAGATCCTATTACAGCAATCAGTATTGGCATTTTTTTTCTTTTTTGCATGTGCACCCCGAAATTACATCGTGACCATTAACTTGTGTTTAATCTCCATCTGATTGGTTGTAATCTGCCAGCTAAACCACTTTCAATATAATTGTAGAGCATCAGCATGAAAATGCTCCTTTTGCATCTTTATGTACTTTACCACTCTATTTCAGTCACATTTCTTGCACTCCTTCATGTGCATGCACATGCAATACATATTATGTTTCATTTAATTGCTGTCACATGCCGTTTCATTTTCTTATATGTTCTTTCCAATGCTGAATGTTCTCATGTATTACACAGAAGCCAACATAACATCCTTCATTTGTTTAGCCATTCAACGAAGTTTTAAGCAAAACAAGCATCAACACAAAAGCCACACTGTTTACATCCACAATCTCCTGCCTCTTTAACTCAATACATCAAATACCAAGATTCGAAGATCACTCCGCATTAAAAAACGGTAAGAAAAGAAAGTCTACGATGATTTACATTCAAATATTCAGAGGTGGGAATGAGAAAAAGTGAAAAAGGAGGAAAATTTTTGCGGGGGTCTGGGGGCCGCTGAAGGCCCCCAGTGGGGTCCAGGGGCAACGCCCCCGGTGGGGGTCTGGGGGCGAAGCCCCCTGAAGCTGAAGGATTTTTGTCATTTAACATTGAAAAAATCATAATCTGTGACACCAAATGATCAAGATCAAAAGTGTGCATGTGTGAGCGTTTGAATCATGTGTGTCACTCTGTGCAACTGTGTGTGTGCATGTGTGTGTGTCAAATCATGAAACAAAATATCTATAAAGTATCAACATACTAGCCATAAGCCCTAAATTATTTCCCTTTCTTATGACACAAAGGGACAAGTCAATTCATAAATGAGAAATCAAACACCACAAACAATCTAAATCTGCATGGAAATGAAGAGAGAGAGAGAGAGAGAGAGAGAGAGAGAGAGAGAGAGAGAGAGAGAGAGAGAGAGAGAAATGACGTCACCGATGTTCCAAATGATCCAAGCGTCACATTCGTAAGGCGATCTTTCACTCTGACGCAGTGTTTATCAACAAGAAGATGGTTCTTCAGCGCTGATTTCCCCTTTGAACCATACTTAATAGTGTCGTTGCACCATGTGCACACTGATAAGCCAGGTCGGTCAGTTTTTTTAATAGAATCCCCCAGTCGAAGTTGCACATCACGGCTGACAGAAGCTATAACGATCTTTGTGTTCACAACTTCATCCAGCCATTTCCAATTCCACTTATTTTTCACTGAGGAATCAATGGAACTTGCCAACACTTTTTCATTTTCATTTAACGTGCGAAACATTTTCGCCTGTCACCAGTCAAAAACTTATGAAAAAAGATGGCGGCGAATAAGGTCTGCGGATTATTTTCCTTTGGTTGATAGATTCGGTTAACCGCGTCGTACGTTGTTCTTGTACTTGTCTCGGGAGGGCTCATGTTAAACGGAAATGACCGAACGAATCAGTAGGTAGGTTGCTCGACGAGTCATTCGCTGACGTAGTTTCACCCCCTCGCCCTCGCATTACGGCCATGCGAGCGTAGGATTTCGCCTAAGGCGGAAGAGCTCTGATAAATGTTACACACCCCCCCCCCCCCCCCCCCCCCCCAATTTCTCAACGGATTTGCATCGATCTCAAAAATGACCTCTGAGGCCTCCAAAAAGGCGGAATTCCGCCGAAAGGCGGAAGATTCCCACGTCTGAATATTACAGCAACAGACATGTCATATTAAATCTGGAGAAAGTATTACAGACCTCCAGACATACACCAACCCACTTGTCACTCAAAGCTGACCATTCAAAGCTGATGGCAAATAAACACGTAGAAAGCATAGAGTCTACAGTAACTAACCCGCTCAGTAAAGGAGGCATTTAAGGGAAGGGGCTCATTGAAAGAGAGGGAGACGTCAAGACAAGCTTCGCCTCGCTGCAAGCTGTGAACTGTGTCTTGCAGATCGGAAACCAACTCCTCTTTCTCTTTCAGCTCAGCCTGCAGGGACCCCAAATCCGTCTGCACAGTGTCCACAGCTTGTCATGTTACATGTTAGTACAAGCAACAAGAACGCATCCTCAAAGAAAACTAAAGGATGAAATCTCCACTAGAACTTTTGTTAATATCATATTTTCACCGCACACCAGAAAGTTAAAACAAGAACAAAAATCCAACTTCATGTATGATAAAATAAGATTAACTTTTGTACTATTAGAAACGGAGTAGACCGATACAGATTTAGCTTTGTTTTATGTAAATATGATAGTTATTTAACTGTAATATACACAAGTACAAACATGTTATCAATGAACATTTTAATAAGATTATGAACCACAACCACACAAATACATATACACTGAAACCTCTCCATACTGACCCCTGAATAGAGACTATCTCCCTTTTATATATTATTTCCAGAACATTTTTGTCTTTGTCTTTCATGAAAATTAACTCCCTAAAGATCTGATTTTTTTTCAATGATTTTGGGATCCATTATTGAGAGGTTTCACTGTGGCACATGTACACAAATTACCAATACATATTCCACACCTTTATCTTGGTTACAACTAGCAAAAGGTAGCAGCATTAAAAAAAAAAAAAAAGTATGATGTAAAGCATTCTCAAAACCTTTCTCCGATATGATTATCCAGACCGAGAAAAAAAGGGGCCAAAATCCTGTAATGTTTCACCAGGCCAAAGCAACTAATCCATGCACCAGATTTTTCCTGCGAGACATTCATACCCACCTCTGTCCTGGACAGCTTCTGTCGCAGCTCCTCTATTTCTGCATTCTTCTCATCCAGAAGTTCAGGCGGGAAGGGACCAGCATTGGACAAATCAGTGATCCGAGCCTATGACACAAAATCAGTTTGAGCATGTGTGTGTGCGTGCATGTGTGTGTGTGTGTGTGTGTGTGTGTGCGAGTGTGTACACACATATCAGCATGTTGGCTTACAGACAAATGTTTGTACCTGTGTGTGTTTGTATTGAAGACGGTCAAAGGCCCTAAAGATCTTTCGCAAAGGGAAACGTAAGATACTCATCCACTACGGTCAATAACAGGGAACCAGAAGAAAGGAATCTGACGCAGACATACAAAGAAAGATCATTCGCTCAGAAAGACAAGTTTCTTCCTAACCTGCAGAGAGCTTTTCTCCTCTTCCAGCTGGGTGATGCGTGAAGCAGAGGCAGCAGAATCAGTCAGCTGCTGTTTCAGCTGCTCCACTTCCTGTCTCCTTTCCTCAATCTCTGACTGCAGTGACTGCTGTTCTGACTTCAGCTTGCTCAACTGCACACACAGACACAGACACACATGCGTGCATTGGAGCAAACATACACGTGCAACTGCAAGCACATACAGACAAGCGCTGGTGGAAAAGTTATTTGTAACTATTGTGTTGTTTGTTAAACCAAACTGGTTGTTTTCTCCATCTCACCTGTCTGTGTGCATGTGTATGCATGCATTTAGGTACCTGATTGTGCGTTTAGTTGTTCACCTGTGTGAGTAGGCATGAGCGTGTGACTGCAAATGTAACAATGCTCTTTCTCTTTCTGTCAACAGTGCACATGGAAAAGACATGTAATCCAATACCAGCTGTTAATGGTTTGTTTCCAGGGTATGGAGTGCTTGTTGCAGAGTTAAGCATCTTGACAACTTCTGTGAAGAAGAAGAAAAAAACCACACAATTTAGAATACCTCTTCCTCTGTCTTCTCCAGCTTCTCACGCTCACTGTCCAGCTGTTCACGCAGGTCGGCAGCAGAGCTTGTGCTGGCGTTAGGGTCTGGTGTTCCGGTCCAGTGGCGCATCTCATCCAGCTGATTGCGCAGGGCAGAGATCTGCAGCAGCTGCTCCTGAACCCTCTTCTGCAGAGCCTCTTTTTCATGGACCAACTCCTGTTCATACAGCAAAACATATAATTACACTGCTGCTACGTTTTTGCCTCCTCTGCTGATGAAACGAGCTGTTCCATGCTATTTTGAGACTGGTGGATGTCATGCCATTGTCACATTCTCTAAAGATGGTCTGAAACCTTTTTTTTTCTTTAAAGATGTCTTGTTTCTTTTCATACTTTCATCAAACTGAAACATGGCTGACAATAAACTGTGTTTCAGATCAATCTTGTAAGACATGGATGTGATTTGGTTTTCAGCTTTAGTCTTGGTGGCATTTTCCAGCTGGTACAAATGTCCAAATTCCGTTTTTAACTTGCTTGCAGCCCTGATGCAACCTCTGTGGTTGGTTGGGCTATAAACAACATGACTTTAAACTCTTTATAACACTGAGATCTGATATGTCTTCAGGAAGAATCTACTGTTGATACCCACCTCCCTTTATAGCGTCATCAGGATTTAACTACTGGTGTTTTGTCTTTTATACCACCCTGAAAAACCAGTTTTTTAGTTTCATTTCTCTTAACTCTGCAAACCATCATTTGCTGTTCCGTACAAAAATCATTATGGACCAATTCTTGACCCTTTGTCATATTTTGTACACTGTAAAAGAATGGTTACAGATGTTTTATCATTCTCCGTTACATAATTAAGGACCAAAAAAATTAGCTCAATATGCATACAGATATGCTCTAGAAATGTGTTGACCAAAATGTGATTATCTTCATATATAGAAACTTCTCCATTGCTCTAGCTGGAAGTACATTACAGCCCTTGTGCTGACAACCTGTACCCTAACTTAAATCCAATTCAAAAATAGATTCATAAACATCATATGCATTTGAACAGAAAAGGTCATTACATAAAAATGAATCAAAAGCATTTACTTCTTCAGATTGACGAGATTTGCGAAGCTCTTCTTCCAGAGAAATCCTGCTCTGTCGTCGCTGAGAGGCTGGGTGCACAGGCGACACAGGCAGAGAGCTTGGGGAATCAGGGCGAGGTGTCACCACTGGAGATGCGGATGTGTCAGACTCATTGTCTGCCTCACTGACGGTCAGGCGACGCTCCAGCTTCTGTATACGACCTGCAAATTTCAAAGGCGATACATTCATGCAAGTGATGACTAAACTGAACAAAAAGTGTACACCTACCAACTGGTAACACTTTGCGCTATCCCTCATCATTTAAAACAGTGAACCTTTCAGCTTCAAAATGGGAATAATACTAAATCAAGGTTTGACAATGATGATGTGTATCTGCAAAAACTCCAGCGATGCTACTGTAAAAGTAGCACTTTATTGTCGGAATAAGAGAAACACATCACAGGTTCAAAATATCACTTTGCATTACTTTACGCAAAGGAGCAGAGAACAGCTTCTGAAAAAAGTGAGTGTAACTTAAGCTGGGAATGATAGGATTCCATAACAGCTAGAGTGAAAAGAGTTAATAACAAAGAACAAACGAATTGATCTACAAACCAGAGGCTGACAGTTGATTTATTTGGAAAAAAATGAATGAAAGATTCCTTCCAACATCGTCTGTAAGAGAGAGAGAATTGCAATGATCATCCACTTGGATATGAAAACACAAGCCAAGAGAGGATTAGAAAACATTTTCATGACACTAAATACTAAACTCGTTGAAGAAAGAAGAGAAATACATGTGTTTAGAAGAATCCCAGGAATCAACATTTTTACTGCCCAGCCACTGCCCCTCTCTACACCCTCACCCTTCTTCCCCCGCTCCCACCCTTTGACACACACAAACACCACCTACCTTCTCCTATTCCCTATTAAATCCAGCTGGACTACCGACCTTTGAGTTGTTCCTCCGTATCTCCACGCTGGTCCAGTTCACGCTCTAGCGAGTTGATCCACACTCGCAGATCCTGAGCACTTAGTTCCCGTTCCTGCAAGGTTTGCTGCAACTCCCGCGTCTGCTGATGCATCAATGACTGGCTCTCTATACGGGCCTGGAGCTGTTCTGTCAGGTCTTGTATCTGGCACACACAGGGCAAAAACAAGCCTGGTTCTAGGCACTGATCAATGGCAAGTGTACCTAATGGAGTTTGGATCAATCGCACGATAACAACACAACCAGTCCCCACAACTCTTCTTCCAATTTCTTCATAAAATAACCATTTGATTACTCAGAATTTTACAGAACATTCTAAGCTGTTCACTACTGCTCAATCTATTGAGACAAATTTAAGAACAAATTTTATATATTTTACACAGATGATCATAACAAATCCAGTAGTCTTGAAGTTCAAATACCTTGGTTTCACTTTATTTCAACAATTGTCAACCCCATCTCCCTCATTAATACTGTCAAGGGAAAAAACAATTTGAAACATCATTATGGCCTAGAATATACCCAGCAGTAGTTGTCCTAGCTTCCTGACCATGTGTACAAACTTCTGAGGATTTTGATCACAGCAAATAACCACCACGCCATTGTCTCCCTTCCCTTTTCTCTCTTTCCCAAACGTACATAAACACATAACACATCTTCTGTCATCACTGTGACAGATCTCTTTTCCATTCCACTAAAAGTTATTCAGCTACCAATCTGAAATGAAGTCATAAGAATGGACTCTGATCACACCAGGTTTTCTTAACATCACTCAATTGTTTAATGAAGTCTAGAGAAGGGCATACTGCACTGGATCATCTCACCATTTAACCCACATCAGTTCTCCCCTCCTGATTCTGAATCATCTCAACTTTAGGAGCTATGCTTGCCATAACGTTGTCATAACTTTAAAAAATATGTTTATCATATATCATAACGACAACATAGCTTTGGAAGATACCTCTGCCATGACCTCACAACGTAAAGTTTGCCATAGGGTTAATTCTGCCTGAGTGATGGACTACATTCCTGTTTTATTTTATTTTCCTTTTGTTTTCTTCCTCTTTTGTTTTTACTTTCAAATGATCGTTCTTTGAATTCAATTTGTCATTCTGACCTTACTTCTACCCATGTCTCATTTCAAAGATACTGGAGATAAAAGTTTTCTCTCAAACACAGAAATGTTCTTAACATATTTTCAGATTCATGACACATCTCCAAGTCCTTTGACCAACACAGCAGCCATACATTCTGCAAGCAGTGACTTTATACATTTCTTATCTGGTCCTGGTAAAATCAACCAAAAAGATCCAGGTTTCAATACAAAACTGGTATATCCCAACAGCCCCCACATTCTCCTCAGAAAGAAAAAAAAAACTTCTCTTGTCACCAATGGCTTATTATGTCATGTTTTTTATCACATTAAATCCTGCAGTTCTCCTTGACCAGAGCTTATGACTTAAACAACTTGGACCAATGTTCGTTTTAAAACAAAAGAATACTACAAAATTCTTAACAACATCAAGACAAATGTCAACGTAAAAACATAAAGAGAATATCTGGAGGAATGATATACAATTGAAGAGTTACTTCACGCTGCAGGCGGGCTTCAGAATCCGAGTGCTTCTCCTTGTCCTGAAGCTGGGTCTTAAGCTTGTCCACCTCCTTCAGGAACTCTTCCCTCTCCTGCTCCCTCTCTGTCATCTGTTCCTGTAATCAGTCACATCCCCCATGTTAGCAGACACTCATCCACCTTTGTATTAACCTTTATCATTATTATTACTAATTACCAATATCATTACTATTATCATTCTTATCATCATTTTCATTATTACTAGAGCCCAGCTGGACATGCAGGGCCTTTTCAAGACATCCATCCCCAAGGGAACTGAAGTTCTGTCCAATAAAAAAAACAACACACACACACAATAACCGAACTATTTACATCCATTCTCCCAACTATTTACATCCATTCTTTTAACTTCACAGCATGATAATCGATTTACTGTTATCCTTAAGGTGGTTGAAACTAGGCCGTGCTGAGGGCACTAGGCATTCCTCTGGACTTTTCTTGAACAGATGAACATGCCACAAGATCAGACTGGTAATGGAGAACAGTTACTAAAAGAAGAAAAAAGAAAAGCAGCATCACACAGAGTGACAGAAAAGAGGAAATCACCTACACAGAATTTCCACAGGCAGGATACTTAAAGAGCCCTCAGGCATCCCCATGACAACACTATTTCATTTATAAAAACAAACAAAACTGTTCAAATTATTTCACAGGTTCATATATTTTGTCATAAATGCTGAACACAATGTTGACCAACACTGCAAAAAAACAAACAACCTCTTCAGGCCTGGAAAAAAATGCATCACAGTCTCACCTACAGTGTAACTGTGTTAACTAGAATGGTAATTTTTGCTCTATTTTGTTGTTTGACAAAACATACAAAAAAGCTTCAACAGCACACTCATTCCACTCCTTTTAATCTGCTTGGAAAAGCTTTCCAGATCTGCACATACATCCTGCATGTCTCTAAAATCATTCTGCAGACTATAGAAGTGACCTACATCCAAGAACTGCTTGTTGGCCTTGAGCTGTCTCTCGGTGTTCTCCAGCTGCAGCCTGAGGTCATCCACCTGGTGCCGCAACTCCTCCGTCTGTCGCTGATGCTCCTTCTCCACCTCCTCCAGGACATTCTCTCTGTCCTGCAGGTGCTCCTCGGCCTGTGTCAGTCGATGCTGGAGTTGTAGAGTCTGTTCCCTTGTCTGCTGCTTCACACTGTCCATCTCTTTCAGCAGGGCTGTCAGGGTCACAACCACCAACCACCCACGTTAACAGCCACACACATACAATACAATCATTCCACACTCTTCATAGCAAAACCAATAAGTCTTCATATCCTTTCCTTTCCCTAGCTTTACAACTTATGTAATTCGAGTTGCTTCAAATTGTTTGGTTGTTTGTTGTATCACTGGCTGCTTACCCAATTTCCAACCCCCAACAACTTACTTCCTAGAAGCTTTAATGAGTAATTTAGTCTGTTCAGTCCATTTATTGTTTTTAACATTCCTCTACAGCTTATCCCGATTCATTTTGATTTTTCAATACATGATTTATGCACAAATTGTATTACATGTTCAATCAGTAAGAACCCCAAACAAAGCAAGTTTGGGGAGAACACAATCTTTTTTAAACAAGGGAATTAAAAAAAAAAAAGGATGATGTTATAACAGAAAAAAAACCAACTTAAAACAAAGTCTGTGAGATTCCTGTGCTCAGAAAATTTAGTGAGTGAAGAAACATTTTAGCTGTGCACACATCTACAGAAAACACAAAACTGAGTAATCAGTCGTTAAGCCAAATGTTGATCAAACAAATAAAAAAAAAACTAGCCAACTCAGTCCACGCTCACACACACACTTTTCAAATCAACACAGAGACTGACAAGCACACAGCAACACTTGACACAGTGTTAACCAAATGGCACTGGTTTGTAAAAAGTACTTAAATTCAGAGCTGTTCTTTGTCAAACAAAACCCAATTGTTTGTTTTTAACCTGTTGAAAGAAGTCTGGAAAAGAGAAAGGAAGGAAAGTAGGTCTAAGGAATATGAAGATAAATGCAATACCAGTCTGTGTCCATCAGAAAGGTGCTGCCACACACATGCTGAAAAGAGTTCAATATACACATAGCTCAGAGCAGAAAATGAAAGATGTGCACAGCGTCCTCACAAACACTTGGCCATGCTTTAATACACCAAGACACCTCCTGATCATGTGTGTCATCATTTTTTTGGTTTGTTTGTTTGTTTGTCTTTCTTTCATCTGTGTTTTTTTTTAAAAATCATATCTTTCTACATTTCATCAACATGACTGAACTGTGAATTTTCCTAGTCAATTCAAAGGCCTAATCATCTACTGAAAAAAAGTATGACTCAACATATAATGCAAACTATCAAAAATTAAACTAAGTCTCCACAGCATTAGTGAAATATGTGGATTTTAAGCGAATGCACTAGAGCAAAATTTTAAAGCGAACATTTGTACAAATGCTGACAATGCACAAATGCTTACAAGATTATACTTTCAGAGCAAGGAACGAATAATAAACATATAAATCTTCTGATGATAATGGAATGAATACCATTCACTTTACAGCTAGAAAAAAAATGGACAATGACAATTGACTGCAATTTGATGCAAGATCAGGTAAAAAGGCTGAGAAAGGGGATGGAAAGATATCTCACTGGACAACTCTTCAAACTGGTCAAAATACACATGAACACCACAGCAAGGTACAGAACAGGCAAAGCATCATGAACAACATTCAGGGAATCCACTATTAGCACATTTACTTATCTGGACAAACACATATGGGGAGCAAGGGAAGGATCTTTCAATAAAGATCTGTGGGCATCAAACATACGCGGAACAACCAACCTTTCTGTTCCGACACAGTGGCATCGCCCCCTGCCATTGCCGACTCTGTGTGCATACAAAGGCCAGAGGTCAAGATCATGCTGAAGAGACGTCAGAGGAGAGATGACGAGACGTATGATTGGTCAACTGACATGCCACAATGCCTTCATACAACAGCCACAACAAAATGCACCACAAAATCTCAACCAAATGATAGTCATCAACGATAAGCTACAGTGACATACCGAAACAAAGACACATGTCTATATCAGTTCAGCTCAAGGAAGTCTGACAACGTGTTGCGATTGTTGACTGTCAGTTATGATGTTAAACCTGAACATAATTTTGAAGTAATAAGTTTCCGATGTTGGTAGATTTTCAGAAAACCCTTCCTGATGGTTACCGACTGTGTTTGAATGCATGCAGCATTAAAGCAAAATCACCCCCAGTTTTGGAAATCCCTGTCTGATTTGCCTGCTGTCTTTATCAAAAGCTTGTGATACATCATGATTCTGGTTTTTGCCAGTGAAGGAATGGGAGAACATCCAAGTTCTTGTACATTTATAGCCTAACCTCAAATTTTCTATTTGAACTAAATTTCTTTTGCACTCTATAAAATCAAATCAATAATGGGTTGTTTACTAGACCAATTCACCTGCTGACACTCACTTTTCAACAATGTTAAATACTGAATTACAGACTCTTTCCTAACATATGTTTTAAATATAAAAAAACCCTCAAAAGTTGAAGCTGACACTAGCTAATTGATAAAGCCAACTCTCAATGGCCTGAACTTTTATTTAGACATTTCAGTTTCATCTGACCGATGGTTTCAATGTTTCTCTTCTTCTGTTTTAAATTTTGCTTCTCCAACATAACTGAAGTCAAATTAAAAAAAGCATAACAACACAATCAGTACCATATCATATTGTATTACAGTGATACTGACTCCTCCTGGAGGGTGAACTTAAACATATATTAAACCCATATCTATCCTATTCAAATTCAATTAACATGATCTACTGTAATTTTTGGGCTACAAAACACTGATATGTAAACCCAACCAGCATAATTGTAAAGAATACTGACCAAAAAAAAAAGCGTAGCCAAAACCATTTGATCTGTGTAAATGAGAGCATGGATTGTAATGTGTTTAGAGCTTGGTTTCCAACTGATGACAGAAGCTATATAAGTACTTTCAATAATACCAATAATAATAAAATGACTTGCCACAAGAAAATAGCAGTGAAAATTGAAAAGAGAGCAGCGCAACACAACATATGCCTGTGTACTGAAGAATAGGAAGCACATATTGTGTACACTTCACATGCTTTAGATGTGTACATCACTGGAACCAGTTATTCTTCAGTCACATCTTGCTTGACATGAAATTGCCCAGATTAAAAACAGAAATAAATTTGACGGGATAATTTTTGCTTGGCAAACGAACTGGAATTTACAAATGGTGTGCACCAAGTTTTGAACAATGACAGCAGCAGTATTGGCACAAAAATCACAGAAACAGCAGGCTATTTTGGAAACATGAAATAGTGGTGGAATAAAAAAAATAAAAAATATATTTTGACTTTTGCACAGAAATAAACATTTTGGTGTGAACCCTTTGGAGGCTGACACTGACAAAGCTCACTTAGTTGAGCTGAAACTTAATCTTAGCCTAGAGGAAAATCTGATCGTTACTCACTTACTGACTTCAGAATTTGGTGTTGAAGCTGCATCAATTCAAAAGTAACACCGCAGACAAATGAAGAAAAAGTACTAAAATTTCAAACATCAATTTTCATCTATAGAAAAATCTGTAAACAGACTGCAACCAGTGCTGTGGCCACAGATGTAAAAATCGAGAACAAAATTTCTACTTACAGCCCAGAAATTTTGATAATAGAAAATATTAAAAAGGAGAATTGATCTATGCTTGCCCTAATATACTCTGCATACTGCTTTGGTTTTTTTTTGCCTATATCCAATACAAGGCAAATAAAATATTGTTTTTAATATGTGATTCTGTCTGTAGTTTATGTGTGTGTGTGTGTGCGTGTACGTGTGTGTGTGTGCACGCGTCCGCGTGTGTCTGAATGTGCATACTTTCTCCTTTACCAAAGCTCTCCTTTAAGTAATACAATAAGCACAATGAGATTTTCTTACAAAGAAAAAATATGTTATGTCTTTATTCTTATTAACTAACTTCTCTTTACCTGGAAAAAAAAAATCTGAGAACGATGAACGCCAATATACATATTCCCTTTGACATGTAAGAAAGATACTGAAGAGGCATGCAGATACAGATAATGAAGCCGACACAACAAATGAGGACAAAATGAAACCAGAGTTAATGAAGCTGATGTTCAACACAATAGAAGCAAAGTTAGTTATTTTCTTTTTCCTTGGGGATAAATGTGTCCGTTAAGTCATTCATAAGGTTAATAGTTTATTAAATCATTACAACTTCTAGGGCCTTCTCTCTCTTTCACCTCTTGTTATGGGCCGAGATTTAACAGAGGTATCATGAAGGTGAGTTGCAACAAAGACAAGACAGAAGCAATGCGGTGCAGTGCCGAGAGCTAAGTTAGCTGCACTCAACAGTATTGTTAATTATGTTAATAGCAGTAAAAGGAAATTTTTATTCTAAAATTACGTTTAATCTAACATACTTACCGTGGCTCACTAATGCAATAAGCGGCAGCAATTTGCTATCCCTGCCTCGTATACAATAAAGTCCGTACGGACAACAAAACCCCTGAAAGGGCCTCGTGCCTTGCGCATGCTCAGAACCATCCTCTTTTCGAGGTAAATGAAACCCTGACTGAGAACTCCTGATGGAACCAGGAAGGCAGGGAGGTAGGGAGGGTCTCTGCGTGAGCCACGGTAAGTATGTTAGATTAAACGTAATTTTAGAATAAAAATTTCCTTTTAATTACACATACTATACCGTGGCTCACTAATGCAGAGTCGCACTACCTGGAAGGAGGGCTCACCTGGTTACCGCCTGGAGGAGCGAGAAGAGCCGGAGCGTGTGGCGGAGATGGAGTGTTGCGCCACGACAGCTGATGCGATGCCCCTAGACCCATCATCGCGCAGACGAGAAACGTCGCGCAGGTAGAATTGGATGAAGGTGCCAGGGGAACGCCAATATGCGGCATCTAACACACTCTGAATGCTGGCATTATGAGCTACTGCCAGCGAAGACGCCCATGCCCTAATCTCATGAGGTCTAGGTGAGAAAACAGCCAAATCCCCTTCAGGTCTCGCGTACACAGCTTTAATGACTTCTCTCAGCCATCGAGAGATTGAAGAGCGCCTGATGTCCTCCTTATAACCTTCGTTGTAAGAGAGAAACAGGTGGCGCTGCTTGAAGCGAGAAGATTTCGTGCGTTTCCTATACTCCCGCAGAGCGCGCACCGGACAGAGAGTGCGGTCTTCGTCGTCAGGGGCGAGAATAGAAGTGAGAGGAAGAATGGAGATAGTCGGGAAGAAGAACCTGGCAACTGGTTTTTCGCTAAAAATTCTGGGAGGAGGCGAAGAGATATCGAGCCATCCGGTTCGGAGGCGACGTCCCCAGGCAGGCCACTAAGGGCGTGGACTTCACTGCAGCGCCTCCCTGAGGCCAGGGAAACGAGAAAGGCTGTTTGGCGTCATATACTGTACCATGTCAGACCATAGCATTCAACGGCAGTTAGCCAGCTCTGTCAGGCCGAATTTTATCCGTGGCCAATGCAGTCATAAGACAGTCACGTGACGTCACCCCACTTCCGCCTCCGGAAGAAGCCGGTGTCAACTTCTTCTACCTCATTTCACCTTCGGCCTGCCGTCAAAGCAAGATAAGTCTTGTGCTCTGTCTCGCCTATACTTGCCTTTGTGTTAAGATTGCTGGTGTCTTTGTTTCTATACTTGATTCAGTTGTGCCTTGCGCTAAACCCTGAGTATTCTTGCCGTGTGAGGCTCTTGGTGGAGTGCTATTACTGGAAATTTACCACTTTCCCATACTCTCGCAACTTAGCGTTCACGATCGTCAGTTCGTTCGATCGTCGCTACACTTGTGCGTGTTTTATCATCGCCACGTGGTTCACTTCTATCAAATTTTTTTCGGATCGCACCCTACCCCGTCTCGGGTTTTACGGTCGCATCCTACTGTCGCATTCCTCCTTCCTTATCGGGCTACACGCTCCTGGTTATCTCGCGATTTGCTCGCCGGTCGTCCTTTGTTCTACTGCCACTTCCTCGCCGGTCGTCGGCGGCCATCTTTCTTTTCTCGCCGGTCGTGTTTCCCCACCATTTTCCTAGCCTTGGGTTTGTCACCCATTTGTCGCAAGACTCCTCATTAGGGTTTGGTGCGCAAGAAAGACCATTATCCATCTCACTTAGAACGTGGTTCTGTAAGTGTGCGTGATTTTCACGATCGGTGGCGTGTACGGGTCCTTGAGATTTCGGTCGATCTGTCCAGGTCTTGCACGACACCACACGGGCGATCGAGATTAATTACCTTCTCGATCGACCACCTTGTCTCCTCTTTGCGGTCATGTGTTCCGGGTTTGCTCTGCCACCTGGAATTTCAGAGAACACTCCCGGATGGGCTCGTAAGGGGGAGCCTGAGGGAGGAGAGGACTAAGAAAAGATCCCACGCCGGGATACGGCGGGGGCATCGGGCCTCCTGTAGGGCTGCTCCTCTGACCAGATCCCGCAGAAGGGGGTCGTCCCCGAAGGAGGGGCCCCCTAACTGGCGGATAGTGGTGGAAATAGCCGTCCTGTGAACCTTAACAGAGGAGGCTGAAAGTTTTCTCTCCGATGAAAGAAAGGCTAGGTAGTTCGCCAATTGGCATTGAGAAGGAGAATGAGGTGATACTGCGTGGCTGGAGCACCAAGAGAGCCAGCCATTCCAGTGGACACTATAGACGCTTTGGGTGCCTGACCTGTGGGCATGTTCCACAAGGCCGATTACCGCTGGGAGGCGCCTCGTGCAGACAGCGCGTCCCGCACAGTAGCCAGGCGTGAAGATGCAGCACGTTTGGATTGCCGTGTGGAATGCCTGACCGTGGCTGAAGCAGGGACTTTGCCTTTAAGGCGAGCGGTATCGGAGGCACGTGAGACAGGTGTAACAGTTCCGGAAACCACGCTTGGCCGGCCAGTGTGGAGCCACAAGAATAAGCGTGGCTGCATCTTCCCTTGCCTTGCGGAGAACTTTTCCCAGAATGGGGAACGGGGAAAGGCATAGCCCGTCAGGCCGGACCAAGGGATGGACAGGGCGTCCACAGCCCACGCTGCCGGATCTGGAACTGGGGAGACATACAGCTGGAGACGGTGGTTGAACCGGGTGGCGAACAGGTCTACCTGTGGTTTGAACCATACAGTCCAGAGAGGTTCCAGGATAGAGTGGACGAGAGTCCATTCTGAGGGAAGAACCATGTGCGACCTGCTGAGGGAGTCCGCGAGAATGTTGATCTTCCCAGGAACATGCTTGGCCGAGATCCGGATTGATTGTGTCTCGCACCAAAGAAGAAGCTGTTCCGCCCTCAGGGACAGGGAGTGAGAACGCGCCCCCCCTTGCTTGTTGATATAACACGCCACAGTCGTGTTGTCGGTGTTGAGGAGAATGTGTTTTCCTTTCAGGAAGGGAAGAAACTCCTTGAGGGCTTGGAACACGGCTTCCAGCTCTAGCCGATTGATATGCCAGGATCCCATCTCCGGGGACCATTCCCCGGAGGCCGTCAGAGAGCTGACGTGGGCACCCCACCCGGACTGGGACGCGTCCGTGAACAGGACCTCCTGTGGAGGAGGGGGTATGATGGGGACTCCCTGAGCCAGCCAGGACTGGGAGTGCCATTGGACCACCGATGACTGGAACCACTGACCGAGAGGGATCGGAAGGTCCCACGACTGCAGTGCCTGAGACCAGCGCTTGCGAAAGAGGCGCTGAAACCGACGTTTGTGCAGTCGACCGAGGGGTACTAAGGGGCCAAGGACTCCATCAGACCCAGAAGAGAGGCCAGCTTCCTGGCTGGCGCCTGATCCAAGGAGAGGAGGTGGGCCAAGAGGTGCTGGAGGCGAACCAGGCGTTGGGGGGTTGGAGAGACCAGCCAGTTGGTGGTGTGGAAGGACATGCCCAGAAACTGAAACTGCTGCAATGGGATGAGATCGACTTCTCCTCGTTGCGAACAAATCCCAGCTGCTGACAGAGGCTTAAAACCTGTAGGGCTTGCTGGAGCACAGAGTGCTGGATGAGGCAAGAAGAAGCCAATCGTCTAGATAGGCCTTCAGATGAATTCCTTTCTCCCGAACATGCAAGCAAAGTTCCCGAGCCACCTTCGTGAAAACCCAAGGGGCCGGGGCTAGTCCAAAGGGAAGAGCCCTGAACTGAAAAACGCGGCTTCTCCACACGAAGCGGAGGTACTTCCTGTCCCTTGGGGATCAAGAGATGGAAGTACGCATCTTTCAAGTCGATGGATACCCCCCAGTCGCCGGGATGCATGGCATCGCGGATTGACATGGGGGTTTCCATCCGAAAACGGACGACGATAAGAAACCTGTTGAAGGGCGAGAGATCTAGAACCGGTCTCCATCTTCCAGAAGCTTTGGGAACCACAAAATGCGGCCATAAAAGCCCGGAGAGGAATGGAAGAGGACTTCCTCTGTGGCTCCCTTGGCTAACAACGAAAGGACCTCCTGGTCTAAGGCCTGAGAGGCCGCCAGATCCCGAGGAGGAGCGAAAGGGGGGGGGGGGGGGGGGGGGGGGGGGGCGGGAAGGAGTGAGAGGAGCCTTCACTGCACCCCAAGGAAGACGAAACCCCGACCTGATCACCCGCAGAGCCCAAGGGCTTGCGGGAAGCCGCTCCCAGGCACTGAGGTGCCTGGACAGACTGCCCACAGGACCGCCCTGGGGTGAAGTACCCAGGTCGGGGGCAAGTCATTGGGGGTGGGCCGTCTGAGACGTGGGAGCTTTCGGACCCGCCGGCCGAGCCTGAGGCCGACCCCTGCTGGGTTGCCTGCCTCGGATCCCCCGGGGTCCAAATGACCGTCGTCCCTTGGGTTGAGAGGGACCCGGTGATGAGAAAGGCGCTGGCGCCTTGCGTTTTGAACCGGGGCGGGGGGGAGGGGGGCCTGATTGAAAGGCGAGGTCACGCCTAATCTCGGCCTGGCTCTTAATGGTAGCCTGTACGTGATTCCCGAACAGAGACCCTGACTTGACTGGCAAGGCTCTGAGGGAGGCGCGGGCAGAGGGAGAGCGGGTCACAGAAGATGCCAAAAGGACCGCGTCTCTCCTCGCTAGTACCGAGTTCAGATGGAGCCTAGTGAAGGCCCCAGCCGAATACTTAAGCCCTTCAGCCATTGACTGAATACAGGCTACCACTGCAGCTGGGTCCGTGGACTGGCGGATGGTGAAGGAATCTGAATCAGGATCCTTAAGGGCAGACACTAGTCCCCCTAGGAAGGAATCCATAACTGAGATAGCCTCCAAACCCCTCCTCGCAGACTCTTCCCACTTGGCAAGGCAGCGTTCTGAAAGGGACACCTGCCTAGCTGTGATTTTGACCTCTCCTGGACCAGGAGGAGGTCCTCCTGCGAGAGGGGGAGAGTGGCTTCTGGATAGTATCATTTGCCAAGAAGGCCTTCTTGGCAAATGGAAGCCTCTCTGGCTTAAGGAACTTCCCACACGCCAGCACACTAGGAAATCAGGAACAGAACCAGGCATGATGTCCTGTGCCTCCGTAACCCTGACTCTTATTTGGGCCCTCCTCATGCAGTCGGCCACCATGACCGACCCCTTTAGCAGAGAGGAGGGCCTAGCTGCCAATGGGCGAGATCCCAAGGCGAGTTCCGCTGCTGAAGGGCAGGGGGCTCTGACCTCCTGAGAGGATGACACCGCCTCCGGAACAAGGGAAGCCAGAAAGGCCACCGAGTCCTGGAAGGAAAAAGAACTGGGCGACTGGTCCTCCTCCTCTGACTCAGAATCCACCAGGTCGGATCCACAGACCGAGGGGGTGGCCGCCCTTGGCGAAGCGGTGCGCGGCGAAAGCCCAGGGTAGCCTGGGATGGCTGATTCCTCAGACATTCCGGGAGAGGGATCAGTCCCCGGGTGGGCCGAGGGGGCCTGGGAGGGAGAGGCCTGCACTGGTGGAGGGCTGGGCATAAAACCCGGCCACCAGGGAAACCCCGAAGCAGGGGCTGTGGAAAGCCCATAGTCGGGGATATTGCCATTGGGCCCATGGCGCCCAAGGCAAAGGGCCCTGACCCCATGACAGGGGGGGCTGAGAGTGTGGCTGCTGGCCCAACCCAGAAAGTGGGGGGCCTAATGCGCCGGTCCCTTGAGGGGTGCTCGGAAAAGAGGGCGAAACCCCAGTGGTCTGCCCAAAAGAAGAGGCAGACACATGAGGTGGAGGAAGGGAAACAACCGGGGCCGAACGAGATTCAAGCCCTTGAGAGGGAGTTGCTTCCCTTGGATCGCCTACCGAGCGAGAGGGAGAGGGTGACGAATAGTCTACCTCATTGCCCGGCGCCTCCGTAGAGGGCCCGTGCATCTTCGATTCTGCCATGGGAATCGAACTGTGCGCAGTAGAACCGCAGCTGAACTGGACACAGGATGCACTAACGGGTACGACAGAACCGCAGCTGAGTCGCTCACCGTTATGGGGCAAAGGGACGGAATCGGCAGAACCGCAGCTGAGCCGATCACCGTCACAAAGTGTGGGTTGCGAGAAAGAGCTCGCTGTCACAACAACAGAACCGCAGCTGAGTTGAAGTGAACCCTTGGGAGAAAGTGACGCTGAAGGGAGAGGAGGTTTTTGGCGGGGCTATAGACGAAGAGCCTGCCGGTGAGATGCGGGAATCGAAAGACGAAACCTTCCTAACTCTCGCCTTACCACCCAATCGCTTCACGTACGTTTCTCCCTTAAGTGAAAACATAAGCAAGGACACCAACGAACAGCAACAACAATCGATCGATTGCGAGAAAAGTCAAAAAATACTTAGCTGCTCGTGTACACGCGGCTTAACGGGAAAATGGCTGCCGAGAAAAGAGGATGGTTCTGAGCATGCGCAAGGCACGAGGCCCTTTCAGGGATTTTGTTGTCCGTACGGACTTTATTGTATACGAGGCAGGGATAGCAAATTGCTGCCGCTTATTGCATTAGTGAGCCACGGTATAGTATGTGTAATTAAACACACTGTTTAGATTGATTGATTTTGTCACCTAACTACCAGTTATGTTAAGAAACTTGTTGCTGTGATTATAAGGTACACCTCATTTCAAAGGCCCCCAGTATAATCAAAATAATCATACACAGATACAAGGTAAATAATCATGTTCAAGCTGTGAAGTAAATTATTGGAAATATGTTTCATACACACTTATTCAATACATTGGTAACACATCAGTGAAGTACGTATAGTTTCACAATTAGATTCTAATGTATACATATGCACATATGTATATGGAGAACAGGTTTATGCTGTAAAGAATAGACTTGATTATATAAAGTCTGTGCATGCTCCATACAATGTGCTATACACAAATTCAATGCACACTACATACAGAATACAGCTTGCTGGATATGATTTTAAACTATCAGACCCAGGCTTTTCCAGCTGTCATTAGCACTGTGTGATGCCATCAGAGCCCTTATAATGTTGATACCAATGGAAACAGAGGAGAAAATCAGCCATACAACAGTGTACCTTGAATCAGATGGATTTTGAAATATAAAAAAAAAGACCAACCACCAAAAGAAACAAACCCTTAAAATGTTGAACCGAAATGAGTAAATAAACCCTTTTTTTTTTCATCCCACTGCTGGTTCAGCCGTACGCAATGTAACCAACTTACAAAGAAATCAGTTGTGATGACTCCATTTCCCTTTTATGCATACTGTGAGGAAATGGGTATAACTATACTAAAAGGTTAAAATGTGACAAATGTATACAGGCATGCTAGAAAAAAACAACAACTGATCCAGATCCCACAGGCACTGGCTGTACATGTATTCACTAAAAACGCTGATCCAAATCTAACCACCTTAACCACACTAATACTGAGTCCTACACACCTGAGGAAAGCACCAACAGAATCAACCAAGCAACCAGTACAAGTGGCAGAGCTAAACCTCTGCCTGAGCTTCATAACCCCTCTCTTGTTATTTACTTCAGTGCTTCTTTTTTTTCAAATCAGTCTCATACTTACAAGTTTGACTAATTTTGACACGCTCACTGATATTTTCCAGTTCTTATTAGACCAAGAATTGAGGTAAAATGAGCGGAGCAAAAATATTCAAAACCTGTTGGTATAAGACTGAGTTAAAAAAAAAAGGGGGGGAACTAATCTGACATCCTGAATCCAGAGACTGGAAACCATCTCTTCCACCCTTTTAGGTTAATCATGGGAAAGCATGTGAAAGCAAGGCGACCCAGCAGCAGCAGACAGGAAGGAACCATGGGCATTACGAGTAAACAAGTCCCAGGGAGCCCTTACCTAGTACACAAGCACAGCAAGTCTGCCTCGCAACCTTTCCAAACTGACCTGGCTGCAAACAGCTCAATACAGGGATGGTTAGTAATCCACATCGACGGAAAGCATATTCACAACTATTCCTCCTTGGATTCAACTGCTACATGAGCACATTATCTTGGCTGTGTTGGTGCAGACACTCTCAAAGATTTATTCCAGGTTTGATATCCGATACTTTAGACACACTGGCACTTGAATACTTCTTGGCAACTTACTTTTCAGCTCTTTAAAATGGATTGGTCATAAAAATGTCGCCATGAAGATTAAAAGTCAAATTTACTGAGAGAGAGACAGACAGAGAGAAAGACACAGAGAGAGAGAGTGCACATGTGTGCGTGTGTGTATGTAGGGGTGATGGTGGGGTGGAGGGGCGCGGGCACACACAGGTACATGAATGCAAGTGTTTTCATTATTATTGGAGATATATTGATTGAAAAGTGCATAAAGCAGCACTGACTCTGATGCCCATGTGTTTAGGGAATTATGTGATACAGAGCATTTTTATTTAAAGAAACTGGCAAGTGCTCTCTCATGGTCTCAAATGCACACACACATACACATGCACGCACACACGCACGCACGCACAAAACACACACACACACAATATCCCTCACACACTCACCTTCCATTCAGCAGTCACCAACTCCCTTTATCACATTTCCTTACATATTTCATTTTTTATTTTTCCCACTACCTTCATCTGAAAACCAGTAGATTTCTAACAACACTGGGTATGTTTGTTTATGACAGAAATCAGCTCAGAGACAACATATAAAGGCTCTGACAAATCACAGATTTCAGTCCAGCAAGTATCTTCAACCAGAACCGAAGAGGAATGGGAGGAGAAATGTATCCTGTCTTATCAGGAGCCGCACAGGAAATTTTTCAAAGTCCAGCCTTGACGCCATCAAAAAGCCTGGGTCAGCTGCCGGAGGGCATTTTCAGAAGAGATGTCAGATCACCCTGTAAGCTGCGCTTTTATGTTTGTTTTATTATGTCTAAGATTGCCATAACAAACTGAAACAGCCCCCAAACTTACCATTCCATAATTGTTCTCATTCCAACTCAAACAGAAAGATGCTGTATCTTTCTCTCTCTCTCTCTTTGTGTAAATATACACCATAAATCATAGAAATGTAGCATGAATCTGAATACACGTGATCACCTTATCATACTTACAGTATCTGGGGTAAGCTGCCATAGCAAAGCTTCATAATAGGAAAAGGAAAGTGTATCCCAATACCTGTACTATATAATGCAGTCTGCTAGTTTACTGCATGCCCAACACCTGTACTACATAATGCAGTCTGCTAGTTTACTGCATGCCTCACTCTATCATGCAACTGTATCATGCTCACATCTCAGCAAAGATTTTTGTGTGTGTTACAGATGCTATCAATAGTCCAGCATAATGCAGCATTCTGCACTTCAGAACATGGTTAACATCTTGTTTAAACCAAAGAAAACCAATAACATGCAACTTCGGCTGACGTTTTCTTTGAACATTTTTCCTGAACAGTCTGTTAAGAAGATGGCCTTTATTGCGAGTTCTTACATGCCTCAGATGTCAGAAGAAAAGAGCTACAACACCAACAACAATTTTTTTTTTTCTGAAGGCTGGAGAGACATTTTTCCCTGTTGTAACAGACTGTAACTTATCAAGTCATTCTATAGTCAATCATCTCGTTGCATCCACTGGCGGAAGAGATAGGCCCCCACAAAAACACCAAGCGGCACAATAAGGGAAGAGTAACTACAGTGACCAGTGTTAGGAAGCTGTGAGGGAGTGAGGTTTGAACCTTGAGCCTCCAGGCCAGCGTTCTCCTGCAGCAGGGACTGCTGTCTCTCCACGTCCAGGCGCCGAGCCTCCAGCTCACCGGTGGCCTCCTGGAAGTCGCGGAGACGACTGCGAGTGGTTTCCAGGTCACCGGCCAGAGCCTCCTTCTGCTCTTCCAGAGACTGCAGCTGTTCCTCCAAAGCTTCTCGCTCACTGCTGTAGCCACTGATCAATCCTGTACGGGACACAAAGTAACCTTACAACCATCACATTCTTCACAAACTGACCGGTATGGAACACAACGTAACCTTACAACCATCACATTCTTCACAAACCGACCGGTATGGAACACAAAAGTAACCCTACAACCATCACATTCTTCACAAACCGACCTACATGGGACACAAAGTAACCTTACAACCATCACATTCTTCACAAACCGACCTACATGGGACACAAAGTAACCTTACAACCATCACATTTTTCACAAACTGACCTATATGGGACACAAAGTAACCTTACAACCATCACATTCTTCACAAACTGACCTATATGGGACACAGACTGAGTAACCCTACTACCATCACATTCTTCACAAACGGACCTATATCGGACACAAAGTAACCCTACTACCATCACATTCTTCACAAACAGACCTATATTGGACACAATGTAACCCTGCAACCGTCACATTCTTCACAAATGGAAATGTATGGGACACAAAGTAACCCTACTACCATCACATTCTTCACAAACAGACCTATATTGGACACAATGTAACCCTGCAACCGTCACATTCTTCACAAATGGAAATGTATGGGACACAAAGTAACCCTACAACCATTACATTCTTCACAAACAGACCTATATCGGACACAGAGTAACCCTACAACAATCACATTCTTCACAAACAGACCTATATGGGACACAGAGTAACCCTACAACCATCACATTCTTCACAAACTGACCCATATCAGTATATAGGACACAAAGTAACCCTACAACCATCACATTCTTCACAAACGGACCTGTATGGGACACAAAGTAACCTTACAACCATCACATTCCTCACAAACTGACTTGTACAGGACACAAAGTAACCCTACAACCATCACATTCTTCACAAACTGACCTGTATGGGACACAAAGTAACCCTACAACCATCACATTCCTCACAAACTGACCTGTATGGGACACAAAGTAACCCTACAACCATCACATTCCTCACAAACTGACTTGTACAGGACACAAAGTAACCCTACAACCATCACATTCTTCACAAACTGACCTGTATGGGACACAAAGTAACCCTACAACCATCACATTCCTCACAAACTGACCTGTATGGGACACAAAGTAACCCTACAACCATCACATTCCTCACGAACTGACTTGTACAGGACACAAAGTAACCCTACAACCATTACATTCTTCACAAATGAACCTATATGGGACACAAAGTAACCCTACAACCTTCACATTCTTTACAAATGGACCTATATGGGACACACAGTAACCCTACACCCATCACATGCTTCACAAATGGATCTATATGGTACATACAGTAACCTTACAATCATCACATTCCTCACAAACTGACCTGTACGGGATACAAAGTAACCCTACAACCACCACATTCCTCACAAACTGACCTCTGTGGGACACAAAGTAACCCAACAACCATTACATTCTTCACAAACTGACTTCTTTATGAGTGCTCACTGACAAGACAGGATTATTCAGTAATGCTAACATGCTGATTAGGACAAAACATTACAAATAAAGCCATATACAGATGTATGTACATCCAACCCACACATGCATACACACACACACACATACGGACCTCAGTTGATCTCAATCTCTGATGTCTTTACTCTTTCCAAAGGGAGACTGAAAATTTTAAGACTGCAAACAAACATTTCAGTACGAGAACAGTTCAACGCATAATCTGAAAGGGTAACTTGGGTAGAAATTAAAAACACTCTTGATGGTTACCCCTCTATATGAAGTTTAATCTGTTCTGGGCCTTGTGCTAGAGAAAGGCCCTGATAAAGTTTCAGTGAGCATCTCCACTTGCCCCACTCCAGTCCACTGACCTTCAGCCTTATGAAGCTCCATACCAAGGTACTCCTTGGCGGCCACCTCCTGGCGCACTTGTTCCTCGAGGTCTTGCAGGCGGGTGGTCAGGTCGTTGTTGTCCCGTGTTCTGGTTGCCATGGTTTCCAGCAGATCAGTCTGTGTGGCCTTTGCCTCCATAAGCTGATGCATTGTGCACTCTATCATCTCTAGCAGCCTGGTGACTGCGGTTTGAAGCCTTCCTCTGGCATCTGACAGGACAGACACCACAGAACAGTCCTCAACTGACATCATTTGGCAACTAATGTTTTGTATCGCACTCTTCAGAAAGTCGCTACAAAATGAAATATATGCTCTGATAACAACTACTGTCAACCTACAATTCAAAAGATCAACCTTCCTTTCCTCGAGTACAGTTTTGGAAATATCATGTACTATTGGTGCACTCAATCTGAAAATGGCAAACGTTTCTTTTGAAAACAATCGGTCCAAAAAGCCCATCACATGCTATAATGCAATACCATTGGTGCTTCTAGATGATAATACTAACTAAGACAGACAACAAATAAAGTGAGACAGACCATGAGACACTTTTGTCCATGTCTCTCATTGCAACAGGTCACTACATGGACCAACTTTTCTTTTATCAATATCATATACATGCATGTCTGATGGGGGGAGACCTGAGACAATAGATGTAAGATCAGATGATATTGATGGGCTATCTAATACAGCAGCTTAAAAGCCAATGCAAAATAATATAGACATCAACAACATTGGTCGAATGTCATTGATTGTGACAACTCTACAGAAGTAGAATAAACATTTTTTACACAGGCAAACACACACACACACACACACACACACACACACACACACAAAAACGCACTCTTTCTCTCTCTCTCTTTCTTCTTCACAAACACACACATACTGAGCATGACATCAGAGAATGTGACACAGAGAAAAAGAGGATGGGGTATGAAACATCACTTTGTGATGCATATGTGACTCTCAATTGATGGAGGAAGAAGGCTGCTTATTTGTCTGAATTTTTGCTTTTAGGCATTTGCTATGCTTATCAAACTAGCTGATTTGACTGTTTACAAGGCATGCATTGTGACAACTGGTCTGTAAGCCATCAAAATCAAGGATTAATCGGTCAATTCTTTCATTTTACAGCTTGATTCTGATACTCGTGTTAAAGCAGAACAGGCGGCAACTCTCGACTCATTATTCCTTTCCACTCAACAGATGTTGTTAGAGACACTATAAGCCATGTACTAGACCTAAACAGAACAGAAAATACCTGAAACAATTTCCTCTCCCTCAGCGTCTATGTCAGGTCCAGTGAAGATAGACTCTGTCAAGCGATGAGATATGTCCAGTCCCTCATCAGTGGCACTGGACAAAATGGAAGTCTCTTCCAGGGTTGGGCTGCTGTTGTCTGCATCACCTTCCAAACACAATTGTGTACGGGTCAGTTGCATGTGTGACAGTGCTTGCCAGAATTCATGATAAATGTCTTTTCATTATATATCATCAACACTCCTCAACCCCATTTTATTTTATCAAAGAGAACACCAGTTTTTTTTTTCAATGGCTAAATACACAAAACTTCATTTAAAAAATAATTCTAGCTAAAAAAAAAAAGTTACTAAACCAGCAGTCCAGTATTAACACTGACATTTTACAGCCCTATTGCAAAGCCACCAAAGAAAGATCCCCTTGTTAGCAGGTGCAACCATACTGTACTCACGATGTCTCCAGCTGTGATCACTCTGAGGTGAAGAGACCACCCCAGCTGCCCCTCTGTCTCCTGCCATCCCGATGAAGGAAGTCAGCCCTGCTCCACGAGGGGTGACCAAGTCACCATGGATATCAGGGCGAGGCGGGTGGGTAGGGGTGTGAGGGCGAGGGGCAGAGGCGGCAACCACGGTGTGCAGTCTGCGGTTGATGGTGTCCTCCACCTCCACGTAGGTGTGCACAGAGTCTGACAGCAGCTGCAGCAGGCGTTTGTTGGTCTGATGGATGGTGTCCCTGTGGCACAGCAACAACTTTATCACCTGGGAATGGTCTGTGACTATTTCACACTGTCCCTGTGGCACAGCAACAACTGTTATCACCTGGGAATGGTCTGTGACTATTGCACACTGTCCCTGTGGCACAGCAACAACTGTTATCACCTGGGAATGGTCTGTGACTATTTCACACTGTCCCTGTGGCACAGCAACAACTGTTATCACCTGGGAATGGTCTGTGACTATTGCACACTGTCCCTGTGGCACAGCAACAACTGTTATCACCTGGGAATGGTCTGTGACTATTGCACACTGTCCCTGTGGCACAGCAACAACTGTTATCACCTGGGAATGGTCTGTGACAATTTCACACTGTCCCTGTGGCACAGCAACAACTGTTATCACCTGGGAATGGTCTGACTATTGCACACTGTCCCTGTGGCACAGCAACAACTGTTATCACCTGGGAATGGTCTGTGACTATTTCACACTGTCCCTGTGGCACAGCAACAACTGTTATCACCTGGGAATGGTCTGTGACTATTTCACACTGTCCCTGTGGCACAGCAACAACTGTTATCACCTGGGAATGGTCTGTGACTATTTCACACTGTCCCTGTGGCACAGCAACAACTGTTATCACCTGGGAATGGTCTGTGACTATTTCACACTGTCCCTGTGGCACAGCAACAACTGTTATCACCTGGGAATGGTCTGTGACTATTGCACACTGTCCCTGTGGCACAGCAACAACTGTTATCACCTGGGAATGGTCTGTGACTATTTCACACTGTCCCTGTGGCACAGCAACAACTGTGTCACCTGGGAATGGTCAGTGACTTCCTCGAAGATGGAGTATGGCTGCCTTAATGGCGAGATTAAAAAATGGTCATACAGTTGTACACACAAAACTCCACTGCCTGTCTATACAGGCAGTGTCCACAGAAGTATCAGCCTGCATATGCAGAAAGAATTTCATGCTAGCATTTGTACAAGGAGCACATCTGTATTAAAAAAAAATGTCCATTTCTGAAAGACATATGCTGACTGGCTGTAAGCATTTAATTGCAGAGCGTGCTACGACTTCAGCGTCTGGACTAAAAGATAATGACTGATGATGTTGCCACCGAATCTGAATCCAAAAACTGGTGCAATGTAGCTGAAGCAAACACTGAAGTTCACATAATGAGAAACCGACAAACACTCATTCCTGAAATTGTAACGAAAGACAAAACCTGGTAACTGATGAACCTGCAGTATCTGCACCACCAGCATTAAGCTAGGCTTCCCTACCTTTCAGCAGAGATGCGCTCCAGGTCTGTCTGCAGCATGCGGATCAAGCTGTGGTCCCCTCCATCCCCCTGCGTGGCTGCTGCTGTAGCTCCCTGTGGTGGGGAAGCGGTGATTGTTGAGGGGGTGGCTGGAGCTGATGTGGGCGGGGAGGTGAGAGTGGCTGACATGCTGGCTGTCATGCTGTCTTGCTGTTGTACCAGTTGCTGGGTCAGACGCTCCACCTGTGCCTCCAGCTGACCAACATATTGACTGCATAGACCACAGGTTGGAGAAACTGTTGGGTTTCTTCAAAACAAGCACAGTCCTGACTCTACAAATCGAGCTCAGCAGTCAGTCAGTGTTAACATTCTGTACTGACATAAACCAAAGAGGTAAATTAAAACATAACCTAATCTGTACCCCCAAAATCTCTGCATAATCTACTCTATAGATAAATAAATGCCCTGATCATATATTTGTAAAGGATATAGAATTATTTGCAAAAATTATGTACTGCCAATGCCAGGAACAACATTGCTCTGCCAAAGTAAACATTTGTCATTGGTCTATAGTAACACTACACTTCATCTGCCGCTGTTTAACTATTATGTATCATAACATCATAAGCAATTTTACTGTCCATGCGATCTCTTTCCCACTCCCACTCCAAACACATCACAACTGTTAATTTCACTATCCTTACCAGACTTAATTGTCTAACTATTATCATAGATTATTCCATCAGCAACATCTCCATCCACTTCATTAATGCTGGAAGCTCACCTGTTTGATCCTCTGGTCTTGCTGAGGGGAGGAAGGTGGAGGACTCTTCACCACATCAGCAAAGCTGCGCGTTTTGCCCAGCATGGACGAAAAGCTGTGAACACTTCCCCTCATCTGTTGTCTCATACTCAAAGCTGTTGCGTATGTCTGGTGAGACTTCTCCATCCCTTCTGGTTTGGATGTTGTCCTGGTCATGGGTACACACAACTTCTGTCAGTGATGCTTAACTTCATACATGACAAGACAAAAATACTATTTGAAAGATTTTCTGCTATACATTACTCAAAGTTATACAGAATGAATATCATTATTGAAGTTTAGTGTCTAGCATCAGCGACTCAAAGACATATGATTTGCTCTAGAACTAATATTAGTTATGCTCTAGAATTAATATTAGTTACAAGAAGGATGTCAAACAAAACTCAAATCAAACTGAGAAAACTATTAAAAAACGGTCAAACAAAAAAAAAAAAAGAAAAAAGGAGGTCAATAAAACCATCGCAAAGTATTAACTGGTTTGTAAAAAAATAAATGGACCAACAGTAAAGTGAAAATGACTTTACAAAACCATGGCAAACACTTCCTTGAAACACCGCTATATGTTAAGAAAAAAGTTATGAAATAAAGAATGATGTATGTAATATGTATAGAAGCAAGCAAAATAGGAAATAAACATGGACGTGGAATGCAATGTAATGATCAATTTCATTACTTTAATTTTTGGACTACAAGGCATACTGGAATACATGACACATCCCTTGATTTTCATGAAAACATCTACTTCATCCAGAAGTAATGTACTTTGGAACAAAAGATGCAGTAATTTCATTTGGAACCAAATTGCAGTTCGCATTGCAAGCCTGATATACTTGAAATCAAAAAATGAGAAATAGGGTGTGATGGTTTTGCTGGACTGATGTGCACATTGAATGATCCACGCTTTCACACATTGCTTGAACACATTGCTGGTCATGGGTAGAAGTTGGTTGACATAGCTGGGTGCCCAGTTCGTTCAACCAAGTATGGGGTGAGTGAGGGCTGAGGGAGGGAGAGGAGTACATCTGAAGATAACTCTGTCAGAACTTTAGAGAAAAGCTTTGTAGTCCAAAAATGAGAGAAAGTAGCAGCACTCAAAATCAATCAGATGCAAACATGCACCAAGTAAAGAGAACTTACATAATATCTTCTGACTTGCATGACGTTTCTTGAAATACCTTTAGAGTCATTGTGACAACAACCAAGAAAAAAAAATTATCATAAATGTTGAACCCAGATAACAGCAAGGAACAAGACTCAGCCATTACTGAACCTAACACAGAGGAACAGCTTTTAAGGAATGCCTGTAATAAAACTATGCCAAGGGCAAGTAACACTTTGTAGCTTGTCGTAATACTCATTTAAAATCTACATTCTGTCTGTCTTCAAACGAGGCACCCTTAGTCAATGGTTAACGTATTTGTCAGCACAGATGATGCTCATGCTTCATACTACCCTCTGGACATTCACTCTACTAAATGCCATATAACCTATTTGATTTTCCAGCCATTACTCTGAGACTGAACATGAACAGACTGTTTACCATGAACTGCAACTGGAGTACTTTCAACTAAAATGAGAATACTTTCTACAAAGTGTATGTACACATCTTTTCAAACTTTTGCAAAAGCTAGGGGCGGGGGTGGGATCTAGTGATTTCCAAAATCTTGCAAAAAGTAGAGGGAGGGGATTATTTTTCACCTCTGATCACACAGCAGAGGGTAGAGAGATACCTGATCTTCCAGTAACTACAGTAGAAATGGTTTCTCCCAATACAAATAACTTTCAAACTTCATTCATCAACATAATTTGGTACAAATTCATCTTTTTTTTCCCCTTGGAGTATTTCTGGGCCTGTAGTTCCCACTACTGTTCCAATATATGACATGTTGTTAGCAAAACAGCCAGACATGATTTAATGTGCGCACATTATTGATCACTCTTTCCTCGAAACACACTAAGACAACATAAT
Organism: Conus ventricosus; assembly: GCA_018398815.1. NCBI lineage: Eukaryota > Metazoa > Mollusca > Gastropoda > Neogastropoda > Conidae > Conus > Conus ventricosus. The sequence goes on from CM031597.1 coordinate 80,047,594, forward strand.
GCTGCACATCGTAAGTGCAATTATGGCTTTAAAAAACCCTTCATTTCTAGGTTTTTCCCAGATAACTTTTTTTTTCAGTTCCTCATATTTTTTCCCAGTTCATTGTAATCATTAAATTTTTGCCAAACGTATACAAAAAAATTGGCAAAATCATATGGATAAACAGGTCTGCATAAACAATTCAGATTAACATAAACTGAACATTTCAAAATGTGAGATGAAGAATACATGTACACTAAGCAAGCATGCAAAAAACATTTCCATAGCAGTAAGTATTCACTCTGCCCTCCTCCAATGTTTTACAGCATAGAAAGAATCCCTAAATGTTTATGGCATTTCAGTTAAACTTGCAACTTGATATGAGAGACACTTTGACACTTTGGCATATATGAGAGAGAGAGAGAGAGAGAGAGAGAGAGAGAGAGAGAGAGAGAGAGAGAGAGAGAGAGAGAGAGGGATGAATTTTTTCATGACTGAATATACTTTACAGATATGAATATGACAAAGGAAAAGAAAAAACAGAAGTAAAAGAAAAAATGCACAAGCAATTTAAACAGCAGTGTGAGCAGAGTTAAATCGCATTTCATACAACCTACTCCACTGTATCATGGACCAGTATAAAAAGAATATACACATGGATGCAAGCAGGATCTCGAATCTTGGGCTGATCATTTTTTTTATCCAGTGGAACTAAAATCTAACAAATACAGCTGCACCTTATACAAGCCTACTAAAATCCATAACAATACGTTTATGAAATGGGAAATCTAGGTTTAGATAAACAGCACTGTTGATGCTGGTTGTCTTCTCAACATTCCATGACACACGTCAGTAGAAAACTGCCAGCTCTTATGTTTTTTCAGATAGTTCAAAAGTTAAAATATCTCTGTCACTTAGGATGTTGTTGTCATATGGCACAAACTCCTCTTCATTGTCACTGTCAGCAGCTGCATAATTTCTAGCATCTGGCTTTCAGTTAAACTTGCAACTGGATAATTGTGTATATCAAGACCTAAAATGAGAAAACTGCTTAAATCTGCAGCACTCGCTTTTGCTTTAAGTTAAAAAAACAACAACTCAGAACTCATTAAGAATGTTGATTCAGTGAATGAAGAGGATTCCCCTGCACAGGTGACAGAAAGACAAGCATATTTTAGACTCATTCATCGTAGAGTTCTGCAAGTCTATTAACTCTAAATGTTCAAATTACAGAACCTCATCAGCGTTTTCACAGCAAGTGGCTAACTGGCACCTTCAGACTTTATATTCAAGTTACCAAATGATGTATTAAGCAACTAAATGGTTAAGAATATGCAAGTCGTACTACGCAGTATCGTTTTTGCAAGGCTTTACTGTGCATATGTCCGTCAACAGGATTTTTTTCTGCAGACTATTTTTTCACGCTCACTATCTGTCTGAATCTTCCTTAAACTGTCTACATTCAAGCTTCAGGAAACCTCACATGCACCCATGTATGTATGGGAAATAATAAGGGCATAAACATGTCAGCAACATGCTACATACTGAACACACACACACACAGATGTATGCACAAGCACATGTGCCTGTGCATGCACATGCATAAACACATACATGCCTTCACCGAGGAGAAATGCCTGGGGCAGTGCAACTTAACAATGCCAATTCATGCTATGACATTCTTACTTTTACATGTTGCCAGAATAAGAAATTTACACTCAAACTTAATTGGCTGGAATTTTCTTTTAGATAATAAAGACATTGGACACAAGAGTTACCTCCAAAATAAAGACAACATGTGATGATCAGTTGGCATTAGGTAACATTATACACAACATCTGTGAAAGAATACCTCTGAACTCATTTGAAATACAGAATTGATGACAAAAATATTAAAAGCCTTGATTAATCACTTCTATTCAACATCAAGAAGTGATTCTGATTCCCATGACTGTAAAAATAAAGAATAAATGAAATGTAATGTAACTGAAAAATGCTCTTATCCACAAATTCTCCCCCCACCCATCCACACATCTCCAAAGGCACAGCTTTCAATGCTCTATTATAGGGTAAGTCCCAGTGTCTTCTCTTGGCAATTCAGATCATCTGCCCATTTCAGGAAAGAGAGAAAATGTCCATTAACATCGTTTCAGTTGATGTCAGCTGCTGGGCAGTTTTTGATAGTGAGCCCAGATATGACTACTTTCAAAGCTTATGACCCGAGATATAAAGCCTTCACTCATCAGTATCTGTGTGAAAAGCTAAGGACATTTCCTCCAACAACTATAAATGTACTCAGCAGAATATTTGTTCCGATCTGCCATGGAAACAGATGACACCCTATGCAGAAGTCATGAGGTAAGAATACAACATTTCTCCATTAACTGACGGTGATTTCTATGGAAATTCTTGTTTGCCTGCATGTATAAGGACATAATCATCCATAAACAGTACAGGGTTTAAATTTTACATACATGAACCCAAAACTTCTGAATGTCGATAGTAAAACCAAACCTTTAACTACATGCATACTTACAAGAAAAGAAAGAGTCAGAAACATACAAAAACCAAGTCATAAACATCTCCCGCCCTTCACACCACCTCCACTGACCCTCAAGGTAGCTGACAACTCTGTGGTGACAGCGTCTGCCTTTGCTTGGAGACCCTCAACAGGATCCTGTTGTTTCTCTGCCTGTGCTGTCAGCTGCTCTCTCAGCTGCTGGACCTCAGCCTGGTGAGCTTGCTCCAACTCTGACTTCATCACATCATTGTCTAGAGCAACAGCCTCCATCTCTTCTTGGTGACTTGCCTTCAGTTCTGCAACAACAGGGGAGAGGTACATATATTTCAATGTCATTTTCTTGCTAAAGAAAAATGAATGTGTTTTCGTGAAAATGAGGATACACGACGAAAGTGAGACCTTGGACTCGTGACATAAGAAGCTCAATCCATCACAGGTGTTATAGAACTTTTGTGTCACCTTACAGTAGTTAAAAAACATTTTACAAGATTATTAAAAAAGAAAAACAACCCAACAACAGCAAAAATCTTCATTTCACCACAAATGGCAATGGTAATATCAATGAAAGAAACGGAAATTTTTTGAGTATCAAATCGATAAACTATTTCTGTGATATGAAAACTGTATTAAGAACGCGCATGCATTTTCAAGCCAATGAAAAAAAAGGAAAAAAAAAAAAAAAGCTGAAATTAGACCCCCCAAAATCTGCATCAAGTTACTTGAGTGCCCGGTCAAGCTGCTTTTGAGCCTTTTAAACACATTCTAAATACTGATATTGTGGCACCGTTCCTCTCCTACACACTGTCCACCCTTTCCCACACATATTCAATCAGTGAATGACTACAAAAAAAAAGAAAAAGAAAAAAATGAAGCAGCACAAACATATGATTATTATCGTTTAGAAAAGCCACCAAAATAAACCGTGCGCAGTCTTTTTAGAAAAGCCACCAAAATAAACCGTGCGCAGTCTTTTACCTGAGATTCTGGCTTCGTGCTCCTCTTGCACTGCAGCCAAGGCCTCTGTATGCTCCACCTGTAACCTCTTCAACTGGGTCTGGGCATCCTCAAGTGCCTGCAGGGCAGCCGATGCATCTGTGTTTTCAGACTTGGTCCTCTCCAGCTGCTCTTTCACTCCCTCCAGCTCCCTCAAAGTGGCAAGGGTTTCTTCGTGTTCTGATTTTAATGTCTCTACCCTCTTCTTCTCCTCTTCAACTTCACTCTTCAGTCTTGCCAACTCCTCCATGGCTGCCACCTCTTCAGAAGACGGTGAGTTTTCACCGTTTTCCTGTTGGTTTGGATCAGTGTTTCGGTAAGTCTGAAGTTCTGTTTCAAGTTGAGCAATCTGGAAATGATACTGAGAGCTGATGGAAGATTGGAGGTCTTCCAGCTCCTTTGCATGCTTCTCTTTGATTTCAGCTGCCTCCGACTCGCGGTCTGCCATGAAGTCATCCATCAGCTGTCGATGACGTTCCACAAACTTTTTCTGTTGGGAATATTCAAGATGTTCTTATGTACTTTCACAATGATATTGATGTATAACACAATATGAATGTATCACAATGATATTAACATAACAGTTTTTGTGATGTAACACAAAATAGCAATATAACTCCAAACACATCTAAATCCATGTGATAAAAGCTAAAAAAGAATGCATGAATGTATTTTTTTTAACTGTAGTGTTCTTTGTTGTTGTTTTTTCTTAAAAGAAGTCTGGGATACTGGGCTTTGAAAAAAAAAAAATCAGAATGTACATTAATAACTTACACACAGTGTAAAAATAAGTTTGGAGTACAAATAATAAAGTACTGAGCGCTCTCATTTTAGCTCACAAACCTGCAAAAACATTGTGGCATGAGTGGAGGATAAAAACATGCATGCACACATGTAATGACACACACATAACAGAGCTCTGCAACAACTGCCTGAAGGCCACAGTGACCAGCATGACTGGGGTCCACAGACCACATCCGGATGTTTACCTTCTCAGCCTGCAGGGTGTCGTCAAACTCCTGCTGCATGAGGTTCTTGGCCAGCTCCAGCTCCATGTCATAGCGATCCCTCAACAATGTGTCCACACCTGCTCCTTCCCTCTCCTCCACATCTGACACACACACCAAGTCACCAACCCCTCTTTATAACAAATATCACAATTCATTTCAAATTTGACTACATTACACATTTACAGTCTACTTAAAGAGTACTTATCATATGTCAGATCATTGTAAGCCACTGCTTAAAACTTTAAAATTAAAATGAACACGAACAAACATGCACAATCACTACCCCCTACATGCCTGATCATGCATATAATAAAGGACAAATTCCAAATTTTTTTTAGTCCAATGTTAACTCTTGACACCTAGCATTCATATCACATTCTAAATTTCTGTGTCTAGCTTTAAACAAGTGCACAACAACACATTGTTCAAGAATCTTTAAAACACTGACAGCTTTCTACAAAGGTTTGGTTTTTAATCACTTTCAGTCGGTCAGTTGGTGTCATCTTGAAAAGACTTTTTTTTTTTTTGCTCCAACAGCTGCTGGTTAGAAATAAGACCTTTTGTTAGACTAAGAAATTCAATCCAAGGTTTTTGCAACGTATACTACTAGAGGTAACATGTTAATTTATTAGAGGCAACAGATGTTCATTTACTTTTTTTACTCCGATGTTCATCCTGTTTCACAGGTATGGCTACTGTAATTTACATTCAAGAGTGACAAAATATTATATTATGATAGTTGGAATGGAGAACTTGGGATCTCTGTGTACTGAAGACGGGAAGGACTTCCGCCTTGCATTTTTTGCAAGTTTATATAAATCTCGCTAAGATCTGGATAACAGATGCAGGCTGGTCATTTTCTTACTTACAAACTTCTGCAACTTTGGAGGAAGAACGCAGGTCATATTTCTCTTACATGCATACAGACAAGAACTTAAAATTTCAAGTCTAATCACCAACTACTGCACCAACATTGAATAATAAGAAGCATTTCACAAAAAGTATATGCTACAAATGAAATTCAAGAATAAAGGTAAAACATTCATTTCATAAACAGGAAGCATTAAGTGAAGACTGAATGCATGTATTAACTTCTGACACAGAAAAAAAAAAAATCTGTTGAACCTGCCAATGGCAGATATAAGAAATTTCTTTGTGTGCTTCACTTCCTATCATGTTTCAGAACATGACATAAACGGTAGTCAAAATAAGCTAGCTTTTCCAGGTCAAAGGTACACTATACAGCACTCTTCCACTCCAGAAATACTCAATACAGAATATGTAATGTGTGTGATGGGCAAAAGGTGAACGGAGAAGATTCGAGAGAAGAAGAGTCTTGGTTCAGGGGGCTTAGGTGCTGATGGTAGGATAAGTAACCTTGAAAAATTTTAACACAGGTCTTTACACTTTGACTAAGCAAGTCAGTCCAATGATAAAGCCTTCAAAGAAATTTGTTAATGAGAAGCCCAGGTAGTAGTGCTGAGCTCAAACCTGCCCAGACAAATTAAAACCCATCAACAGAGGAAGCGCCGCTTCAAGGACAATGAGTTCTTCCACCATCATCTGAACAGACAAAACCAAGTCTTGTGTTCATCTTTGGAGGGAAATGACAGTTTGCTATTCATCAATTATTGATTCATGTTTTATATAATTTATGTCTATAAACTTTAGGCCTAGCATGTCATCAACAGAATTTGGTGGTGCTGGCATGAGATAATTTGCATGCGGCATGCAATGTATGCTATTGCTATCAAAAACATGTTGCCAACTTGCCATCCAGTGCAATCATTCATAGTCACTGGTCGAGGAGACAAAGGTCACAGGTCAGCAAATATTTTTCAACTGGAAGAAAAAGCTTTTTTTTCAGCCCCCAAACTGGCACACACAAAAAAAAAGAAAAAAGAAAGGAGAAAAAAAAAAAGGAAAAAAAATCAGTGGTAAATGTCAATAAATTCAAGATCTACTTGCTCACCATATTTGAAGTCAAACCATTCAGTGTGTCATGAGGAGATATTTATTTTAAATCAAAGTATTTACAGAGACAAACAGGCAGACAGACAGACGAAGGGGGGGAGGGGTTAGATAAGATAATGTTGCTTATAGCCCAGCCGACCGCAAAGGGCCACATCAGGGCTGGGGGTGAGGGGTGAGGAGGGGGAAGACAAGAGAAGGAGAGAACAAACAATCTGTTTTCCCAGGAAAATCCAGTCCGACTTTTTTCCCCCATCACTTTCACCATAAAATGTATCTGAAAAGCGTTTGAAATTGAAAGGGTGTCTGGTCAAAAAACATCCAAGAATTATAAAATACAAAAACACACCCTGAAAAAATACAAAAACACAATCAAATCTTAATGCAAAATTCCATTTGAAATCATAGAAAAGTGAATATGTACGCCAAAAAAAGCATTCTGAAAAATTATCCCGGAAAGATGGTTTTGTTTCTGGAACCACAGCATGCAAGGCAAGTTATATTTCATCGACAGATCTATTTTTGACATTGGCGATGACTGGTCAAATATGTCGCATCAAATGCTTGACAACTTGTAACAAGAAACTCCCAAATTACTTCTGCCCATGAAAAATCCATCCACAAAAGCAGTCATTTTAAGGTTATGGGAAGTAACAGACCAAATCTTAACAAAGCTCAACTGATCACCAACACACTGCTACTTGACCAGCATGAAGTGATAGTTGCAGAAAGCAAGTCAGATGGATCAAACCACTCTAGCTTGCTGCTTTACTCGTCTTGTGAAAGCAGTGATTATGATCATGAACTTCAGCAGAATACACTACACAACTCTCTAGACCTCTTTGGTGTTATGTCTTATCAGTTCAGAGTCAAACAGCTGATAGTTGCAGAAGGTGGAAGATGACATTTTAAAGAGAGTCACCTTTTAATCTCTCAATGCCAAGTGATGTACATACAGATTTTCAACATGATCACAGGACCAAAAAATACATTATCTGTTTTAGTTCCTGTAAAAGTTTTTGGCTCAACTGAAAAGTGTGACCTATCATAAAAAAAATGCAGGTACCCAACTGTGAAGTATAGTTGTTCATCAAAATTCATTTAGTGGAATGGTGTGACTAGAGAAAATGTACAGACATGGTAATGCACACTAACACTTCAAAGTATACTAACTATTCAGATCCATTAAACTACAAGTTTTATAACACTGGAATAATTGTATGTGTGTGTGTGGTGTGTGTGTGTGTGTGTGTGTGTGTGTGTGTGTGTGTGTGTGTGGAATGTGTGTATGTGAGCATTGTGTTTGTGTGACTGTGAGTCGCATGACATTGCTAGTGTCAGTGCCGAACAGTACAAATAACTACAATTCTTCATGTAAGCAGCAGAGTAAAATGAGCAAAGAAATAATGATTAACAAGTTTGAAACACACACAAAATCCTCTAATCAGATTATGCCGTCAGCACATATAAACATGACAATTAAAAAAACCAGCAATTGTTTATTTACAAAGGACAATACAGCATCAACATGACCTGATAATGCAAGTCAGCACACTCACACACACACACACACACACCTACCTGTGTACACACTAGCATCACCACTTTATACATATGTATACATAATGAATGTTGGTCCACAGATGCGGTGTCGGGTAAACAACAAAACAGCCCCAAGCAGGGCCCACATTTCTTATTTCTATCACTGAAGGTCTATAGTCAGACCAGCGTATTTATTCACTGTAACTCTAACTAAATCCATTTTTGTTGGTTTTCCCCATCTGGCGGAAACTTGTATAGTGTATTGGTCTTCTGACGTGCTGTTGCATTCGTGCACAGCTTACTACGGGACAATTTCTTTACTCTTTTAACATTACTAGGGAAAGCGATTACGGTATGTTATTTTTCAACAAATTATTGCCAGTCTCAAAAGTAAACCTAGTTGTTGGAAATAAAATTTCTATGGGATTACATTCAATTACATAGATCTGCTTTGCATTAAATGAAACAAGTGTTTGGAATGGAGTATTGAGAGACAGTTCCTTAGAGTCAGATAAAACACACAAAAAGAAATAAAAGACACACGTGTCCATATGTACATTTGCACACACGCTTGCGTGCATGTGCACACACACACACACACCAACAATACAGCAGCCATACACACACAAGCTTTGATACAACTGTATAAATTCTCACTTATTTGAAACTAAATAAGACAACTACGCTAACATCTGGAAGAGCTTCATTGTTTTAAATTCACTTTCTCATACATGTCTTTCAACTGCAACATTCAGACAGCTTATTATCTCAGTCACACACACATGCTCAGTTTCTACTTCAAAGAATTTTAATCCCTCCTCACTTGCAGTCTAAATCAAATTTACTTTAAATGAGAATCTAAAATGTTCTAGAGCAGCTGAACGTCTGTGCATGATCTACTTTTGCATGATATTAGATGTTCTCGAGTTTAAACCAGAGCATGTTACCTTATACTCTTAGTTCCTACCCTAAGCTTCTGGCACCAGACAGTAGCTGGTTGTGTCATCCTTTCGAGTGTGAATTTTTCCCTGATCACCTTTAATTGATACAAGATCATTTCTTGAATCCTCCCCTTCTCAATTTGTAAACAGAATAGTTTATAGCAAAGACGATCATAATCACATCAAAAGTTTTGAAGATCGTCATCAAACAGAGTTAATTACTTCATGACCAACTGCATGATTTCACGTTGTTTTTAAACTAATCTACAAACAGCAACAACAACCGACTGATATTTTTCGCATCATAAAAGAAAGGACAGAACACAAAGAGCAAAGCTTACCTTCCTTCAGCCTGTCGTACTTGTCCTGTGCCTCACTGAGCAAGGTTTCAAGCTCCTCCACGCGCTGCTGATGAGCCTCAAGAAGCTGGGACTTTTCTGTCTCAAACTGCTGTCTCAGTTCTGTCAGCTGGTGTCAACAGTAGTTCTTGACTCCCCTCCTACAACCGTCTGACCCACACACTCTTCTAATACACCATTAGCACCACTTGAAGGAGGAGAATCAGCACCATCAGCAACTGTCATCTGAAGCTCACCATTGACTGCCTCAGTCCTCCGGTCACCTGCTTCACTCGCGCTTGCACATTTCCCTACGTTGACAGACGACTCCAAAGACTGAATAGATCCATCTATCACAGCTGCTTGGCTGTCCTGATGATTATCACTGGTACCAGTTGGTGGGGACATGCTCAAAGTTGCAGACAGTACTGCCTGCACACGCGTGTCCGCATGAGCTTCATCAGGAACACTTTCTGTGTCAGCGCCATCAACGATGCCATCTGGAATGTTAGATTTCTTTGAAATGTGTTCTGTCTGCTCAGCATATTGCTTCTTTAGTTCTGCTGCCTGGCGTTTCAGCTCCACATCCAGCTGAACGAGATGCTCTGACTGGAGAGTCTCTCGCTCCATCTGTGCCTCATGTTCCAGCTCCTGTCGAAGCTCTTCCAAAGCATCCGCATGCTGGTGCTCTGCATCAGACATTTTCTCATGCAGTTCTGACTCTCGAGTTTCCGCTGCATGCAGAGCTGACTTTGTTTCTTCCAGAGAAGTTCTGAGCAGTTTCAGCTCATCTTCCATTGTTGGTGTACTTGTCAAGGCGTCGTCCAATTCCTGTTAAACAACATCATCAAAACACAAACTTGATCATAAAATGAAAAGTTGATATTAAGATCAATGCAAGACTGAAAACATGAACGGGCTGGATTTAAAATCAATCAGTAAGTACATGCATATGTTGAAGACCTGGATTTTTCCTATTCATTCTTGCAGAGCTTTACATGCAACAATTTACAAAATCCATTAGCTTACCTGCAAAAATTTACAACACATTTTGTCATGTTTTGCATTATAGATAAGAAACACAGAAGTCAGTAACTGAGGTAAATGAAGTCTGAAGCAGAAATGATAAACAAATCTAGGAACACACACACCACACACACACACACACACACACACACACAAGCCCCTACTCTTTGAAACTCCTGCAAAGTTTCAAAAGCAATAGTATGACTGATCATTCTAGCAAGATCCATTTACTGAAAAAACATGTGGTTCGTATATGGTATTCCATGCATCACTTCCACAATTCAACAAGATTCACAAACAACATGAGAAAATATTGGATTTTTGAGAGTATAGCAGAGAAGCAATTAAATACATAATACAAAACAGATTAGATGACCGAGCAGGAAAGTGCTTATATGGTTACTACATCTTTCCTTGTCACTGTACTATAATTGCTACATCCAAATGCTACTCCGAGTAAATAGTACCAGTTAAACCTCCCTGAAAAGGATCTTTAATAGAAACACTCCTGTTTCATCCTCCTCACCAACAAATAAATAAAAGACAGAATATGATACTATTCTTGCACGTTAACAATTCAAGGTCTGCTAAAGATTTTCTCTTGATTTGGAAAAAAGGGCATATGATATTACACTGTTACAGCATTTTAATGGCAACAACAATTTAAAGTGAAAGTAAACCTAAGAAAGACAATATTTTCTTGACCAATGTGTATAATGTATAAGAAAGAGTTGACAGCTGGTGAGAATGTTAAAATATACTCAATAGAAAGCACACCAAAATCATTTTACCCTCATAGGCATTAAGCATAAGATTTGCCTTCTTCATGCACAGCTTATCCACCTCTAGCCTCAATCTATAACACAGAATGAATCAGCACCCCTTCAGCAGCACCACGCCATTACATTTATTGAAAACACCACCTGTGCTTCAGTTGCATCCCCTGTACCATGTAAATCTATCTCCACTTGGAACAACTCATCTGGGTAGTCAGAAGCAAACTGGATACATACATTTTTGAGTGACAGTCAAATGCATGAAAAATGCATTAAAGTGCAAGATTTTCTGACAAAAAAGGAATGCCAAACTGGTGCCTGTTCCTATAAGCAAGTGAAGAAAACAACACAACAAATTTTGCTGACCTTCAGGCACTTGAGCTCCTCTGTTAGATTTTCCTTCTCCTTCTCCAGCCAAGTTTCCTTTTCAGTGACCTCTTGCAGAAGTTTCTCACTCTCTGCCTTCTCATTCTGAGCCTGCTGTAGTTCACAGTCTCTCTCCTTCAGGCTTTCCTGCAGTCTCTCACTCAGCTGTCTCTGCTCCTCAAGCTGACTGGACAGGTCGTTCAGCTTGTGGGAGGCAGAGTCCAGCTGACTTACCAAGTCTGCCATCTTTTCTCGCTCCTCCTCCAAGCATTTCTCCAGGTCCAACACACGCGACGTCTTCTCTTCCACCATGTCCTGGAGCTGCTGGAGTCTTGAGGAAGGAGAGGAGGCAAGGGGATCAGTCTGGGCACGGGGAGAGTCAGCTGTGTCACTGTCAACATCTGATATTGCTGTCAATGTGGCTGTTCTGTGAACATAGTCCCGCTCCTGTTCCAATTTGATGGATAAGCTGTCTGGGTCAGAATCGGTGCCATCCACTTTAACAGGCCCAGTATCGCCTCCATCATTCACATCCACCGGTTCATGGCCATGGCTGGGACCCGCAGACAACACAGCTGCTTGCTGAACAGATGCTATCTGTTTGGAGAAAGACGCTTCCATGTCAGAGATGCGCTGTTCATACACGGCTTTCATCTCTTGCATGCCGTCTGCCTGTTTTTGCTGTTCAGCTCGTCGATGTTCTTCTTCTTCTGCAAACATGCATTCATAAAATATAAAAAAGCCAGATATGTAA
>CM031597.1:80060810-80079730 GCA_018398815.1 Conus ventricosus
GGGGGCCCCCCCCCCGCTCCCCCGCATGCAGTTCAGGGTGTTAGGCACAGCCACACACACGTAACAAAATAAAATGAAAATGATCAGGCATCAAACAAAGTACGAGTAACTGAAAGTGAAAAGCAGCTAGGCAGATGGGAAAAAAGCCAGTGAATAGTGGGTGAGAATTCAGCCAACTCTTTTTTTTTTTCTTTGTAACAGATGAACCCAATTATTAGACAAGAAAACACCTGTTTTTAATCATCAAAACACATGTTAAAATTCCCTATTTCTCTAAAAAATATACCTGACAAACCACAAATACAAAGACTCACACAGGCACACACACAAACACACATATGCACGCATGCTTGCATGCACCACACTTACAACACACATCTCTACCCAGGACTATTTCAACTCCTACTAAACTGCCATATAACCTATTCTGATTTTCCAGCCCATTTACTCTGAAGATCTTGAACATGAAACAGACCTGTTTACCATGAAACTGCAACTGGAGTACTTTTCAACTAAAATGAGAATACTTTCTACAAAGTGTATGTACACATCTTTTCAAACTTTTGCAAAAGCTAGGGGGCGGGGGGGGGGATCTAGTGATTTCCAAAATCTTGCAAAAAGTAGAGGGAGGGGATTATTTTTCACCTCTGATCACACAGCAGAGGGTAGAGAGATACCTGATCTTCCAGTAACTACAGTAGAAATGGTTTCTCCCAATACAAATAACTTTCAAACTTCATTCATCAACATAATTTGGTACAAATTCATCTTTTTTTTCCCCTTGGAGTATTTCTGGGCCTGTAGTTCCCACTACTGTTCCAATATATGACATGTTGTTAGCAAAACAGCCAGACATGATTTAATGTGCGCACATTATTGATCACTCTTTCCTCGAAACACACTAAGACAACATAATGCTGCACATCGTAAGTGCAATTATGGCTTTAAAAAAACCCTTCATTTCTAGGTTTTTCCCAGATAACTTTTTTTTTTCAGTTCCTCATATTTTTTCCCAGTTCATTGTAATCATTAAATTTTTGCCAAACGTATACAAAAAATTTGGCAAAATCATATGGATAAACAGGTCTGCATAAACAATTCAGATTAACATAAACTGAACATTTCAAAATGTGAGATGAAGAATACATGTACACTAAGCAAGCATGCAAAAAACATTTCCATAGCAGTAAGTATTCACTCTGCCCTCCTCCAATGTTTTACAGCATAGAAAGAATCCCTAAATGTTTATGGCATTTCAGTTAAACTTGCAACTTGATATGAGAGACACTTTGACACTTTGGCATATATGAGAGAGAGAGAGAGAGAGAGAGAGAGGAGAGGAGAGAGAGAGAGAGAGAGAGAGAGAGAGAGAGGGATGAATTTTTTCATGACTGAATATACTTTACAGATATGAATATGACAAAGGAAAAGAAAAAACAGAAGTAAAAGAAAAAATGCACAAGCAATTTAAACAGCAGTGTGAGCAGAGTTAAATCGCATTTCATACAACCTACTCCACTGTATCATGGACCAGTATAAAAAGAATATACACATGGATGCAAGCAGGATCTCGAATCTTGGGCTGATCATTTTTTTTATCCAGTGGAACTAAAATCTAACAAATACAGCTGCACCTTATACAAGCCTACTAAAATCCATAACAATACGTTTATGAAATGGGGAAATCTAGGTTTAGATAAACAGCACTGTTGATGCTGGTTGTCTTCTCAACATTCCATGACACACGTCAGTAGAAAACTGCCAGCTCTTATGTTTTTTTCAGATAGTTCAAAAGTTAAATATCTCTGTCACTTAGGATGTTGTTGTCATATGGCACAAACTCCTCTTCATGTCACTGTCAGCAGCTGCATAATTTCTAGCATCTGGCTTTCAGTTAAACTTGCAACTGGATAATTGTGTATATCAAGACCTAAAATGAGAAAACTGCTTAAATCTGCAGCACTCGCTTTTGCTTTAGTTAAAAAAAACAACAACTCAGAACTCATTAAGAATGTTGATTCAGTGAATGAAGAGGATTCCCCTGCACAGGTGACAGAAAGACAAGCATATTTTAGACTCATTCATCGTAGAGTTCTGCAAGTCTATTAACTCTAAATGTTCAAATTACAGAACCTCATCAGCGTTTTCACAGCAAGTGGCTAACTGGCACCTTCAGACTTTATATTCAAGTTACCAAATGATGTATTAAGCAACTAAATGGTTAAGAATATGCAAGTCGTACTACGCAGTATCGTTTTTGCAAGGCTTTACTGTGCATATGTCCGTCAACAGGATTTTTTTCTGCAGACTATTTTTTCACGCTCACTATCTGTCTGAATCTTCCTTAAACTGTCTACATTCAAGCTTCAGGAAACCTCACATGCACCCATGTATGTATGGGAAATAATAAGGGCATAAACATGTCAGCAACATGCTACATACTGAACACACACACACACAGATGTATGCACAAGCACATGTGCCTGTGCATGCACATGCATAAACACATACATGCCTTCACCGAGGAGAAATGCCTGGGGCAGTGCAACTTAACAATGCCAATTCATGCTATGACATTCTTACTTTTACATGTTGCCAGAATAAGAAATTTACACTCAAACTTAATTGGCTGGAATTTTCTTTTAGATAATAAAGACATTGGACACAAGAGTTACCTCCAAAATAAAGACAACATGTGATGATCAGTTGGCATTAGGTAACATTATACACAACATCTGTGAAAGAATACCTCTGAACTCATTTGAAATACAGAATTGATGACAAAAATATTAAAAGCCTTGATTAATCACTTCTATTCAACATCAAGAAGTGATTCTGATTCCCATGACTGTAAAAATAAAGAATAAATGAAATGTAATGTAACTGAAAAATGCTCTTATCCACAAATTCTCCCCCCACCCATCCACACATCTCCAAAGGCACAGCTTTCAATGCTCTATTATAGGGTAAGTCCCAGTGTCTTCTCTTGGCAATTCAGATCATCTGCCCATTTCAGGAAAGAGAGAAAATGTCCATTAACATCGTTTCAGTTGATGTCAGCTGCTGGGCA
This sequence comes from Conus ventricosus, assembly GCA_018398815.1. Taxonomy (NCBI): domain Eukaryota; kingdom Metazoa; phylum Mollusca; class Gastropoda; order Neogastropoda; family Conidae; genus Conus; species Conus ventricosus. The sequence continues at coordinate 80,063,881 of CM031597.1, forward strand.
GTTTTTGATAGTGAGCCCAGATATGACTACTTTCAAAGCTTATGACCCGAGATATAAAGCCTTCACTCATCAGTATCTGTGTGAAAAGCTAAGGACATTTCCTCCAACAACTATAAATGTACTCAGCAGAATATTTGTTCCGATCTGCCATGGAAACAGATGACACCCTATGCAGAAGTCATGAGGTAAGAATACAACATTTCTCCATTAACTGACGGTGATTTCTATGGAAATTCTTGTTTGCCTGCATGTATAAGGACATAATCATCCATAAACAGTACAGGGTTTAAATTTTACATACATGAACCCAAAACTTCTGAATGTCGATAGTAAAACCAAACCTTTAACTACATGCATACTTACAAGAAAAGAAAGAGTCAGAAACATACAAAAACCAAGTCATAAACATCTCCCGCCCTTCACACCACCTCCACTGACCCTCAAGGTAGCTGACAACTCTGTGGTGACAGCGTCTGCCTTTGCTTGGAGACCCCAACAGGATCCTGTTGTTTCTCTGCCTGTGCTGTCAGCTGCTCTCTCAGCTGCTGGACCTCAGCCTGGTGAGCTTGCTCCAACTCTGACTTCATCACATCATTGTCTAGAGCAACAGCCTCCATCTCTTCTTGGTGACTTGCCTTCAGTTCTGCAACAACAGGGGAGAGGTACATAATTTCAATGTCATTTTCTTGCTAAAGAAAAATGAATGTGTTTTCGTGAAAATGAGGATACACGACAAAGTGAGACCTTGGACTCGTGACATAAGAAGCTCAATCCATCACAGGTGTTATAGAACTTTTGTGTCACCTTACAGTAGTTAAAAAACATTTTACAAGATTATTAAAAAAAGAAAAACAACCCAACAACAGCAAAAATCTTCATTTCACCACAAATGGCAATGGTAATATCAATGAAAGAAACGGAAATTTTTTGAGTATCAAATCGTTTAAACTATTTCTGTGATATGAAAACTGTATTAAGAACGCGCATGCATTTTCAACCCAATGAAAAAAAAAGGAAAAAAAAAAAAAAAGCTGAAATTAGACCCCCCAAAATCTGCATCAAGTTACTTGAGTGCCCGTCAAGCTGCTTTTGAGCCTTTTAAACACATTCTAAATACTGATATTGTGGCACCGTTTCCTCTCCTACACACTGTCCACCCTTTTCCCACACATATTCAATCAGTGAATGACTACAAAAAAAAAGAAAAAGAAAAAAATGAAGCGCACAAACATATGATTATTATCGTTTAGAAAAGCCACCAAAATAAACCGTGCGCAGTCTTTTTTGAAAAGCCACCAAAATAAACCGTGCGCAGTCTTTTACCTGAGATTCTGGCTTCGTGCTCCTCTTGCACTGCAGCCAAGGCCTCTGTATGCTCCACCTGTAACCTCTTCAACTGGGTCTGGGCATCCTCAAGTGCCTGCAGGGCAGCCGATGCATCTGTGTTTTCAGACTTGGTCCTCTCCAGCTGCTCTTTCACTCCCTCCAGCTCCCTCAAAGTGGCAAGGTTTCTTCGTGTTCTGATTTTAATGTCTCTACCCTCTTCTTCTCCTCTTCAACTTCACTCTCAGTCTTGCCACTCTCCATGGCTGCCACCTCTTCAGAAGACGGTGAGTTTTCACCGTTTTCCTGTTGGTTTTGGATCAGTGTTTCGTAGTCTAAGTTCTGTTTCAAGTTGAGCAATCTGGAAATGATACTGAGAGCTGATGGAAGATTGGAGGTCTTCCAGCTCCTTTGCATGCTTCTCTTGATTCAGCTGCCCTCCGACTCGCGGTCTGCCATGAAGTCATCCATCAGCTGTCGATGACGTTCCACAAACTTTTTTCTGTTGGGAATATTCAAGATGTTCTTATGTACTTTCACAATGATATTGATGTATAACACAATATGAATGTATCACAATGATATTAAACATAACAGTTTTTGTGATGTAACACAAAATAGCAATATAACTCCAAACACATCTAAATCCATGTGATAAAAGCTAAAAAGAATGCATGAATGTATTTTTTTTAACTGTAGTGTTCTTTGTTGTTGTTTTTTCTTAAAAGAAGTCTGGGATACTGGGCTTTGAAAAAAAAAAATCAGAATGTACATTAATAACTTACACACAGTGTAAAAATAATTTGGAGTACAAATAATAAAGTACTGAGCGCTCTCATTTTAGCTCACAAACCTGCAAAAACATTGTGGCATGAGTGGAGGATAAAAACATGCATGCACACATGTAATGACACACACACATAACAGAGCTCTGCAACAACTGCCTGAAGGCCACAGTGACCAGCATGACTGGGGTCCACAGACCACATCCGGATGTTTACCTTCTCAGCCGCAGGGTGTCGTCAAACTCCTGCTGCATGAGGTTCTTGGCCAGCTCCAGCTCCATGTCATAGCGATCCCTCAACAATGTGTCCACACCTGCTCCTTCCCTCTCCTCCACATCTGACACACACACCAAGTCACCAACCCCTCTTTATAACAAATATCACAATTCATTTCAAATTTGACTACATTACACATTTACAGTCTACTTAAAGAGTACTTATCATATGTCAGATCATTGTAAGCCACTGCTTAAAACTTTAAAATTATAAATGAACACGAACAAACATGCACAATCACTACCCCCTACATGCCTGATCATGCATATAATAAAGGACAAATTCCAAATTTTTTTTAGTCCAATGTTAACTCTTGACACCTAGCATTCATATCACATTCTAAATTTCTGTGTCTAGCTTTAAACAAGTGCACAACAACACATTGTTCAAGAATCTTTAAAACACTGACAGCTTTCTACAAAGGTTTGGTTTTTAATCACTTTCAGTCGGTCAGTTGGTGTCATCTTGAAAAGACTTTTTTTTTTTTTTTGCTCCAACAGCTGCTGGTTAGAAATAAGACCTTTTGTTAGACTAAGAAATTCAATCCAAGGTTTTTGCAACGTATACTACTAGAGGTAACATGTTAATTTATTAGAGGCTACAGATGTTCATTTACTTTTTTTACTCCGATGTTCATCCTGTTTCACAGGTATGGCTACTGTAATTTACATTCAAGAGTGACAAAATATTATATTATGATAGTTGGAATGGAGAACTTGGATCTCTGTGTACTGAAGACGGGAAGGACTTCCGCCTTGCATTTTTTGCAAGTTTATATAAATCTCGCTAAGATCTGGATAACAGATGCAGGCTGGTCATTTTCTTACTTACAAACTTCTGCAACTTTGGAGGAAGAACGCAGGTCATATTTCTCTTACATGCATACAGACAAGAACTTAAAATTTCAAGTCTAATCACCAACTACTGCACCAACATTGAATAATAAGAAGCATTTCACAAAAAGTATATGCTACAAATGAAATTCAAGAATAAAGGTAAAACATTCATTTCATAAACAGGAAGCATTAAGTGAAGACTGAATGCATGTATTAACTTCTGACACAGAAAAAAAAAAATCTGTTGAACCTGCCCAATGGCAGATATAAGCAATTTCTTTGTGTGCTTCACTTCCTATCATGTTTCAGAACATGACATAAACGGTAGTCAAAATAAGCTAGCTTTTCCAGGTCAAAGGTACACTATACAGCACTCTTCCACTCCAGAAATACTCAATACAGAATATGTAATGTGTGTGATGGGCAAAAGGTGAACGAGAAGATTCGAGAGAAGAAGATCTTGGTTCAGGGGCTTAGGTGCTGAGGGTAGGATAAGTAACCTTGAAAAATTTTAACACAGGTCTTTACACTTTGACTAAGCAAGTCAGTCCAATGATAAAGCCTTCAAAGAAATTTGTTAATGAGAAGCCCAGGTAGTAGTGCTGAGCTCAAACCTGCCCAGACAAAATTAAAACCCATCAACAGAGGAAGCCCGCTTCAAGGACAATGAGTTCTTCCACCATCATCTGAACAGACAAAACCAAGTCTTGTGTTCATCTTTGGAGGGAAATGACAGTTTGCTAATTCATCAATTATTGATTCATGTTTTATATAATTTATGTCTAAAACTTTAGGCCTAGCATGTCATCAACAGAATTTGGTGGTGCTGGCATGAGATAATTTGCATGCGGCATGCAATGTATGCTATTGCTATCAAAAACAGTTGCCAACTTGCCATCCAGTGCAATCATTCATAGTCACTGGTCGAGGAGACAAAGGTCACAGGTCAGCAATATTTTTCAACTGGAAGAAAAAGCTTTTTTTTCAGCCCCCAAACTGGCACAAAACAAAAAAAAAGAAAAAAGAAAGGAGAAAAAAAAAAGGAAAAAAAATCATGGTAAATGTCAATAAATTCAAGATCTACTTGCTCACCATAATTTGAAGTCAAACCATTCAGTGTGTCAGAGGAGATATTTATTTTAAATCAAAGTTTTTTACAGAGACAAACAGGCAGACAGACAGACGAAGGGGGGGAGGGGTTAGATAAGATAATGTTGCTTATAGCCCAGCCGACCGCAAAGGGCCACATCAGGGGTGGGGGTGAGGGGTGAGGAGGGGAAAGACAAGAGAAGGAGAGAACAAACAATCTGTTTTCCCAGGAAAATCCAGTCCGACTTTTTTCCCCCATCACTTTCACCATAAAATGTATCTGAAAAGCGTTTGAAATTGAAAGGGTGTCTGGTCAAAAAACATCCAAGAATTATAAAATACAAAAACACACCCTGAAAAAATACAAAAACACAATCAAATCTTAATGCAAAATTCCATTTGAAATCATAGAAAAGTGAATATGTACGCCAAAAAAGCATTCTGAAAATTATCCCGGAAAGATGGTTTTGTTTCTGGAACCACAGCATGCAAGGCAAGTTATATTTCATCGACAGATCTATTTTGTGACATTGGCGATGACTGGCAAATATGTCGCATCAAATGCTTGACAACTTGTAACAAGAAACTCCCAATTACTTCTGCCTGAAAAATCCATCCACAAAAGCAGTCATTTTAAGTTATGGGAAGTAACAGAACAAATCTTAACAAAGCTCAACTGATCACCAACACACTGCTACTTGACCAGCATGAAGTGATAGTTGCAGAAAGCAAGTCAGATGGATCAAACCACTCTAGCTTGCTGCTTTACTCGTCTTGTGAAAGCAGTGATTATGATCATGAACTTCAGCAGAATACACTACACAACTCTCTAGACCTCTTTGGTGTTATGTCTTATCAGTTCAGAGTCAAAACAGCTGATAGTTGCAGAAGGTGGAAGATGACATTTTAAAGAGAGTCACCTTTTAATCTCTCAATGCCAAGTGATGTACATACAGATTTTCAACATGATCACAGGACCAAAAAATACATTATCTGTTTTAGTTCCTGTAAAAGTTTTTGGCTCAACTGAAAAGTGTGACCTATCATAAAAAAAATGCAGGTACCCAACTGTGAAGTATAGTTGTTCATCAAAATTCATTTAGTGGAATGGTGTGACTAGAGAAAATGTACAGACATGGTAATGCACACTAACACTTCAAAGTATACTAACTATTCAGATCCATTAAACTACAAGTTTTATAACACTGGAATAATTGTAGTGTGTGTGTGTGTGTGTGTGTGTGTGTGTGTGTGTGTGTGTGTGTGTGTGTGTGTGGAATGTGTGTATGTGAGCATTGTGTTTGTGTGACTGTGAGTCGCATGACATTGCTAGTGTCAGTGCCGAACAGTACAAATAACTACATTCTTCATGTAAGCAGCAGAGTAAAATGAGCAAAGAAATAATGATTAACAAGTTTGAAACACACACAAAATCCTCTAATCAGATTATGCCGTCAGCACATATAAACATGACAATTAAAAAAACCAGCAATTGTTTATTTACAAAGGACAATACAGCATCAACATGACCTGATAATGCAAGTCAGCACACTCACACCACACACACACACACACCTACCTGTGTACACACTAGCATCACCACTTTATACATATGTATACATAATGAATGTTGGTCCACAGATGCGGTGGTCGGGTAAACAACAAAACAGCCCCAAGCAGGGCCCACATTTCTTATTTCTATCACTGAAGGTCTATAGTCAGACCACGTATTTTATTCACTGTAACTCTAACTAAATCCATTTTTTGTTGGTTTTCCCCATCTGGCGGAAACTTGTATAGTGTATTGGTCTTCTGACGTGCTGTTGCATTCGTGCACAGCTTACTACGGGACAATTTCTTTACTCTTTTAACATTACTAGGGAAAGCGATTACGGTATGTTATTTTTCAACAAATTATTGCCAGTCTCAAAAGTAAACCTAGTTGTTGGAAATAAAATTTCTATGGGATTACATTCAATTACATAGATCTGCTTTGCATTAAATGAAACAAGTGTTTGGAATGGAGTATTGAGAGACAGTTCCTTAGAGTCAGATAAAACACACAAAAAGAAATAAAAGACACACGTGTCCATATGTACATTTGCACACACGCTTGCGTGCATGTGCACACACACACACACACCAACAATACAGCAGCCATACACACACAAGCTTTGATACAACTGTATAAATTCTCACTTATTTGAAACTAAATAAGACAACTACGCTAACATCTGGAAGAGCTTCATTGTTTTAAATTCACTTTCTCATACATGTCTTTCAACTGCAACATTCAGACAGCTTATTATCTCAGTCACACACACATGCTCAGTTTCTACTTCAAAGAATTTTAATCCCTCCTCACTTGCAGTCTAAATCAAATTTACTTTAAATGAGAATCTAAAATGTTCTAGAGCAGCTGAACGTCTGTGCATGATCTACTTTTGCATGATATTAGATGTTCTCGAGTTTAAACCAGAGCATGTTACCTTATACTCTTAGTTCCTACCCTAAGCTTCTGGCACCAGACAGTACTGGTTGTGTCATCCTTTCGAGTGTGAATTTTTCCCTGATCACCTTTAATTGATACAAGATCATTTCTTGAATCCTCCCTTCTCAATTTGTAAACAGAATAGTTTATAGCAAAGACGATCATAATCACATCAAAAGTTTTGAAGATCGTCATCAAACAGAGTTAATTACTTCATGACCAACTGCATGATTTCACGTTGTTTTTAACTAATCTACAAACAGCAACAACAACCGACTGATATTTTTCGCATCATAAAAAGAAAGGACAGAACACAAAGAGCATAAGCTTACCTTCCTTCAGACCTGTCGTACTTGTCCTGTGCCTCACTGAGCAAGGTTTCAAGCTCCTCCACGCGCTGCTGATGAGCCTCAAGAAGCTGGGACCTTTTCTGTCTCAAACTGCTGTCTCAGTTCTGTCAGCTGGGTGTCAACAGTAGTTCTTGACTCCCCTCCTACACACCGTCTGACCCACACACTCTTCTAATACACCATTAGCACCACTTGAAGGAGGAGAATCAGCACCATCAGCAACTGTCATCTGAAGCTCACCATTGACTGCCTCAGTCCTCCGGTCACCTGCTTCACTCGCGCTTGCACATTTCCCTACGTTGACAGACGACTCCAAAGACTGAATAGATCCATCTATCACAGCTGCTTGGCTGTCCTGATGATTATCACTGTACCAGTTGGTGGGGACATGCTCAAAGTTGCAGACATGTACTGCCTGCACACAGCGTGTCCGCATGAGCTTCATCAGGAACCTTTCTGTGTCAGCGCCATCAACGATGCCATCTGGAATGTTAGATTTCTTTGAAATGTGTTCTGTCTGCTCAGCATATTGCTTCTTTGTTCTGCTGCCTGGCGTTTCAGCTCCACACCCGCTGAACGAGATGCTCTGACTGGAGAGTCTCTCGCTCCATCTGTGCCTCATGTTCCAGCTCCTGTCGAAGCTCTTCCAAAGCATCCGCATGCTGGTGCTCTGCATCAGACATTTTCTCATGCAGTTCTGACTCTCGAGTTTCCGCTGCATGCAGAGCTGACTTTGTTTCTTCCAGAGAAGTTCTGAGCAGTTTCAGCTCATCTTCCATTGTTGGTGTACTTGTCAAGGCGTCGTCCAATTCCTGTTAAACAACAACATCAAAACACAAACTTGATCATAAAATGAAAAGTTGATATTAAGATCAATGCAAGACTGAAACATGAACGGGCTGGATTTAAAATCAATCAGTAAGTACATGCATATGTTGAAGACCTGGATTTTTCCTATTCATTCTTGCAGAGCTTTACATGCAACAATTTACAAATCCATTAGCTTACCTGCAAAAATTTACAACACATTTTGTCATGTTTTGCATTATAGATAAGAAACACAGAAGTCAGTAACTGAGGTAAATGAAGTCTGAAGCAGAAATGATAAACAAATCTAGGAACACACACACCACACCACACACCACACACACACACACACACAAGCCCCTACTCTTTGAAACTCCTGAAAGTTTCAAAAGCAATAGTATGACTGATCATTCTAGCAAGATCCATTTACTGAAAAAACATGTGGTTCGTATATGGTATTCCATGCATCACTTCCACAATTTCAACAAGATTCACAAACAACATGAGAAAATATTGGATTTTTGAGAGTATAGCAGAGAAGCAATTAAATACATAATACAAAACAGATTAGATGACCGAGCAGGAAAGTGCTTATATGGTTACTACATCTTTCCTTGTCACTGTACTATAATTGCTACATCCAAATGCTACCCGAGTAAATAGTACCAGTTAAACCTCCCTGAAAAGGATCTTTAATAGAAACACTCCTGTTTCATCCTCCTCACCAACAAATAAATAAAGACAGAATATGATACTATTCTTGCACGTTAACAATTCAAGGTCTGCTAAAGATTTTCTCTTGATTTGGAAAAAAGGGCATATGATATTACACTGTTACAGCATTTTAATGGCAACAACAATTTAAAGTGAAAGTAAACCTAAGAAAGACAATATTTTCTTGACCAATGTGTATAATGTATAAAAGAGTTGACAGCTGGTGAGAATGTTAAAATATACTCAATAGAAAGCACACCAAAATCATTTTACCCTCATAGGCATTAAGCATAAGATTTGCCTTCTTCATGCACAGCTTATCCACCTCTAGCCTCAATCTATAACACAGAATGAATCAGCACCCCTTCAGCAGCACCACGCCATTACATTTATTGAAAACACCACCTGTGCTTCAGTTGCATCCCCTGTACCATGTAAATCTATCTCCACTTGGAACAACTCATCTGGGTAGTCAGAAGCAAACTGGATACATACATTTTTGAGTGACAGTCAAATGCATGAAAAATGCATTAAAGTGCAAGATTTTCTGACAAAAAAGGAATGCCAAACTGGTGCCTGTTCCTATAAGCAAGTGAAGAAACAACACAACAAATTTTGCTGACCTTCAGGCACTTGAGCTCCTCTGTTAGATTTTCCTTCTCCTTCTCCAGCCAAGTTTCCTTTTCAGTGACCTCTGCAGAAGTTTCTCACTCTCTGCCTTCTCATTCTGAGCCTGCTGTAGTTCACAGTCTCTCTCCTTCAGGCTTTCCTGCAGTCTCTCACTCGCTGTCTCTGCTCCTCAAGCTGACTGGACAGGTCGTTCAGCTTGTGGGAGGCAGAGTCCAGCTGACTTACCAAGTCTGCCATCTTTTCTCGCTCCTCCTCCAAGCATTTCTCCAGGTCCAACACACGCGACGTCTTCTCTTCCACCATGTCCTGGAGCTGCTGGAGTCTTGAGGAAGGAGAGGAGGCAAGGGGATCAGTCTGGGCACGGGGAGAGTCAGCTGTGTCACTGTCAACATCTGATATTGCTGTCAATGTGGCGTTCTGTGAACATAGTCCCGCTCCTGTTCCAATTTGATGGATAAGCTGTCTGGGTCAGAATCGGTGCCATCCACTTTAACGGGCCCAGTATCGCCTCCATCATTCACATCCACCGGTTCATGGCCATGGCTGGGACCCGCAGACAACACAGCTGCTGCTGAACAATGCTATCTGTTTGGAGAAAGACGCTTCCATGTCAGAGATGCGCTGTTCATACACGGCTTTCATCTCTTGCATGCCGTCTGCCTGTTTTGTTGCTGTTCAGCTCGTCGATGTTCTTCTTCTTCTGCAAACATGCATTCATAAAATATAAAAAAGCCAGATATGTAATATACAGATATGATATACAAAAAAGAAATAAGATAAAACAAATGATCTTCTGGCAAGCTCTAATATTTTTGTTGTTTCAGAAGACTGATGTGAGTGACTAAACATGATTTAGACTGAGATAGTATCTTTCCAAAATATCAAAGCAATAATAACAGTAGATATTTATTAAGTGCACATTCTAGAAATCTATCTGAGGTGCTTCTTAATCTCTACAACTAACTCAATCTTTCCTTCTCACGCACACTTATGTGTCGTGGATATAAAGATTTTACTCAGTCCTTGCCTACCCACGCAAGCGCAGTCAACACATTATCATGGAAGCATCATATACACCACTTATGATGGAGAAAAGAATTTCTAAGCCTGTCTTGACTGCTGTCAGAGAATCCGAAGTCTGAGAGACAGATGTTACATGTTCAATGTAACCAAGGCTTGGAAAGGAAAGACCTGAATGTTAGTTTTTGTTTTCAACGAGGGCAGGTGCGGGAGATGAGTGTTAGAGGAAGAAATGAGTCAAAGAGGAATGCAGATGTGAAGTAAGTCAGACAGATAGCCATGGGCAAAACCAGACATAACAGCAAAGAAGAACGGTAGAAAGTTAATAGCTGATCCTGTCTAAGACAGGCAGCAAGTGCAGAAGTTACAAGTTTGAACTTGGAGGATCTGATAAATACTTGAGAAGTAGTTTTGGAGTCTTAAAATTTGAAGGAGAAAATATTTTAGAAGTCTGGCAAGAAAAGAACTATCTTTGTTGGAAAAGACAAAGGCATAAACCCAAATCTTGGCAGTTTCAGTGCAGTCTTAATAACTTCTAGTTCATTTTCAAAACTATCTGCAAGCATCTTTTGTTTAAGATTTTTTCTAACCTGCTAAACAAAATGCTCATCCTTATCATCCATAACAATAGGTCTATTCAATCTCTGTCCTCATGTGTTGATTTAATACACCCACATCATATCATCCCATGACAAGTAGGTGCTATACTTTTTTTGTCATGTTAATACACAAACTTGCACATTGTTGAATCAAAACACCAAAACTCTCTAGAACATTATTCAAGACAGATCTTATTATTCCAGACTGGCCTTGTAGCATGAAAATATTCATAATCACATCATATTGTCCGACAGAAAAAAAAAATTCTCATAATTCCTGAACATATTAGTTAAACATTTACACATCAAGTCAATCCTTAACCAACAGTGTTAAGGGTGTCCTGACAGTAATTTTGCTGCTATCTGGCCATTCTGATATTCTAGAGAGCAGCATTATAACCACAGATAGAAGCTAATGCGTGTTTGAGAATACATGACTGCAATGTCTTATCAGATAGTAAGCACATGCATTCACAAGGACTAAGAAATAATTCATTTCGTTAGCAACGAAGCCTTGGCAGTCGGTATTCCTGTCCATTGACAGATGCACATAAACGCAGGAGCTCACATACAATTACAGGCAGACATTCGCATGTAAACATAACAACCCCCCCCCCCCCCCCCCCCCCCCCCCCCCTCCTCTCTTTCCCTTCACACACATATGATCGCCTCCCTACCAGTGTACTGACTGATGCGAGCTTGGAACTCCGAAATCTGTTGTTCGTATTGAGACTGCAGCTGGGCCATCTGATCCTGTAACTGTTGCACTTCTTGTGTGTGCTGTGACACACGCTCTGTCCGCTGCTGCAGCACCACTTCATACTCCTGCAGCAACTTGCTGCGCAGGGACACCACTTCTTCCTGCTGGGCTTGCAAGCTTTGCTGGATGGCTGCACAGAAGGAAAACGAGGCGATACAGAACCACATTGTGTAAAGAATATTCCTCCTTTTCTTTCAGTTGTAGCACATTTCATTAACTACTTTCAAATCTTTCTCACATACACACATCCACGCCAACAAGCATGCATACACACAAACAGAAAGGAACACATATACATGCCACACACATCTACAAGGGTACAAGTGGGAATAGTAACCGATCCTAAATCTGAATTACAGCAACCCCTCTAATCCTGAAACTGTATTATGGACATCCTAGAAATCCTGAAAACCATTCTGAAAACAGATATGATCATAAAACTTTTTCAGGCAACTTATTGCATTTGTGTAATTTTGAAGTGATTATAAATATACTTTGCTTTTAAAAACCATGAATTAAAACAAATTAGTGTATTATGTGAAGCTTACTAACACATAAACAGAAAAAAAGGTTGCAACGTCCTTTCCCCAAATCGGTGCCCACATCAAATAGGGAGGACAAAGTGACATGTCAAGTTTGCTTTAATTTTATTTGAATTGTTAAATGATGTACATCATTTCACAGAAAATCTGAGTCCAATCATCAACATTACATAATCATTCATCAAAGAGCAAATCATTAAAAAAATTTAATGAAGACAAGTGAAACTGGGCCAGCTCACTGGACAGGGTTCCCAGGTGGTGGGCATGAAGCCAAAAAAGGACCTTTAAAGGACTTTATAAGGACCTCAAATCAGTTTAAAAGGACCTTTGCCAACATGACTTTACAGTACACCCCAAACCTTTTGACATGCAGAACAGCAGACACTTACCTCTCATAAACAGAGGAACAGCTAATCCCATTGAATGTTTAATTCAGTCTTTGCAATTCACGTCACTGTAGGTTTCTTTGGCTGAATGTTATTGTCACAAAGTTGTATTTCACAAATATGTAGATTACTGAGTTTTCACTGTGAGTCACAAACTATTATAGACACATAATGATGAATCACTTTCATTCCTTTGTTTTTACTGTCAGACCCACTACACTACTATTACACATTCTACTGTCACGTCCACTACACTACTATTTTACACATTTTCTTCACACATCACAGTTTCTTAAGTTCCGTGTTTTCACAACAGAATCTTGCCAGATACGTATCATAAAGTCCATTTGCTTCATGTGGTTTTGCTTGTTCAAAGACTCGTCAAAGAGCAAAACATATCCTAGTTCAGAGAAGCCTTGACATTCTTTTGTAGCAGCTCAGAAAATCGGGGTTCAAGCCCAAATGTTGTCAGGTATCGGCATCTTGTTTCCCCACATTGAAATCTGGCAGCAATGTCAGTCTGAGAACATAGATCTGAACAATTCTCCACTCTGCTCTGATGATCTGTAACTGTAGTGGCAGTCCACAACTTTCATTGCCCACAACACTTCAGCCTTCAATCGACCGCTGTCAAGATCAAAACTAGATCTAGGCCTAGTACTAGTAGTAGATTTCTGTGGTTGGACTTGTACTGACGCACTTTCATTGCTGGCAGTGGCATGACTAGTACTGCTAGTTGAACTGGAAGCGACTGTGCTTGACACACTGCTGTTTGTTGAAAAGAAATCAGTCATGTTACATCTGGTGTCTGCCTTGAAATTTTCGTTCATTTTTCACAATGTCTGTCGGTCTTGGCATGCTGCTTAAGGACACTCTCTCCCATTGATGCAAGTTTCAACGAAACCCCACAAAAAAAGGCACCGGCAGAATGCTTGTCCACAGTATCCCTTCTCACCCACTCGCAATAAACTTTTATCAGATAACCATCTAGATCTATCCTGAAAGGAACATTCCCTGGCATTTTGAACGTTTAGCTTGCAAACAAAACTTTTTAAAACTTTCCAAACTAGGCCTCCGTCAGAATTAGCTAGCGCAGGGAAAAAGGAGGAAGGAGGAGAAGAGACGGGAGAAGGCATCTATCTTGTACATGCTGCTCAAGAACGCAGCATATAGCTGTTCTCCAAGGCAGTTTGTTATGTTCGCATGTTCGCAAACCGTGATGTTATGTCCCTACATTTATTTGGGTAATATGTTTTCATCTTTATTGCCTCACTCTTTTAATTAATTTCTATACAGGGAACCTTTTAACATAGATCGTTTGACCGAAAATATTGAGTCAGCTATATGCCGCAAACATAGCACCGCGTCTGCTCTTTGTGAACCCATGACGTCAAAGCTAAGCAAAGCAGCAGGCGTGACTCATAGCCACTGCACGCGGCTTCACGTCGTCTGCCACTGAGCAGAAAGCGCACTAATGTTATAGGCCTAGTAGTACTATCCTTGACGTTGTACAGTACTGAGTTTCAGACGATATCGCGTCGGCATCTTTCAACTCTTTGCAACTTGCAAAAGTACGGTTTTGGTTGTCGAAGGTGTTTCAGTTTCGTTCTCAAGTCTCTTTCTCTTGATAAAACAGGACTTAACAGTACCTTTCAAAACTTAAAAGGACCTCCTGATGAGTTAAAAGGACCAACTTGCTGAATCAAAGCACTTAAAAGGCCTTTTAACCAAAATCCAATTCATAAGGACTTTAAAAGGACTTGAAAGGACCCTACGAACCCTGCTGGAAGACCCTCAGACCAGGAGCCTGATAAACTCCATGGAATTTAAGCTCTGAGGCTGGACTTATAATGGATGGAAACAGGTTAAAATATGTACACTGGCAGAAACTTGGAAACACAAACACAGATCAACGTCATTTAAGTTGAATTAAAAAAAAAAAATTCAGCTAAAACGCTCACATTTCCATGTTTCTGTTGAAATGTGACCACTAGCATTGCAGACAATGTCCCAAAAACCAGTGAGCATATCAACCAATCATACTCATGAACATCAATATACTTACCCTCAGCCTGTTCTTTGCTGATGGTGTTGGAGGACACACCGTCGGCTCTGATGTCATCCTTACTGTCAGAGGCATACCGTTTGTCTTGACCTCTGCCCCCTCATCTTGTGTGTTCTCTCCAGACAGACAAACCAGCACCTCTTTCTCCAAACTCTGGCTAATTCTCTGTTGACATAGCAATATGCAATCATATTAGATTTACAAGTTTAGTTTCTACGGTCTCAAAAAACAACAACAAAAAAACAACATAAGCACCCTTCAAGCAATCATATAAAGAAAATAACAGAATTTTCACTTGCACATTACAAGCATTTGCATACTCTATTCATCTTTGATGCAAAATTATCCAAATGATCACCCTTTTTTAATCAGTGCAGAAGACAATACATCTCCTTTCACAATGAAAAATGTCACCACTGAAAACAGAAAAAGCGTACATACTCTAAAGATGGCTGAAAAACAAACAAGGAAACAAACAAAAAAACAAACCGTAACAAAATAAAGATTCTTAATATTCCGTCCTGTAAGACTTGCCATGATTAACCTGATCAGTGAGTAATTGAAAACATCAAGAAATACAGAAAACTGCATCATTTGATATACCATCCCTCCCCAAACTGTCTCATCCTCTTTAGATTCAGGTGCACACATCTGTGTCATGCTTTCAGCTTGCCTTTACTTTGTGTTCCAGCGGTTTCTCAGCTTTACTGAACCCTTTCTGCCCTGACATAGCGACTGGGTGTGCGCTTTTCCTGCCTTGCATGTTCTGCTGTTCAGCTGGAAGATCAGGGCTGCCTAACTCAAACTGTCTTAGTTGTGGATTGGCACATAAAAAGCACACACCTACTGAAGTATATTATTATTATGACACCTCAAATTTTTCAATCACTATTGATGCAGGGCTTTTTGATAAATAAGGGACACAGAGATCCTTCAACATTTTACAAGTGCTTCTTATTCCAACAGACTGCATCAATACATTTGTGATCAAATGCAAATGAAATTGGATGTGTCACCGTCGATTACATTTCATGCAACTCTGAACATTCAATGGCTTTTGTTTTTAAATTTTTTTACAATTATATGCTGAAATTATCTGAATGATTTTGTTCTGAAAATTTGCCACACTATAATGTGATTCACTGGCCCATGGTACTGGAAGAAAAAAAGAAGGAAA
>CM031597.1:80096932-80124432 GCA_018398815.1 Conus ventricosus
TATACAGATATGATATACAAAAAAGAAATAAGATAAAACAAATGATCTTCTGGCAAGCTCTAAATTTTTGTTGTTTCAGAAGACTGATGTGAGTGACTAACATGATTTAGACTGAGATAGTATCTTTCCAAGAATATCAAAGCAATAATAACAGTAGATATTTATTAAGTGCACATTCTAGAAATCTATCTGAGGTGCTTCTTAATCTCTACAACTAACTCAATCTTTCCTTCTCACGCACACTTATGTGTCGTGGATATAAAGATTTTACTCAGTCCTTGCCTACCCACGCAAGCGCAGTCAACACATTATCATGGAAGCATCATATACACCACTTATGATGGAAGAAAAGAATTTCTAAGCCTGTCTTGACTGCTGTCAGAGAATCCGAGAGTCTGAGAGACAGATGTTACATGTTCAATGTAACCAAGGCTTGGAAAGGAAAGACCTGAATGTTAGTTTTTGTTTTCAACGAGGGCAGGTGCGGGAGATGAGTGTTAGAGGAAGAAATGAGTCAAAGAGGAATGCAGATGTGAAGTAAGTCAGACAGATAGCCATGGGCAAAACCAGACATAACAGCAAAGAAGACGGTAGAAAGTTAATAGCTGATCCTGTCTAAGACAGGCAGCAAGTGCAGAAAGTTACAAGTTTGAACTTGGAGGATCTGATAAATACTTGAGAAGTAGTTTTGGAGTCTTAAAATTTGAAGGAGAAAATATTTTAGAAGTCTGGCAAGAAGAGAACTATCTTTGTTGGAAAAGACAAAGGCATAAACCCAAATCTTGGCAGTTTCAGTGCAGTCTTAATAACTTCTAGTTCATTTTCAAAACTATCTGCAAGCATCTTTTGTTTAAGATTTATCTAACCTGCTAAACAAAATGCTCATCCTTATCATCCATAACAATAGGTCTATTCAATCTCTGTCCTCATGTGTTGATTTAATACACCCACATCATATCATCCCATGACAAGTAGGTGCTATACTTTTTTTGTCATGTTAATACACAAACTTGCACATTGTTGAATCAAACACCAAAACTCTCTAGAACATTATTCAAGACAGATCTTATTATTCCAGACTGGCCTTGTAGCATGAAAATATTCATAATCACATCATATTGTCCGACAGAAAAAAAAATTCTCATAATTCCTGAACATATTTAGTTAAACATTTACACATCAAGTCAATCCTTAACCAACAGGTTTAAGGGTGTCCTGACAGTAATTTTGCTGCTATCTGGCCATTCTGATATTCTAGAGAGCAGCATTATAACCACAGATAGAAGCTAATGCGTGTTTGAGAATACATGACTGCAATGTCTTATCAGATAGTAAGCACATGCATTCACAAGGACTAAGAAATAATTCATTTCGTTAGCAACGAAGCCTTGGCAGTCGGTATTCCTGTCCATTGACAGATGCACATAAACGCAGGAGCTCACATACAATTACAGGCAGACATTCGCATGTAAACATAACACCCTCCCCCCCCCCCCCCCCCCCCCCCCTCCTCTCTTCCCTTCACACACATATGATCGCCTCCCTACCAGTGTACTGACTGATGCGAGCTTGGAACTCCGAAATCTGTTGTTCGTATTGAGACTGCAGCTGGGCCATCTGATCCTGTAACTGTTGCACTTCTTGTGTGTGCTGTGACACACGCTCTGTCCGCTGCTGCAGCACCACTTCATACTCCTGCAGCAACTTGCTGCGCAGGGACACCACTTCTTCCTGCTGGGCTTGCAAGCTTTGCTGGATGGCTGCACAGAAGGAAAACGAGGCGATACAGAACCACATTGTGTAAAGAATATTCCTCCTTTTCTTTCAGTTGTAGCACATTTCATTAACTACTTTCAAATCTTTCTCACATACACACATCCACGCCAACAAGCATGCATACACACAAACAGAAAGGAACACATATACATGCCACACACATCTACAAGGGTACAAGTGGGAATAGTAACCGATCCTAAATCTGAATTACAGCAACCCCTCTAATCCTGAAAATGTATTATGGACACCCTAGAAACCCTGAAAACCATTCTGAAAAAGTTTGTCATAAAAATTTTTTTCAGGCAACTTTTTGCTTTGTGTAATTTTGAAGTGATTATAAATATACTTTTTTTTTAAAACCCATAAATTTAAAACAAATTGGTTTATGGAAGTTACTACACATAAACAAAAAAAAAGGTTGCAAGCCCTTTCCCCCCCAAACGGGCCACAAAAATAGGGGGGAAAAAGTCATTAAAGTTGCTTTAATTTTTTTTAAATTTTTTAAATGATGTACATCTTCACAAAAAATCTGGTCCAATCATCAAATTACATAATCATTCTAAAAGAGCAATCATTAAAAAATTTTAAAAAGACAAGGGAAACGGCCCAGCCACGGGACAGGGTTCCCAGGTGGTGGGCATGAACCCAAAAAAAGGCCTTTAAAGGTTTTAAAAGGGACCAAAATCAGTTTAAAAGGGACTTTGCCAACGATTTTACAGTAAACCCCAAACCCTTTTTTGACATGCAAAAAACGCAACATTACCTTCATAAACAGGGGAAACAGCTAACCCCATTTGAATGTTAATTCAGGCTTTGAAATTCCCGCACTGTAGGTTTTTTGGCTAAATGTTTTTGTCACAAATTTGTTTTCACAAAATGTAGTTTCTGAGTTTTCACTGGAGTCACAAATTTTAGACACATAATGATGAATCACTTCTTTCCCTTTTTTTTTGTCAGACCCCTAATTTACTTTTAAACCATTCTACTGTCACCCCACTACACTACTATTTTACCATTTTTTCTTCACCATCACAGTTTCTTAAGCCGTGTTTTACAACAAAAACTTGCCGATCGTTCATAAAGTCCATTTGCTTCATGTGGTTTTGCTTGTTCAAAGACTCGTCAAGAGCAAAAATACCCTATTTCAGAGGAAGCCTGACTTCTTTTGTAGCACTCGAAAATGGGGGTTAAGCCCAAATGTTGTAGTACGGCTTTTGTTTCCCCATTTAAAATCGCAGCAATGTCAGTCTGGAATAGTCTGAAAAAAAAATTTTCTCCACTCTCCCTTGATGTCTGTAACTGTAGGGCAGCCCCAAAACTTTCTTTCCCCCAAACACTTCAGCCTAAAACGACCGTGTCAAGATCAAAAACTAGATTAGGCCTAGACTAGTAGTAGTTTTCGGGGTTTGGGGATTTGTACTGAGCACTTTCTTTGCTGGCGGGGGCATGACTAGTATGCTATTAAAAAAACTGGAAGGGGACTGTGCTTGACACAGCTTTTTTGTTGAAAAAAAAATCATCATTTTACATTGGGTGTCTGCTTAAATTTTCTTTCTTTTTTTCACATGTCTGTCGGTTTTGGGCATGCTCTTAAGGGACCCTTTTCCCCTTGATCAAGTTTCAACGAAACCCCCCAAAAAAAAGGCCCCGGGGGCAGAATGCTTTCCCATTTCCCCTTCTCACCCATTTCGCAAAAAAATTTTCAGAAAACCATCTAGATCATCCTGAAAGGAACATTTCCTGGCTTTTTGAATTTTTGGCTTGAAAACAAAACTTTTTTAAAATTTCCAAACTAGGCCTCCGTCGAATTACTAGCGCGGGGAAAAAAAGGGGGAAGGAGGGAAAGAGGGGAGAAGGATCTATTTGTAATGCTGTTTTAAGAACCGCGCAAAAACTGTTTCTCCAAGGCAGTTTTTTTTTGTTCGCAGTTCGCAAACCGGGGTTTTATGTCCCTACATTTATTTGGGAATATTTTTTCACTTTTTCCCTCACTTTTTTAAATTAATTTCTATACGGGGAAAACCTTTTAAACATAGACTTTGACCAAAAATATTGAGATATATGCCGCAAACTTTAGCACCGGTCTGCTTTTTGGGGAACCCCCTGAGTCAAAGGAAGAAAAGCGCGGGCGTGACTCATACCCACTGCACGGGTTTAGTCGTCTGCCATGAGCAGAAAGGCACTAATGTTATAGGCCTAGTATTATATCCTTGATTTTTGTACATACTGGTTTCAGCGATATCGCTCGGCATCTTTCAACTCTTTGCAACTTGCAAAAGTAGGGTTTTTTTTTTTTCAAAGGTGTTTATTTTCGTTCTCAAGTCTCTTTCTTTGATAAAACAGGATTTAACATCCCTTTCAAAATTAAAAGGACCCCTGTGATTTAAAAAGGACCAACTTGCTGAAAAAAAGATTAAAAGGGGCCTTTTAACCAAAACCCAAATTCAAAAGGGACTAAAAGGGGACTTAAAAGGACCCTACGCCCCCTGCTGGAAAACCCCTCAGACCCAGGACCCTGATAAACTCCATGGAATTTAAGCTCTGAGGCGGACTTATAATGGTGGAAACAGTTAAAAATATTAAGGGCAGAAACTTGGAAACACAACCACAGATCAACGTCATTTAAGTTAAATTTAAAAAAAAAAAAATTCAGCAAAAAACGCTACATTTCCAGGTTTCTTAAAATGTGACCACTACTTGGCAGAAATGTCAAAAACCAGTGAGCTATCAACCAATCATTCTGAACATCAATACTTACCCTAGCTGTTTTGCTGTGGTTTTTGGGGGACACCCCGTCGCTCTGATGCATCCTTACTGTCAGAGGACTACGTTTGCTTGACCTCTCCCCCCTCCTTGTGTGTTCTCTCCAGCAGCAAACCAGCCCCTCTTTCTCCAAACTCGGGCAAATTTCTTTTTGTTGACATAGCAATATGCAATCTATTGATTTCAAGTTTAGTTTCTACGGGTCCAAAAAACAACAACAAAAAAACACATAAGCACCTTTTCAAGAAATCATAAAAGAAAAAAACAGAATTTTCACTTGCACATTACAAGCATTTGCTACTCTATTCATTTTTGATGCAAAATTTCCAAATGATCACCCTTTTTTAATCTGAAAAGAAAATCATCTCTTTTCACAATGAAAATGTACCCCAAAAAGAAAGCGACTCCCTTAAAGATGGCTGAAAAACAAACAAGGAAAAAAACAAAAAAAAAAACCGTAACAAAAAAAGATTTTTAATTTCCCGCCTGTAAGACTTGCCATGATTAACCTGACAGTGGTAATTGAAAACATCAAGAAATACAAAAAATTGCTCATTTGTTCCCATCCCCCTAAACTGTTTTCATCCCTTAGATTCAGGTGCACAATCTTGTCAGTTTCAGCTTTTTTTACTTTGTGTTCCAGCGGTTCTCAGCTTTCTGCCCTTTCTGCCCTGCATAGCGCGGGTGTGCGTTTTTCCCCCTTGCTTGTTCTGCTGTTCAGCGGGAAGATCGGGTGCCTAACTCAAACTGCTTATTGTGGATTGGCACTAAAAAGCACACCCTATGAAGTTATTTTTTTATACACCTCAAATTTTTCAATCACTTTTGATGCAGGCTTTTTGTAAATAAGGGACACAGAGATCCTTAAAACTTTTACAAGTGTTCTTTTTCCAACAGACTGCATCAATACATTTGTGATAAAATGCAAATAAAATTTTGGAGGGTGTACCGTCGATTATTTTTCGCAACTCTGAACATTAAAATGGCTTTTGTTTTTTTTTTTTCCAATTATATGCTGAAATTATCTAAAAATGATTTTGTCTGAAAATTTGCCACACTAAATGTGATTTCACGGCCCATGGTAGGAAAAAAAAAAAAAAAGGAAAAAAGTCATCAAATTTATTTGAAAATGAAACTCAAACCCCCACATGTGAAAAAAAAAGGAGGAGCTTCAAATTTCTTGATTGCATTTTTTAAACCGGATACAGCGCTGAATGACTGTTTTGGGGGCCGAGACTGATGCCAAACGTGGTCAGATGAGGCAGCTGTATGCTTTTATGGCCCCGTCAGAGGCAGCCCCCGGGCATAAAAGGTTTTAACCCCAAAATGGCCATTTCCTTGGCACTTCACGAAACATAACTGAGTTTTCTTTGTTTTGGGTCACTTTGGGGTGATCTATTTTCATGCTGTAAAAAAAACCCTTTGTGCTCTCAGACTATTTTTAAATAAAGGTTCTTATTTTTTAAAGAAACGACACCATCAAGAAAAACTTGGTATTTCCATGATTTTTAGTAATTTTAATTTTTAAAATCGAAATGCCTTCAAAATGCTTCCGAAAAGGGGCCCGAGTTTCCCAAAAAAAAACAATGGCTTCATACAATGATGACAACTGTTAAAATTTTTTTTTGAGTGTTTGCTTGTTGAAAAAAGGTTTTTTTGGCGTCTATACTGTACCATGTAGAAATAGCATTCAGGCAGTTGTCTGCTTGCCAGGCCGAAGTTTTTGGTGGTAATGCAGTGATAAGACAATCCGTGGTGCCCAACCCATTCCCCCGTAGGGAGAAGCAGTGTAAGTCCCCCTACTCTTCTCTCTGGGCCCTGCCGTCAAAGAAAGAAAATCTTGGTGCTCTGTCTCGCTTCTCTTTGCCTTTTGTGTTAGTACCCTTGTTTTGCTTCTTGTTTATTGTTGTGGCTTGCGCGCTTCACCCTTTCATTTTTGAACCGGGGGGGTTTTTGGTTTGGTGTGCTTTATTTTTTTTTTTTAAACCCACCCCCATCCTCCCCTTTGTGCCTTTGCTTGGCACTTGCGACTTTGCATTGGGCGTTTCGATTTTCGAAAAGTCGGAACTCCATCCCCGGGTTTTCGCCCTTTCCCCCTTTTTGGCTTTTGGGCCCCCTTTTTAACAAAATCTGGGCCCCTTCCCCTTTCCATTTGGACTCCCGTTCGCCTAACTTTCAGTGTCCCTCGGATTCCTTTCTTGCCGGTCGTTCAGCCATTTTGTTTTCGACGGGCCAAAAACCGCGTCACTTCGATGCCGCCCGATCTCTCACTGCTTTCGTTGTTTTTACAATTAGTGCTCTCACACGTTGTTGGCCCTTTCTTCCCTCAACCACCCTTTGTCCCCCCTTTGCGATGGGCTTCCGGTTGTTCCCCACCACCGGGCCCCAACATGGTAAAGGACACAACGGCTCGAGGCGCTCCATCTTCGGCGTCGCTCTCTCCCCCCGGAGGGGTCGTGGTCGATTCCACGGGAAAACCGCTCACGCCACGGAGCGTACGGTCGGTGTGAGGAGGGTTCCTGAGGGGACCGCGACCTCATTCCGTCCCCCCTACCCGCCCGGCGGATAAAACGATCGCCGATCGGTCCAACTCAGCCCCGTCGGAAAAACAATCGGCAGCATTGCCGACTGTTTCCATTTGCCCCTTTCCCAAACCCCAAATCCCCAAGGGCAAGGCTCCCAGAAAGGCCCTTTTCCCGTTCTAATTTTCCCTTTCCCCTGATGGTTCGCCTGTTCGACTTCGCCCGGAAAGGGACCCCCCCCCCATCATCCGGTCGGCGTTCAGGGCCCCAGGGGCCCTTGCCTACCGGGGACCGGCAGGGTGGGACCGGGAGGAATCCCCGACGGTCCCCCGTCTATTGAGATTGTGAGCTAGCACCCCCACTAACGTCCACAGTTCGGACGCTCCCCCCAAACCGGGTCCGGGTTCAGCCACGCCCCGGACAGGGGCGTAACCTCCGGTGGGGGAAGTGGCCAGTCTCGGGGGGAACCCCCCCACTGCCACAATCCCGGGTCAGGTACCAGGCATCGGTAACCCCGGTCTGGCCTCACCCCCCGACGGTGAACCCCCCCGATCGACGTCTCATTCTCCCCCAGGGGGGACAGGCTTGGGGGGCCGATTCTTCCGCTCCCCCATTGGGAACGTCCGCGGTCCCGTTTCCCCAGGAGGGGGGACCAGCGGGACCCCGGGGAACCCCCCGTCCCTTGATTTTCCGTCGTCTCGCATCCCCCTCCGCTACCCCGGGCCCGGAGGCTCGGGGATGAAACCCCCCCGACCCCCCGAAAAGCAAGGGGCCCGGGGCGGACCCCCCCCGGGAGATGCGGAGGCGTGTCTCCCGGGGGCGCAAGGTTTCCCCCCGGGTCCCCCCAGGAACTCTGCCTTGGGCCCCCACAGCCCCCCTTTCCCCCCGGGGCCGGTGGTTCTATTCCCCCCAGAGGAATCAGGGCTTAGCTCGGACTCTTCCCCGACCCATCTTTGCCCCTTTGGTGGCCCCCCCCCAGGCTGGATCGCCCCCGGGGCCCCATTCCTCTGGGCGCTTTTCCCCATCGGCAATCCCCCCGTTTTCAGCCCATTACGGAACCACCGGGGGGGCCCCCCCTTTTCACCCTCTTTTCCCCCCGAGTTTACACTCCCACCACCGACAGGCTTCGAAAGGTGGACCTGAACTTCCCCTTCACGTCAGAGACCCAAAAATTGGGGGGGGTTTTAGGAATTCCTCCCCCGTCTGGGGACCTTTCCATTTTTGGGGAGCTGGCGCCCTGATTTGTTTTTAGGGAATCCCCCCCCCTCAACAACATTTTCGCCCTTTCCCGTTTCACTGGGTCACCCCCCCACCCGCGTTTTACGGTCAAGGATAGCCCCCCCCAGACCATCACTCCCTTTGTTGGGCAGTCGGCCTCCTCGCCGGGGTACACAGCCGTTCCCCCCCGGGGGCGACTTCTTACAGCCCCAACGCGGCCCCAATAGGAGTATTCCTCAAGGACCCGGTCGGGCCCCTCTGTCTTTCTCTCTTTTTTGCCAATCCGGCCACCAGGGGAGTTTCCCTTTTCCCCGGGTGACCCAGGCTCACTCCAACCGCCCCCCCCCCACATCCACCTCTCTTCTATCAAAACCCTGAAGAGTGGGGCAGAATCGCCAAGCTGGGATTTGCACACCCCCCGGGGGCATGCCTTTATTACTGTTCCCCCAGCGAGCGAGGAACTTGGCCAATGAGGGAGATTTTCTCAGCGTCTTTTGACCCCGGGGGACCCTGAGGCAGGCCCCAGCCTGTTTTAGACCCCCCTTTTCGTTTTCTTTTCAACAAGTAGCCACCCCTTGGGGGTGCGGCGGACAGGCAGCCAGGGGTCACTTTTCTGCCTTTGGCAGTGGAGACGCCCTGCATCACGGCCCCCTCTTCCCCCGCGCTCAAGGCGGCCTTTCGCTCATTCGGGTAGGGCAGTGCTTTTTTGGCGACTATTCCCCTGCGGTCATTTTTTCCCCTGCCGTCGAGGAGCGAAAAACCCCCCTTCTTTTTCGACCCCAAACCCTCTCAGCACCGCCCTTCTGACCATTCTTTCGTCAGGCCCCACCCACGCCAGACCCCCCGCCCTACCCCAAACAGCGTCCCCCGAGGCCCCCCCAAAACCCCCAGCCCAAACCCAAAAAAAAACCCCAAAAGAAAATTTTGGTTCGGCCAACAGGCCGGCCCCCGGGGTGACTAGCGGCCCACCTTCCGAGGGGGGGGGAAAGTCAGTTTCCAGACACCCCTCAGCCCCCCTGCCCCCCTGGCAGGCGTCTGTCCCGGGACGCCCCCCAGTGGGGGGTCATGGTTCAACCCCCCGGGGGTTTTTTTTCTGCAGGATGGGTTCCGTCTACCCCGGGCACAGAACGCCCTCCCTCCTGTCCTCCCCCCCTCCTTCCAAACCCGGGCCCCCCCCCCGCCCGGGGGAGGCCCTTCGTGGAAATCGAGGGCTTCTCCGCAAGGGGGCCCAAACCCAGGAAACCCCCCCCAACCCCCGGGTTTTTCTCTCGCCTCTTTGTATCCCCCAAGGCCTCGGGGGCTGGGGGCCCCTCCTGACCTTTCCCCCTCAACAGATTCCCCAGGACAACCAGATTAAGTGGAGACCCCGGCCCAGTCGGGGTTTCCCCCATTTACTGGGCCCCTCGATAGATTCAAAGATGCTTTCTTCCAATCCTCATCCACCCGTCCCCCAGACGTTCCTTCGTTTCGTCTGGCGGGGCCGGGGGTTTTTTCAAAAGGGCCCCCCCATTCGGACTTCCCCGGTCCCTTTCCCCTTCACGAAGGGAGTAAAAGGGGATGGGCCCCCTTGCCAGACAGGAGGACTTCGCCTCCTTGTCACCCCGACGACTGGGGTGCCCCCGGCCCCCCTTTAGGCCTACCCCCAAACCCACCCTCAAAGCTACTTCAGCTTTGCTCCCCCGGGGGTTGTCACCAAAACCCCCAAAATGCGAGCTCCGCCCAGTCAGCAATTCACCTTTCCCGGCTGAGCTTCGACACCACCCCCATGGTAGTCTCCCCGACCCCGGGGAGGTCCGCTGCCTAGTGGATCTATTTCCCCCCTTTGCCTCTCTCCCCCCACTTCGGCAAGGACACTTTTTCCCCCCTCCTAGGGATGATGGGAAAATCCCCGTCTCCCCTATTCCCCTAGGCAAGTTCCAAAGCGACGTTTTGGGGGGGTTTTCCCCCGGGTTTGGGCCCAGACCAACGACAGCTGGAACCAGCCGTCCCCCCCAGGCCTTTTGGTTCGTTTGGGCCAGGAGGAGTGGTCGCCCATCCCCCTGCCCCGGAGTTCCTCTCCCTCCCATCCCAGGCCCTGGAACTTTCACAGAGCCTCCAATCGGGGTGGGGGGGGCCCCTCTGGAGAGCAGTCCGCCTCGGGGGGTTTTGGGGTCCTCTGACTGCTCGTCTTCACTCAAATCTTGGAACTGGAGGCGGTCAGACTGCCCCCCTCCAGTTCCAGTCATAGTCGCCCCCCGATTTGTTTTCCTTTTTACGGACAACATTCGGTGCTTGTTACATCAACGGGGGGGGGGGGGGGGGGGGGGGGGACATCCCTCGGCCCTCCCTCCGTACAGAGGCCCCCCTCCGCTGGTGTCACACGCGGGGGCACCCTTCGCGCGAGAAATAGCAGGGGGCTCACAAAAATCTGGCAGACTTCTCACCGATTCCCAAATCTGTCCCCACCGGAGGCCCCCAGCCGGCTTCCCCTTTTAACCGGTGGGAAAAATTGGTTCACACCAATGTCGCCCCTTTCCACACGGTTTTTAACAACTCTCGCCGTGTAGGTCCCCGGGCCCGGACCCCCCGGTTACGCCATCCCCCCCTGCCTTCCCTTGGGCCCCTCATAGCTTACGCCTCCCTCCCCCTTCCGATCCTCCACAAAGGGGATCGAAAAACGAACTCGAGAGACCGGCTCATTTCATAGCCCCCTGGTGGCCCCCTCACCCGGTTCCCCGGGCCTCAAATCCCCCACTCACGAACCCCCCCTTCCCGTTGAACACCAGGTGGGGAAAAAGCTCAGGCAACCCCCTTTGGGGCCCCCCTCAGCCCAAACCCCCGGTTTTTCACCTCCAGCCCGGCTTGGCCCCGCCCCGGGGCGAAAAACCACAAACCCTCTCGGGAAAGGGCCCGTTTTCCCCCCTCAAAACCCTCTCCATCGCCGGGGCCTTCAGGAACCCGAGACCTGCCATGTCCTCTCGCCGAGTAGCCGGGTCCCTTTTTGATGCAGAGGAGGAAATGGGTCTCATGGTCAAAACCAAATTTTGTCCCACATTCGCCCCCAAATCCCCAAAGGAAATTTCCCGTCCCCAAATTAACCTTCCCGTACTCCATCAGGGCTACAGGTCGGGATCTGCACGACCATCCCCCAAAGGGGCCCACCTTCCCTTTTAGAATGATTTCCTTCTCAAGAGTTTTCCAGAGGGGCTTCTCTTCGTAGGCCCAATCCCCCGGGTGTTCCCCCTTTGGGGCCTCTTCACTGTTCTTGCGCCTCAAAAAACCCCCCTTTGAGCCTTTGTCCCCCATTCCTTTTGACCTTCTGTCCATGAAGATACCTTTTTCCCCCCCTCGCTTCCGCGAGCGGCGAGGCGGATCCATGCCCCTTAGCGGGGACCCCAGGAATTTTCCCTTTCCCCAAAAGACGGCTCGTCCTCTTTTAAGTTCCCTTTCCGAGTTCCTAGCCAAGAAAACCCGGAACCCGGCAGTCCCTCCCCTTACCTCATCATCGCCCCTGGCGGATACACTAGGGGGGACACCCCTTCGGCATAAACCCCTTTTCCCTTTTCGATGTCTAACACATACGGGAAAGCTCGCGCCCCCGGCGCTTTCACAAAAACGTCCTCATTCATCAACCCCTTAAAAGAAAGACATTCAGCTGGCACGTCTCTGGTGGCTCCCAAGACGGTCAAAAAGCCTATTCCCGGCATCCCAGGATTCCCGTCTCTTTCCCCCCGGGCCCCTGAGGTAGAGCGTGGCCACTTCAGGCCCCTTCCCGCATCTGTTCCCTGCGCCACCCCCTGGGGGCAGCCCTTTTGGCGTTGGAAATCCCTTCATAAAAAATTTTTTTGGGGACAGCATGACAGGGCTGAGGTTTAATGGGATTCCCCTTTGTGGGGGGGCTAATGCTCCATATGGGTAACCCCAGGAACCCCCAGGCCTCGCCCCCCCCTTTACTTGAATTTGTATTGTCTGACATGGGACAGTTTTGAGCCAAAATGGGGGTTTGTATTATCTCCTGTTTGGCATTTTTTTTTTACCATTCAAATTAATGCCCCCCCCTATTCCCGTGCGCCAAGGTTTGGGGTTTCCTTTCGCGCAGGCCTGATGAATGACGTAGGGAGACTTAACTGGCTTCTCCTAGGGGAAGTGGGTTGGGGACCACGGATTGTCTTATCACGATTAGCCCCACAAAAATTCGGCCTGGCAGGCAGATAACTGCCGTGAAAGTATTGTCGACATGGGAAGTTCTAGCCAAAAAAGGGATTAATACAAACTCCCCCTTTTCTGCCTATGGATCAAATTTTTGCACCTTTTTTCGTTTATAACAAATCATTAATTTTTCAAAAGTCATGGTTTTCCTTTTGTCACGATTCCGTCGTCGATTGCTGTGCCATACAGCAGAACATCATATAGGAAAAGGCAGACCGGGGAAACGATGTAGGTAGAAAAGAATATATTTAAGAATTTCAGGAAATAAACGCTAAAAGTCGAAAAAATAGACATTTCGAAAAATTTTGGTCGCATGGAAAAAGCAGGTAACGCTCCAACCCTTTGAAAGCCCCCCTTCGACAACAAAGTAAAATAGAGTGCAAGATGCCCTCGCCAAAACGGTCTGTTTAAAGCACAAACCTGTGGTTTCACCAGAAATAGTCGAAAAAGCTTGTGGGACACAAAAAAAAGTGAGCGTCCGTTTTCGAATCTGAGGAACGCAGTGACCCGGTGCGGGTTTTTCCCAGTTTGGCCAATATCCACGGAAGAACGTTTTCAGCTCAAATTTTTGCTTTAAACTGCATGAAGGTGATTTATTAATTTTTCTTAATTTTTTTTCCTTCTTTTTCGAAAAGAATAAGATTGTTTCTTGATCTTTTACAATTGTACTTATGGGGCAAATTTCGCCCGGTTGTTTGCTCCAACCATGGGGTCAATGTAACCAGTTCGACTTTTTTCAAAATCATTTTTTCCGCAATGGTAGCATGATTAATGCAGGGATATGTCAGTTATTTTGAGAAATTGTTGTTCTTTTGCGTCAAAGTTGAGATTATGACAAAAAATACAGAAACGCTTTTAAAACAAAACCCTTTTTACACTGAACGAAATTTGGATTAATCATCGTGTACAATGTAACGTGTAAGCGCTGGTAAAAATTTTATGTTTTAATTGTTGATAGGGTGTAAAACTTGATGCACTTTAAAATTAAAATTTAAATTTTTACGTGTAAAATTACGCAAGGTGCCAAAAAAAGTCACAGCCAAGGATAAAAATTTGCGAAGAAAGCAGAATTCATTGGTGTCCCCTACTTCACTTGACAAAAAATCTTAGTGTCTCTAAAACTCTGTTTTTTGCGTTTAGATAAGTGCATCATTTCATTTCTGAAAAAAAAAAACTATAATAATCTTTGTACATTATTTTTTTTTTTTTTTTTTTTTTTTTTTTAATAGAAAATTTTGGGTTATTTTGTAAATTAGAGAAAAGTTTTTAAAAAACTTTGGCAGTCTTTTGTTTTTTCCCTTTCCTGTTTTTATGGTCTTCCTAGTTTTTTTAAAAAATTTTATTTTAAAGTTGCCTTTGTATGTTAAATGACAAAGTTACCAACTGTTTTAAATTTAAATTTTTTTTTTTTTTTACAGGTGCTTGCATTGGCGACTGTTGGCCCTCAAGTGGGGGTCCGCGGGGAGAAAAGGCCAAAGGCCCGGAAAATGCCTGGGGGACTTTGTTGGAAAATTCCTTCTGTGTGGGGGAAATTCTATATTTTTCCCAAAAAAGACCAAACCTTTTGTATCCAAAAAGGCGCAACAAAAATTGAACGCCAGATTTTACCCCATGACCATACTTTTTTTTAAAGAATGCCGCTAATTAACATGGTGGTGGTGTGTTGGGGGTGGTGTGTGTTGTGTGGTGTGTGTGTGTGTGTGTTGTGTTAACATTTCAAATTTTTTTCTGTAAAGAACAAGAAATTACAGTGTGATTAAATTGGTTTGTACAACATTTCGATTTTATTTCTCATTTGTTTTTAATGATGAGCCGGGGGGTGGAAGGGGGGGGGGGGGGGGGGGGGGGGGGGGGGGGGGGGGGGGGGGGGGGTTGGGTTGGGTTTTTTTGGGGGGGGGGGGTTTTTGGATTACTTTATGAAAGGAAACTTAAAGTTAACAATTTTTTTGATTTATTTTTTTTTTGGTTTGGGGGGAAAACAAGCCATTTGGAAAGTGGTTTTGGGTCCATTTTTTAAAGTTAAAGTTTATGGGTCCAAAAATAAATTTTCCGGGGAAATGACAAAATTTAGCCATTCTTTAAAATTTGATAGGGGAAAAGGCCGTTTTTTTTTTCAAAGGGTTTTTCTTTTATGGGTGCAAAATAAGGTTTAGTTAACTTGGTTTAGGGCCCTAAAAGCAAGTTTCACAGCCAGGGGAAAGCCTTTGTTTCCTTTAAAATTTTAATTTTTTCCCTTGGCAGCATTTTGAAAAAAATTTTTAATTTCCCCTTTTTGTTTTCCCCTAGCAAAAATGTAACTGGCTATCAGGATAAACTCCCAAGAAATAAAATAAAGTACCTTTACTTTGTCTTTTTTTTGTTAAGTGATTGTTTTGTCAAAATTTTGGGTTTCATTTTCAATTTTTTTTTTTCCCCCAACTATATGTAAAACAAAAATGTATAATTATAAGACGTAATTGTCATACTTCTTTACTATACAATCACATTTGCAACATACACACACTGAAATCATACCTGAACAAGGTCTTGATATTGTTGCGTCAGCTGGTCACATGCACTGAGTGGAGAGACATCCCTGTGAAAAGAAGATAACAGCTGTATCAAATGAAGATCATTACATTATTGTTACATAGCATTTTATCAGTTTTACTCCCACAGACCTCCAACTTGAATCCTTTCTGAGCATCAACCCTGAAAAATTGGATAAGTTCCATCCCACTTGTTGTTGTTGTTGTCGTACCCTGGCTAAAAGACTCCAGGGATCATCCGAACAGCCGAAGCATTTGAACACTATGGCACAAATGCATCAGCTGGGGATGAGAACATTACGTGTGTGACCGTTTTTGATTACCCCGCCACATGGGCAGCCACACTCCGACTTCGGGGGAGTTCCATCCCACTGTTTGCCAGTTATTCTGGGGACAGACAGACGATGACACTGTCAACAATACCCAGATCAGACACATCAACTAGACTATGGTGCTGACCTTGGCCAGTAGAGGTGAGGCGGGCTTGCAGGGCGTTGAGCTCCTCTTTGTGCCGCTTGTCCAGCTGCTGAAGGGCACCATGGTGTTCTTCCTCCAGCAGCCTGAAACGACTCTCCTGCACCTGCTCCACTGTCACCCGCATCGCTGTCACCTGCAGCGCTGTGTCGTGCTGTGGACAGGGCAAAGAACACTTCATACACACATGTCAGAACACTTCATACACACATCTCTGAACACTTCATACACACATCTCAGAACACTTCATACACACATCTCAGAACACTTCATATACACATCTTTCATACTGTTAACTATTTGGCAGTTGTGGGCACCCGTAGTGCAGAGTCACATTGTGGATGGGATACAAAACAAGAACCACTTCATAAGCACATCCTTCAACAGTTTGGCAGTTACAGATATCTGCAGTGCTTGGTCAGACTGTGGGCATGGCACAGAACTTTCGTGATCTCAACTTTCTGGCTGCTACCAGCATCTGCAGAGCTATATCATACTAAAGGCAGGGCAAAGACCACTTTTTTTTCACATTCACATTTCACATATCAACTTTTTGGTTGCTACTGGAGTCTGCGATGCTGTGTCATGTTGAGGTCATGGCAAAGAACATATGATGTACACATCCATCAAACTGTTAGACATCTGGCTACCACCAATATACCAGGCTGATTGTGAACAGGTCTTTCAACTTTGTGATAAGATCAAGAATGCCATCTGACTGAAAAACGGGACAATTGTTAATGCCAGAACACAAATCCAACAAAACATGCAAATCTGGTACGCTTGAAGATAAACAACCTGTCTGCCAACATAAATATGTTGACTAACTGCCTGATATAGTGATCTTATGTTCCCCAAATGAGAGGCAGTCAACTCAGATGCAGCATTCATTCTAAAATTCCTGGATTTTTTTTTCTTTTTCCTTTTTTAGATCTGCTGTCAGTGTCAGTATCCATATGGACTCATGAACACCACCAGTGACATCTAGTTTTCTCTGGGAATCTGACTTCAACTGATTTTCCAGATGCAGAGGTGGGAATAAGAAAAAGTGAAAAAGGAGGAAAATTAGGCGGGGGTCCGGGGGCCGCCGTAGGCCCCCGGTGGGGTCCAGGGGCAAAGCCCCTGGTGGGGGTCAGGGGGCAAAGCCCCCTGAAGCTGAGCATTTTTCATATTTCAGTATCTAAAAATCACCCCAGAAATGCATAAACTGGCAAGAAAAAAAAATAAAATATCAAGCTTTTTATTCTATTTTCCCACACGGATCTTCACATCGTGGCTAACTGTCTCTTTACCATGCGATAAAGTCACTGTTGTACGCACATCTTCCTCCAGCCACTTCCAGTTCCACTTGTTTTTCACAGAGGAATCGATCTCCGTGGCCAAAACTTTCTCATTCTCGGTGATTTGTCGGAACATGTTGACGACTTCGGAACTTTGGACGTGCAACTTGTAAGACAATATGATGCCGGAATCCGCAAATGGCACTTTTCACAGCTAAGTGATTACTTCCCTTCTTTGTAGTTTCGGTAAGCCGAATTCCATTATTCACTGTAATCTGTCCTGGGTGCCCAAACGAGCCGGAAGTTTTCCATTTGAGAACAAACCGATCGAGAACAAAATCGCGATCCAAGCTTTTGCTTACGAAAACCAAACCTCACTATACATACACCCCCCAGTTTTCTCAACGGATTTGCATCGATCTCAAAAATGACCTCTGAGGCCTCCAAAAAGGCGGATTTCCGCCGAAAGGCGGAAGATTCCCACGTCTGCAGATGACAGACACCGACTCCTTGCTAGGCCAAACCTCGTTTTGATATCCACTCATGAACTGCTTTTGTCCCTACTCCACTTTGACCACAGCTGAGAAACATCACGCCCAGAGATGCAGTATATGGTTAAAAGAAGTACTACAAAAAAAGCAGGACCGCATCAAGCTGTTCTAAAAATAAAGTAATAACGCCAGATTTACTTATTATTTACTTTTTTAATTGGAAAAAAATTCAGTTTCAAATTTTTGTTGCTTACCAGTCCAACCAACTGCAATGGGCCATATCACGGTTGTCACCTCATCGAAGTCAATAGGCAAAAAAACAACAACAGATACCAAAGAAAAACAGAAATTTAAAAGGAGAGAAGATGAAAGCAAGAGGAGGAAGAGAGGTGGTGTAAAGGGCAATGAGTTGTGTCAAACCCTCCCAGTCATCACTGACCAAGTATCGGTCACTGAGGTGCTGCAGCTGTCTCTGATGGAGCTCATGTAGCTGTCCCACCACTGCATCCAACTCCTGCTGCCGTTCATTGTCTTGTAGCGCCTCTCGAAGGCTGTGCATTGCCTGAAACACGCCCATCAACACACAACTGTTTACAAACAATCATTTCTACTTTATCTTTACTATTGCATATCTTTATGAAAATCTGCGCTTGTTTTCAAATGTAAATTCTGCTTGTTAGATTTATAATGAAATACATGGTATGAGTGCATGCACACACACACACACATATGTGCGTGTGCTCATGCGTGCACACACACTCACACATGCACGCATTTGTCTTCAAAGCTTTATCTGGACAACCACTTGAAATCACACCTACATTATGTGTACCGTTTCCATCATTTGACATCAACCCAATGTCATATGCTTCATAACAGCTTTCTGGTGATTTTGTAAGTCACAAAACAAAATTTCAGTAGCTTCCAGGTACTACAGAATTACAAATATGTTTATGCAGACCATCTACATTATGCGGACAAGATAAGATAAGATCATAATGTTGCTTATAGCCCAGCCGACCGCAAAGGGCCACATCAGGGCTGTCACCACGTTAAAATCAACTCACCAGTCATTTAAAAAAAAACAACAAAAAAAAAAACAACAAAAAAAAAACTTTCACACATCTCGTTAAATGACATCGTCTACAAACGTACCAGAAACTTTGTTAAAAATCTTCCTGCCGTAAAATCTTAAATCAGATGAAAAATGTTAATCTCTCTCAAAAAACTCAAGGATCACGTCAGGCAGGACATCCCTGAACAGGATCTTCATGGACTCTGCTGTAAAATGTTTGTGTCTCACATCGTGCAAGTCCCAACACTCTAAAAGAACATGTTTCATTGTGAGTGGCGCATGACATGGAATGCACCACGGAGCTTCTTCACTCTTTAAAAGGTAAGAATGGGTAAAATACGAATGGCCGGTGTGCAGCCGGCACAGAACCGTTTCCTCTTTACGACCACCCGACGTAGATGGGAGGAAGTCCTTAAGGTTTGGACGGATCTGAAAGAGTTTGTTATTCGTCTGTGCGTTCCAATCCTCCTGCCAGAGGTCTCTCACAGTCATAATCGTAAATTTTGGGTTTCACATCTGAGCAGGGGATATAAGTGTTGGACAGTTTCTCTCTTGTGGCGTTCTTGGCTAAACGATCAACCATTTCGTTCCGCCGATGCCAACATGACCAGGAACCAAGCAAGAGTAATGTTGTAACCGTCCGCTTTCAACTTGCTAAAAAGTTTTAAAAAAAAGTAAAAGTTCTGGATGCTGAAGGTTGCGGCCAGCTAAGGCTTCCAAAGCTGACAGCGAATCCGACAGAACCAGAAAGTCCCTCTTCGAAGAATGTGAGATTATCTTCAAAGCCAAAACCAGAGCGGTAAGTTCAGCAGAATAGACAGAAGCATCGGAATGAATATGTTCCAACAGTATCTGAGGAGCCCCAGGGCAGTAGGCTGCACAGGCCACTCCATCTTCAGACTTGGAACCGTCAGTGAAAACTTTTTGACAGGATGGGAATTTGGAACAGAGGTCAGCATACAATGCCTTGTACGCCAGAAAGCTGGTAGACTCTTTGCGAAAAGCTGCGAGGTCGAAACAAATCTCTGGTGTGAAAAAGGTCCACGGAGGTTGATCCGGAAACTTGGAAAAATCGGACACGACTCCTAGGTCTAGACCTGCATTCCGCACTTGAGGCCGCATACGAAGACCAAACGGCGGAATACATTTCGGGTTGTTTTCAAACTTACTTTGGAACGGAGGGTCAAAGACACAGTCATAGGCAGGATTCTGCGGTTCTGAGAACAGTCGGATATAATAATTCAAAGACAGTTTCAGCCTGCGGTTGGACAGTGAAGGTTCACCCGCCTCTGCGTACAGGCTGTACACAGGGGTGGTGCGGAACGCTCCAAGACAGAGACGAAGCCCTTGATGGTGGATAGGGTCCAAGAGTTTGAGGTAAGATGATCTTGCGGAGCCGTACACAGCACAACCGTAGTCCAGTTTAGAATGGACCAGGGCTCTGTAGAGGTGCAACAAAGTTTTCTTATCAGCGCCCCAGTCGGTGTGCGCTACGACCCGCAGAATATTCAGTGCTTTCTGGCAAGCAGTTTTGAGGTTTTTAATATGGCTGAGAAAGTTAAGTTTTTGGTCAAAAATGACTCCCAGAAATTTGGCCTCTTTAACAGCTGGAATGGGGATTTCCCTACTTGAAGTTCAGGATCTGGAAAAAAACTGACGGAAATTATGGAAGTGAATACACTGCATCTTTGTTGGAGAAAAGGTGAAACCGTTTTCATCTGCCCACCGATGGATTTTATCTACGCAAAGCTGGAGCCTGCGCTGGACACTCGGGTACAGGCTTCCAGTTGCGTAGACAGCGAAATCATCCACAAACAATGAGCAGTCTGAACCCTGCTGAACTGATTTCACAATGTTGTTGATTTAATACTAAAGAGGGCAGGAGACAGTATGCTCCCCTGTGGAACACCCAACTCCTGCTTGTGGACATCAGAGAGAGTGGTGCCAACCCGGACCTGAAACTGTCGTTCTGCCAAAAAATTTTGAATGAAAAGCGGAAGATGACCTCGAAAACCCAGATCGTGGAGATCATGAAGTATCCCCGACTTCCAGGTGGTATCGTAGGCCTTCTCCAAGTCAAAGAAAATTGCCACTACATGCTGTCTGTTCAAAAAAGCGTTCCGAAGAGTAGATTCCAGACGAATCAAATGGTCAACGGTAGTCCGATGTTTGCGGAAACCACACTGTTCTTTCGCCAAAAGGCCATCGGTTTCGAGTTTCCACATGAGCCTAGCATTGACCATTTTCTCCATCAATTTGCAGACACAGCTGGTCAAAGCTATGGGAGGGTAGTTTGATGGATTAGAAAGATCTTTTCCAGATTTGGGGATGGGAATAATGAGGGCTTTCCGCCAAGAGGGTGGAAAAGAACCCTGTAGTCCACACATGGTTGTATACCTGTAGCAGTATGTTCAGACCTTCTTGCGGAAGATGTTTTCAACAGTTGATAATGAATTTCATCCATTCCTGGAGAGGAATCGCTGCAAGAAAGTAAGGCAGATTTCAGCTCGTTTAACGTGAAAGGAAGATTGTAGTCTTCCATGTTGTCGAACGAAAAGTTGCAGGGTGATTTTTCTTTTAGGGCTTTGTTTTTGACAAAAGTGGCTGATTTGTTAGAAAAGGAGGAATTCTTTTCAATGGTTGAAGCAAGCAGATTAGCAACTGCTTTTTTGTCTGTTATTAAAGAGTCAGAAAACTTGAGACGGTTCACAGTGGGACAGGTGTTCTTCCCTTTGATTTTCTTAATGATGTTCCACACTTTTTTCTTGGAAGTTTTCGATGTCAGCCTGGAGCAGAAACTTCTCCAGGACCGACGTTTACCGATTTTAAAAGTGTGTCTCGATTTGGCACGGAGTTTTTGATGGGCTCGAGCGTTGGGACCCGAAGGTCGTTGGTATACCTGACGCTGAGCCCGTTTTCGAACTTTGGAAATTTGTTGGCAGTCTGAATCAAACCAGGGTGTTTTTGGCATTTGAAGTTTATCGGAAGACACTGGAATACAAGCTTTAGCACACTTGATCACAGTGTTAGTCAGTGATTCTGCTGGGTCCAGACTCTGAAGAAAATCAGTGTCCTGGAATTCCTGAGAAACAGTGGCTGCAAATAGATCCCAGTTTGCTTTCTTATAATTTAGATGTTGAGAGACAGAGACGTGTTCAGTTATTACAGGTTGTAGAAGGACAGGGAAATGGTCACTTCCGTGCAGATCGTCATGGACAGACCACTCATAGTCCAGGACCAGCGAGGGGTCACAAACCGACAAATCTAAACACGAAGTGAACCTGTGGAAGAGTGGAGGTAAGTTGCAGATCCGTCGTTCAGACAACACAAATCCAAATCCGAAAGGACATCCTCAATTAGCAGACCTCTGGATGACGTACTGACACTACCCCAAAGAGGATTGTGACCGTTAAAGTCACCCAACAGCAAAAAAGGTCGAGGAAGTTCTCCTATCAGACTGACAAGGTCCTGACGACAAACCGGGACAGAAGGTGGGAGATAAAGGGAACAGATTGTCAGTCTTGTGGAGAGTGACTCTCGCAGCTACAGCCTGAAGGGAGGTAGACAGAGCGACAGGACTATACAACAAAGTTTTGTGTAGGAGAAGGGCAACACCGCCCGACAGTCCCAACGTGGATGGTTGTGCAGGTTTTGAAAGAATATTAAAGCCAGAAAGAGTAAAGGTCTTCTGGCTTTGAATTTGAGTTTCCTGAAGAGCTACAACGGAAGGTTTTATAGATTGACACAGAAGCTGCAGCTCCTCGAAGTTGGAATTTAGTCCACAGATATTCCAATGGAATATTGTACTATCCATGGTGCAGAGGGCGAAAAGGAGAGACATCAGGTCATCTCCTCCTCAACATCTGCGTCCAATGGAGTGAATTTGTTATTGAGTTTCACTGGACTGTGATGGCCTTCAGACCTGCTGGCAGACTTGCCAACAGGTGAAGGAGGTCTGGATTTGGGAGACGGTGGAGGCTTCTTCCTCATCTCCACCCTGGGTTGAACTCCCTTGCCCGCACGGGCACTGGACAGAGGAGTTCGAGGGGGGATTGCTGGTTTTTTAATCTGCCCAGCAGCAGATGTTGTAGACTGCTGGGCAGTCTGAGGGGTGGCGGATTTTTTGCCTCCACCAGGGGCATTCACTTTGGGTTGGGAGGTGGTGGACCTGCCACCACCAGAATTGACAATCCTTCCTTGCAATGTTTTCGAAAACATGAATTCATCAGTCTGGCAGCAGACTGACCGAGTAGGAACTGTAGGAACTTTCTTTACGGCCGAAGCATATGAGGAAGCTGTCGGCGTCTGACCTGCATATACTGTGACTGAAGTTGCTGGTCCACATGGTCGTTTTCTCTTGCTGCCCCTCCAGCTGCTGACGTAAGACCTCCATCTCTGCCTCATACTGTCTCTTCAGACTCTCCAGCTGGCAACACAAAGCAGTAACCTTGTTAGCATCCTTGCCAATCTGTCTTTACCGACAGTCATCCCTGACAGAAAAACAAACCCAGTACAAATGTCAAAATGACAACAACAACAACAGTCAAATATGCACAAAACAAACATGTGGAAATGGTAGTAAATAAACAGACAGACAGCAATAGAAGAAGTACTGTTGGATGAATGTTCAGGAATGGGTACAACCTGCATTACTACGGTCTGTGTCAGATGAATGGAACAAAGAGAACATTCAATCTTGTGCGCCAGCTGTAAACAACATCAGAACTTTTACTTTTTCATGAATGTGTGCTTTGTACCATTAATGTATGACTCATGTTGCACCAAAATGAATCTCCATCACACTAATTGAGCACCTTCAGTAAATATATTTAATAGAAAATAACAATAAAATCTGTACCTCCTATCTTTTCAACCTAATTTCCTTCACTTTGCCAAGTCTTTCAAGACTGAGAAACTGATTACTAACAGTTATTTCCCTTTCATATATAGTTGATCAGATCATATTTCATACCAACAGACAGACAGGTGGATAGATGGAGGATAAGATAATGTTGCTTATAGCCCAGCCGACCGCAAAGGGCCACATCAGGGCTGGGATAGATGGAGAGATTGTTGGATAGACAGATAGATACTGACAAACGGATGGTAGATGGACGGACAGATCAAAACAGACAGAAAGAGGATAGAGAGATGGGCAGATATTACTGCCACTTAAACATTCAATTTTTTTTCTTGTACACTGATGCTTAATTACACAGAAGTGCACCATATGCCAATAATGAGGGTGGGAACAGCACAGATGGGCAAATATAGGCACACTCTATAACCACCAGATAAGATAATGTTGCTTATAGCCCAGCCGACCACTAAGGGCCACATCAGGGCTGTCACCACGTTAAAATCAACTCACCCTATAACCACCAGCCCGTTAGATTGACTTACAAGAAACATCAATATGCTGAACATTAAAACTAAGAGAATAATCAATAGCCAGTATTTAAGTTTGTTAAAAACCTTCAACCACAATACTGTCTACAGCTCTACACATGTAACTAACATCGGTCAGAACCTATCTCTGAACATCAACTACATTTTCTGTCTGGTTCCTTGACACTGGTCTGCGACCTATATTCTCCAGACCTAATTCAAATACAACAGACATTTCAGATGACTTACGAGGTAATTTGTAACAAGATGGCAACGCCAACTGACTTACATGATTACTTAGAATAGCCTATGGTGTCCACATCCTTTGACAGGTCAAATTATTTTCTGTCAGGATGATGTTTTCTTGATTATCTCCCTTCCACAACTTCCTTCACAACACTGATTAGCCAGATATCCATCCGTATCTATATATATATGAGATAAGATAATGTTGCTTATAGCCCAGCCGACCGCAAAGGGCCACATCAGGGCTGTGTATCTATATATACACAGATGTGAATTAATATGAGTTGTCATTGTTTGGAATTGTTTGAAAAGTCAGATCATGTCATTCACATCAGAACATTCGCCTTGGCTTAAGGCTGTGTCAGGCCAACTGACATAGGCTAAAACACCAAGGCTATGTCAAAATGATGTTATGCTCTGCATAGCTAGGCGGGGATTGTCTTCAGTTCTGACAAGCTCCTAGCATAACATTATCAGTCTCCAAAATCCCCTGAAGTCGGAGTGTGGCTGCCCACATGGCAGGGTAATCAGAAACGGTCACACACACAATGTTCTCATCCCCAGCTGATGCAATTGTACCATAGTGTTCAAGTACTTCGGCTTTTCGGATGATCCCTGGAGTCTTTTAGCCAGGGTACGACAACAACAACATCAGAACATGGTCAACAGTCAATGCTTTGGCTGCACTTGGTACAATATATACAGATGATAAAGAGCTTGCTCTTGACAGTGAGAGTAAAATGAAGCCTTTTGATAATCAAGATGATTTTCTTTCAAGACACTGTAAAAGAATGGCAAACACATCTTGAATCATATCTTTAAAAAAAAAGGTCTTATCTACCCATCCAAAACCTGAGAAACATTTAGTTTTGCGATATTATTTCCCTTTTCAATATTGCTGCCATAAGTTACCAACGACCCATCATTAATTCATATATTTAAAACATGCTGCAGTCTCTCCCCAACATGTTCAACTTGTTATGTGGAGCTATGCGCATAAATGAATGAGTCATCTTATACTATTAGTGTGCATTTGCTTAAATGTTTGGCCACAGAGTCAAATTTGTTTCTACTACTTACTCAGAAATCGACTTCAAGATTTAGCATCATGCATCCATTGCATGAAAATCAGCTCTGTGGTCTTTACGTTTTCAAAATTGATCTGATACAAAGTATTGAAAGAAATATAATTATCTGTGCATGAAGTCAGAAAACCTGCAAAGATCACTAATGCGCAGCAAATCTCCATAGTTACAATTTTCTGCCTCTAGCATTTCTGGGAAAAACAAATCACAAAAACATACCAGAATCGATACAAATTCAGCCAGGTAATTTGCCAAGTATTCTGTCTGTACATTACGTCAAAATGTCAGCAAATCAGCAAGAATAAAACCAACTAGAAATGTAACAAGTAATATAGTTTGGCAACACTATTTCTGATCTGTGATCACCCAGCAACCGACCACTTCTATAGGATAAGTGAAAATCAAAAGTTCATAAGGGGAGGGGCGTGGTAAGATGTTTGGGTAGATGTAAAGGTGTAGTCAAAACACTTGGTTTCTTTCCCTTTTTTATTTTTAGTGTGTGTGTGTGTGTGCCAGCATGAAAGTGCATCTCTGTGTGTCTGTGCATATATTTTGTAGTGCGTGTATGTCTGTCGGTGTGTGTATGTATGTGCACGCGCGCGTGTGTGTGCATTTGTGTGTGTGCATGTTTGTGTGTGTGTATGTGCATGCATGTGTGTGCACGGGAGTGAATGTGTGCGTGCATATGTGAGAGTATGTTTGTGTGAGAACTAAATATGTTTTGCATGTGCTTGTGTGTATGCATCAGTAATGTGAATGTGTGTATTCTTGTTTTGTGTGCTCGCATGCATGTGTGAGTGTGTGTGTGTGTTTTGTGGTATGTGTGTGCATGATCATATGTGTGTGTGTGTGTGTGTGTGGTGTGTGTGTGTTGTGTGTGTGTGTGTGTGTGTGTGTGCGTGTATGATTGATCATATGTGTGTGTGTGTGGTGTGTGTGTGCGTGTATGTATTTTTGCTTACATGTGTTTTATTGTGTACATGTATAAGTGTATCTCTTTCTCTCTGAAGGAGAGAGAGACAGACACAGAGAGAAAGAGAGAGAGTGTGTGTGTGTAATTAGCATAGTCAGAGCATCACCTCTATTGATAGATGCAATATACATTGCTAAACCTAATCATTATTAATCATACATTAATCATTATTTTGCTGGAAAAAATTCCTCTATCAGCAGTTCGCTACATTATCTGGGCTGTACATCATCTGGTGTTCTGTGTCAAGTGTGCATTTAATTCATTGGAGAAGATCAGGAGAAGGAGGCTCATGCATGCAGTGAGGACATATAATATACTGATACAGCCATATTCTCTCTAATCAGATCAGATTAAACCATGTTTAATTAATTACAGCTTGATTCATGCATGCACACAATTGATTTTTCTTTCCTTTTCTTTTTATCTTATTTGATTTTCTTTACAGATCTCATCTTCCAGCTTTTTGGGTTTTATTTTTTTCCCAATTCTCTGAGAGACTAACAAGACACTTCAAGCTTCTAGATGGTGTGTGTGTGTGTGTGTGTTGTGTGTGGTGTGTTGTGTGTGTGTGTGTGTGTGTGTGTGTGTGTGTGGTGTGTGTGCACGCGCGTGTGTGCGCGGTGTGTGGAAATGTTGCTTATAGCCCAGCTGACTGCAAATGGACATATCAGGGCTGGTGTGTGTGTGTGTGTGTGTGTGTGTGTGTGTGTGTGTGTGTGTGTGTGTGTGTGTGTGTGTGTGTGTGTGCGTGCGTGTGCATGCGTGTGTGCAGGCACGCATGTGTGTGTGTATGTGTATGTGTGTGGGGATGCACGAGTGCCTGCATGCATGTGCTCTTTCTGTATACTTGCAAACTTACGTATAAAATAGAGTTCAGTATCATCTACACAGGTTAAAAAAAAAAAGTGTAAAAATATGTCTTTAGTCACAGAGCAGGTACAGTTGTATTCACAACAGAACAACCATTTCAGCTTCTTTGGGTAATAAACAGGGTTAAGCTGCCTTGGCTTAAGGCTGTGTCAGGCTAATTGACATAGGCTAGAACACCAAGGCTACATCAAAATGTTGTTATGCTCTGCATAGTTATGCGGGGATTGTCTTCAGACAGTTGTGACAAGCTCCTAGCATAACATTATCAGTCTCTAAAATCCCCCGAAGTCGGAGTGTGGCTGCCCATGTGGCGGGGTAATCAAAAACGGTCAACACACGTAATGTTTCATCCCCAGCTGATGCATTTGTACCATACTATAGTGTTCAAGTACTTCGGCTGTTTGGATGATCCTGGAGTCTTTTAGCCAGGGTACGACAACAACAACAACAACAGGGTAAGTATGAACAGACTCCACTGACAGCCCCCCTCCTCCTCTAATTTGTACTCATAATCTGACCAACAAGCACAGTCAACAAACACACACTAACAGCGAGTTTCAGCATATATGTATAATACATACTCTGTAAATTTATGCTATCTACAGACTTTTTATCACATGGCG
>CM031597.1:80129432-80141932 GCA_018398815.1 Conus ventricosus
GCTGCACCCGCTCTCTTTAGCTGCTTTGAAGGTTCTACGAACCGAAGTACCCAGTTCTTCTCCTCCCAAGTGGGTTCAAGTATTTTTTCTACCTTTTTTTATATCCTGAGGGGGGAAGGGGTTGGGGGGGGGGGGGGGGGGGGGGGGTTTAGAAGAAATCAGCAACAGGGTCCACAGAAGAAATCCACTTGTTGTGTCTGCTTTCCTTCAACTCAAGGTATGTCCATTTCAAGGTCCAACAATGGCACTAGCCATCCATAACAAACACTCATGAGTAGTTCTAACATACTGGGGTCCCATCATCATGGAAGAAA
This sequence comes from Conus ventricosus, assembly GCA_018398815.1. NCBI lineage: Eukaryota > Metazoa > Mollusca > Gastropoda > Neogastropoda > Conidae > Conus > Conus ventricosus. The sequence goes on from CM031597.1 coordinate 80,129,747, forward strand.
ATTGCACTACCACAATGTGCCATAGTTGCAGCTAACACTAGTAACAGTGGTGTTTGAAAATGACAACAACAAAAATTGATAGCTTCCTCTTAACATTTAACAAATCTTTAACCTCACGACAGGTGGAAGACATTTTGAAAAAAAAAGTTTATGATAACATACAAAATATTGAAAAAAAACTGTGAGGAAACAAACCTTTCTTGAGTATACAAAAAAACACCTGTGTGATCCACCAACAGGCAGACCAAATATTTATAAGTAATGGAAGAAAACTAGTGAGCAACTCTTCCACCATCTTGAAAATTGTTTTACAAAGATCTCTTCCTTTACGATAAAATAACATGGGGCAGAGTGGGGCAGGGAATTGGAAAGTGAAACTTAAAAACCATTCCACTTTGGCACACCCACATTCTCCTGTGGGGCTCACTTAAACCTGCTGGGGAGCACCAAAATCTCTCTAGTGGATTACATCCTAATGTCTGCTGACTAGTGAACATTCAACACTCTATTGTACATGGTTTGACTCCAGTTTTAATTCTTAGGTGAATTCAGGTTGCATGGTGATGATTTATTTAGAATTCATATGATTACGAATATAGCAAAAGAGCCATCTGGTCCGAAGAACTTTGGTACAAAAATATTGCTAGTTACATTTAATCATCTTTTCCCATCCAATCTTCTGTTATCACCCCACACACACACCTCTATCCAAAAAAATAATACCCCCCCCCCAACCCCCCTGTTTTTCATTTTCTTAAAAAGGGAAACAGAAAAAAAAGCTGTGAGTATTTGGATATTGTTTTGTTTCATTAATCCCTTATCATGTTCTATCAACGAGAGAGAGAGAGAGAGAGAGAGACTTTGCACCCGGATCATTGATGCACCCGGAACACTGTTACTGCAGACGACACACACAGCTGAGTTCAAAAAAAAAAAAAAAAAAACGACGTCACACAGTTCGTGGTTGACAGTAACTCTTCATGCGTAGCTTGAACACACGAACCGCTTGATATCCCAACCTGCCCCCGGCCACGACCTCCCCCGTCTCCCCTCCCACATCCCTGCCCCTAACTCGCTCCCTCCCCTCTCTGGCCCTCGCGTGCTGACGATAACACGTGCACAGCGCTGCAAACCGGCCCGGTCTCAAGTGCAGGCACATACACAAAGAGCTGACAACCTGTCGTTGTCGCGAACACTACGGACGTCTATGCCCGATTACTTTTGCTACGCTTATCGAACTTTTCGCTTTTGTTGCACCGAAAGGCACAATCAACCATACACCTAAACCACCAAATCAATGAAACGGAAGAAAAGCGCTGTGAGGGAAATTTTGGGGGAGAGGAAGGGGGTGGGGTGGGGTGGGGGCGGAGAGAGAAGAAAAAGGGTCACCATTCTTTGTCTAAAGGTGGTTGAGGAGGGAGGGAGGCGAGGGGGGGGGGGGGTCCTCTCCCGCCCAGAGAAATGGGAGGTGCCATTATCTTCGATTCAAAGCGTGATGATTACAAAATACAACAGTCCATGACAGATTTAAGAAGAAAGAGAACTTTGCACTAACACATAAACTCAACTGAAGTTACTTCAGCCCAGCTGAAAACTGTACCAATAGTGAACTGTATGTATGAATGTTGGCAGAGAAGTTGAGTTGAAAATTAATAATAGAGCATACTTATGTTTAATGGATCTAGTGAAGATAATGTACATTACCTTCACTAGATCCATTAAACATAAGTATGCTGTATTATCAATCTTTACTTATCAATTTGTTTTGCCTATAGTTTTGACATGTTCAAAAGTAATTAAACTTATTGAGCATAGGAAGTGCGTATTCCTTCCTTCCTGAGAGAGAGAGAGAGAGAGAGAGCAAACCTACTAGTTCTTTAAGTTAGCACATACTACAGATGGTTAAATTCTCTGGGGTTATCACGAACGTTCGTGACGTATTAACAAAGCAAGTCCCCATTTGTGCTCCGCTTGCCAGAATCGAATACCATCAAGTAGCCTACACCGGCGTCATTTAGAAGACAAGCTGAACGTGCCTCTATGTTGATCGAAAGTGTGTCACTGACCAACCGGTGGAACTGCGGCAACTGACTTATCTTTCCTTGGGCGCCCACAAATGACAACTATTATGGCATGAAGGAGTGTTCGCAGCAGCAGTGACCAAAAGCAGGAATTTGTTTATAATAATTATTGCAATCGTAATGTAAAATTAGCATCGTTGTAAACTCATGTTTTCCCGCTCGCTAACTGTCAAACATCTTGGTCATGCTTATTCTCTCAATAAGAACAATGTGTACACAACAACCACTGCTTCTCCTCCGCTCTTACCCTCATGAATGAATTCTTGCATGCAGTCAACCTCCTGCCCAACAGTTTCGACCAGTTAAAACAAAAATACACAGGCCACAAACATTCTGAAATCAGAATACAAAATGAAATGTCTTGGGAGCACATTCACCCATACGTCACACACACACACACACACACACACACACACACACACACACACACACACACACACACCACGCAGACATACACACACACACACACACACACACACATAACACGGGGGAGGGAGGGAGTGAGGGAGGGAGAAAGAGAAAGAGAGAGAGAGAGAGAGAGAGGAGAGAGAGAGAGAGAGAGAGAGAGAGAGGGAGGGAGACAGACAGCCAGCCAGATAGACTGTGGGGATGGTGGGGAGGGAGGGGGGGGGCGGACACATGGAATGACAGACAAAAATACTGAAAGATAAGCACAGAATTCAAATGCGGACTAGTACCTTCTGCTTGGACAGCTCAATGCCCAAACCGTCTGGGAGCCAAGAGATGAGGAGACCCTCCTCCTTAGATAAGCCTATCACTTCCATGCTTCCTAACTTGTGCATTATCACCACCACTTAGGCTAACGATCCCGACTTCCAGTCTGTCTACCGCTTCCCGCCACCTACACACCACACTGACAGCGGCACCACTTCACCGCTGTCTCTCTCTCAGCAGTACTGCCGCCGCTTGCTGCCACAACATTCCTTTCTTAGTAATCTTGCTCGCCCCCGGCACAAAAAACAACACCACCACCACCAGAGTAGGTCTGTCTGCTTCAGCAACCTTCAGACGATGGTCTGTCATCCTTCTTTCCCCGTGAGGCGAAAGTGAACTCGATACGAATTCAAATGCTACATCTGCATCCAATCAGGATCTGTCTGTGGACTGAGGATGCCGGTTGTAACTGCTAGGGCCGCATGTGACATTTTGGCGACACCGAACAGTTAGTCCAATTCAGACAGATGCTTCCTGCCCCGTTACACTGCCTCTACTACACACGTGCAGGGCAACTGGGCCAGCGACACAGCTGGGTGAAGTGCACATTACATCCTAACAGGAAATACTGAGCCAACGAGCGCCGCCATACATAGTAAAACTCTGATAAACACGATTTAGCCAGAGTTGTGAAACTTTTTTTGAGGGGCGGATTTGCTCACCGAAAGAGAGGAGACTTCACATTAAAACCTCTACAAGTGTCACAACATCAGCCACCAGACCGGTCCTTTTTTATCTTCTTGTTTTTTCTTTCTTTTTTATTTTTTTTTAATTGACAAAAGTGGTTTCCTGTGCGTGATGTAGTCTCACGAAAAGCCAGCTGGCGCTACAATGGCCGATGTCGCTCGGAGTTGTCCAGAGCTGAACAGTGCCGTTTTTCAGGCAGCACTTCATGCTGCGCTCGGCCTATCGTCTGCATCAGCAACAAAGAGAACCGCGAAAGCCGAGAACACAAGCGCCCTTCCTCATTTCTCGACTGCTGGCTAGGCTCAGTTTAAAAACATGGCAGTGTTGTTGGAGATAAGGGGGGAAAATGCCAGACACTGCACCGAAAGCAGAGCACTCCTCGTGTCTTCGGGCCAAGCACTACCTCCAGGACAACTCTACGACCAAGGGAGAGGCAAGTCATACCTCAGTGTGGACTAATGGGAGGGAGGGTAACAAAGTAGAAGACTGTGGGGGAGGGGTGACAGTATCGGTGTTACACCAACCAGCAATGCCCAGCCACGACGTTAGAAAGGCTGACACACCTCGCTGCTCCCGACCACTTCCAGACATTAACAGGAAAAGTATACTGTAAGAGGAGAGGGGCTTGAAATGGGGGCTGTGCCGACTGTTTTCCAGGTACTTGGTCTTTTTTTTTTTTCTTCCCTTTTTAACCCCTGCTTTCTTTTGTCAGTTTTCTCCAGGAAATTTCAACGCTCGACTACCGGTCAGCGTCTGTGACTGGTGCATCATCAACCAAGTAAGTTTTAACCTATTCCACTAGAACTCTGTGACTGGTGCATCATCAACTAAGGAAGTTTTAATCTATTCCACTAGAACAACGACAACAACAACAACAATAACAACACACGCGCACGCGCGCACGCACACACACACACACACACACACACAAATTACCCACAAATTTCGACGTCGGTATGGCACTTTATTATTGCCACCAAGGAGGTATATATTTTCGTCCCCGTCTTTGCTGAATTACGCAAATATTACTGAGCCTATTGTAACTAATTTTCATTTAAAGAAGAAAAAGAAGAAAATGCTCATGGTGCAAGACGGGTCCGGATCCAAGAACGGTTTTTTCGAATAGTTCTTTATCATTATTATTATGAATAGTATTTTTTATTGTTGTTATTATTATTATTATTATTATCATCATCAATATCATTATCTTAACTTTCACTTCAAGAAACAACCATAATTATGTCTTAAGACATAACACAACCAATGATATAAATGGTTCGTTCATGACTTGCTTTTTTTTTTTTTTTTCAAATATGTGACTAACACATTCAAGTTGACATCACATGGACACCACTATAACGCAATGAAGTTGGGTAATTTTAAATAAAATCCTAATGATGTAAACAGGCACTTTTTCCGGAGGATCGTTCGCACTTGGTAAATGGTCTGCCTTCTCCTGACTTCCCTTCTTCTTCCTTTGTACGACCAACATCACTTTGCTGATGGATTTGTCGCTTTTGTTTCATCATGTTAATACCCGGAAGTGTGCGCTAATCTTCTATCAGCCAGGCAATCGGAAGACACATACAGATCCCGGCATATCATACAGACACTTACACCCCCCCCCCCCCCTCCTCCCCGCCCCACCCCCATTCTGCCACACACGCACGCGTTAAACTGGACTTTGTTTTCAAAGCTCCTTCTGCCACACTGTCAATTTCATACAGCTGAACACGACTCCGCTGATACACGGGATCCGTACTGACAGCGCACACAACTTGGAAAGCCTTCACCCCCAGTCGAATTTCAGTGGGATGGTTTCAGTCCTACAACAGGGACCCTAACAGACGACCAGTTCACGAATCCTACAGAATGCACCCGCGTAATCACACTGTTGCTGGAAAGGGGAAAACGAGTACACCTCCAAGCCAGTTATCGGAGAAAGACTCTTTGTGCCGTTACAGAAGAAAACCCCGGCAACACACAGAACTTAGCTTTTCTTTTTTTTTCTCTCTTTTTTTTTTTTGTTGCTTTTTTTTTTCTTTCCAAAACCAAAAATCTTGCAAGCATTTTTGTGGTTGTTACTGCTGAACTGCCATGAATCGTCACTTTCAGTTGGCAGCATCATTGTTTCTGATCGTAAATGACGTAAAAGATAATAATAGACTTTTACTTACTGTCCTCTCTGGGATCAACTTTGTAGGTTTTGCTTAACACACAGTAATATAGAGTTTTCACAACAACAACAAAAAAACCCTAACAAAAAAAACCCGGTTTATTTATTATGTACTCATTACTAATAATAGTATCACAAACCAAGACTTACTCATTTGTTGTTTTCCCCACAAAACGACTCACCGTATTCTTCTCATCGAACGTTTCTTTTTCTCTCAGTTTTAAATGTTTTTTGTATGCTGCTAACACGGCCAGTCTTCCGCGGTTGTCAATCTACTGAATATGACAGAATTTCAAGACTACTGAGACAGACTCGATGCGTTCTTACATAACAGTTGATGAATCATGTTACATCGTCACACTATCCAATATCACATCATCATCAGACAAAAGGCCTACATTTCCCCTGTCGTTGACGCAAGTTTCGTTCCTCCTCCTGATAGCGAGGTGAATCGGATTGGGTTTATAAGTCCGCCAAGAGCCAATGCTGTGACATAACATACGTTTGCCTGTTGCCTGTTAACAAGATCACGCAAAAGCTACCGAATCGTTTTTAGACAAATTTGGTGGAAAGATGGAGAATTGACTAAGGTCAAACGTATTACATTTTGAAGTGAACAGATAAAGGGATGATCCCCCTGATCCCTTCTGCAAGATTTCGCTGCCGATTTCAGCAAAACGTAACAGAGAGGTGGAACCCGTTAAATTTCGGAGCATACTGATGGTTTCCCCGAGTGTCCGAGTTCTGTTCAGTTTCTTCCTCAGTTTTCATATTCAATCGTTGACACATGTTGCCATGTTACGTACAATATGTCACCGAGTAGTTTCCGATATGCGACACAGAGCCTACACATGACCGACTGATGTGATAGCCATTTGAACAATGATTACATTCTCCCCGTTTTGCTTTTGTCACACTGGGTGACGAACCTGAGTGTGTTTCTACGTGATTTGCTTCATCCAGACACATCAATTCCACCATAAGCGATTCACATCAATAAACTATGAAGAAGGAAAGGGGGGAGGGAGGAACGAAGAAGGGCGATTTCTGACGAAACAATAACAATGCAATAACCAACAGTCATTTTGGTTGGGTTTCGCGGCACTGCTGATTTCCTGAGAAGCTGTGCCCACACTTGTTCCGACCACCACCTGACAAACATGCTAAGGGAATGCAAGACAATCGATGGCTACTCGTGTGCATTGTCTACCAGAGCGTATCCGTGACGTCTGCTTTCTCTCGTGCATAATACCGTTCCAAGGGACCCCTCAGCGCTCTCTTCATCCAATATTGAACCGTCCTGCCTGTTGTCCGAGATAATTAGAGGAAAGGTGGAACCGCTGGTGACACCCTATGAGGCTTGACCTCTGGAATTAATAAAAAAAAAAATGAAGACACTCGTCCATCGGATGATGAACTCGTCGATCACTGGTCCATGGAAAGAAAAAAAAGAAGAAAAAAAGAAGAAAAAAAAAGAAAAGCTAGCGAAGGTGATCTGTCCTGTCGGGCTACATCAGCGAAGACGTACAGAAGATATATTCCTGAGCTTACCAACAACTGACTGAACACCAGTCTAACATGAAAATATTCCCTAACAGAATATTTACACATGAGCTTCCTATGCATCATATATACATTTCTTATGAAATATATAAATAAATAAATAAATACGCCAGCATTCATGGTGGATAGGCCTTTCACAACGTTTACGCATGATTAAACATCATTTAGCCTTTATAACATAACGCAAAGTGTCTTATACAAAATACCTAATGAACTGTTGAGAGAGAGAGAGAGAGAGAGAGAGAGAGGTAAGAGGATGGTGTCTGGCCGTAGGGTGAATCCCTCTGCATTCATTTTATTCATTTAACACAACAATCTCAAAAACTATCATTCACAGAAACTAGGCTTCCACCGAACCTTGGTCGTTCGACAAAGACCGAGGAGTGAATACATTCTGACTGTAATAACCAGCACACACATATATACCTTCACGCTTCAGTATGTCCACCGCCCCAACAGATCAATTCCCTTGAATAGATTTGGCGATCCCTTTTCCACAACAAATCACAGTGAACACGCGAACTTTGAGGCAGCGGCTGACTTGAATGTCGTAGGCCCAGGGCTCAAAAGACGACAGGCTCACTTTCACGATCCACGCGCTCTTTCCTGTCACTCCTGTTGTTCATCAATATCAATGCGCTCTCTGGTATTGGCCGAGCAAGAAAAAGGTGAATGTCATGATCGGCGAGAGTGGAGGGTGGGTCAGAGATCTTGAACAACCCTTCAAATGAAATGTAAGGGCGTTAGTCGCTTTCAGTCTCTCTCCCTGTGTGTGTGTGTGTGTGTGTGTGTGTGTGTGCGTGTGCGTGTGTGTGCGAGTGTGTGTGTATGCGCGCGCAACTGGAAGCTCTAGTGCCAAAGACTTGGGCAATCTTTTTCAGTCGTTCTGCCACCTCTGTAAATCCTTTATCCGATATCACCACAAATACTTAAGTTGAAAATGTGTACCAGTCGGAATTTGACAGGGTTTTTGTTTTTTGGTGTGCGTCCGTTATATATATATATATATATATATATATATATATATATATATATATATATATATATATATATATATATACTAGCCGGTGCACCCGGCTTCGCTCGGTATATCTGTACAATGATTTTTTAAACGGTTTTTAACTGTTATAAATAACGTTTTTTAACTGCCAAATAACGGTTCTAATTTTAGAGAAGTAGTCCTGTACCTGTGCAATGTCACAACGGACATTTGATGAAAAGCAGAGGAAAAAGATGTCTTTGAAACCGTTATAAACAGTTTTTTAACGGTTTTTAAACAGTTTTATTTTTTTAGAGATTAGCCCAAAACCATCCTCAGGTCACAACAGACGTACCTGCCAAATTTAATTACAATCGGTTGAGCCGTTTATGAGTCTATAGCGTACACACACACAGACAGAATTTGCCATTTATATATTAGATATATATATACCACTGATGTGATCTTGTTCTATTCAGAAGTCTCAATAAGGGCGCCTTCACGTGGTACAATGATAGAACTTTATAATCAAAAAGAAAAATGTTCTATAAGCACTGTAATCTCTCTCTCTCTCTCTTTCTGTGTGTGTGTGTGTGTGTGTGTGTGTGTGGTGTGTGTGTGTGTGTGTGTGTGTGTGTGTGTGTGGTGTGCCGCGCGCACGCGCACCCGTGTGTGTGTAAATGGGGAGAACAGAAAGCACAGGCAAACCGAGATGCAGATGTATATACTTGTGTCCCTACACATGCATACATGTGCGCGCATGCTCCCATGTGTGCGAGTGTCTGTGTGTGTGTGTGTGTGTGTGTGTGTGCGTGTGCGTGCGTGCGTGCGTGCGTAGGTGCATGCCTGCATGCGTGCGTGTGCACACATGTTGGTTACTTTCATCGCTCTTTTGTTGCTCTTTTAATTTTATAGATAACAAAACAGAACAGGGTCACTAGATAATCACCGCCAAACTGATGGTGGCCTCGTTATAACTACGATTTTACAGTAAAGTAAAAGCACAATCTAAACGTAAAAGTGAGGCACTTACAGCCATAGAAAGATAAAAACAATATGTTTGGCTCGTTGGGTGGGGCCAAAAAAAGAATAAAGGTAGAGACTAGGTGTGGGGCAAATTTTTTATTTGATTCTGCAAAAACAGCGGTAAAACGAAAGGGAGGGCAGCTTATACGAAAACCGACTTCACATATATATGTAAGCATACTCGGCCGTCCTCATTCAATGCTTCACAAAGAAGAAAACACAACAGATCGTGCTTCACCATACTAAGGAGTTGGAAAAAATGTCACCCACTTTCTTCCCTCCATTCTAGTATTTCTACTCCCCCCCCCCCCCCCCCCCCCCCCCCCATCCCATCCCATTAACCTGATTCCCTCGCCACCCGCATATAAAGTATATCAATACAACTACAACTTTCAACTGACTTGACGTGATCGGCAGTTTGATTTCCCCCGATCCATTCCAGGTGAGTGGCTTGCTCTGCTGTTTGATCGGACACCCCGTTTGACAAAAGATCTGGCAGACGGCCCAGAACATTGAATAGGAAGACTTTTTTTGTGTGTGCTGTCAAGATTTCTGGCATGGTGGATCTCTTTAAATTACTGTGAAACACCCGGAAAGAAAAGCAGACAGAGCCCCTTGTCAATGTGTGCCTTCTGATGGTATGAAAATATTCATGTATTAAAATCGCTTTTTAAAAAAAAGTGTGTTAAAGTTAAACTTACCAGCACGCATGCAAACACTTGTGCGCACACACGCGCGCGCGCGCGTGTGTGTGTAAGTGCGCCCGTGAGTGTGATGCATATTCCCCCCCCTCCCCCTGTGAATGTCTAAATGACAGTGAATCTCCCTGTCTGGCGAAGTATACTTACCGTGCAAAACTCGTGCAAGCCAAGGGAGTTTGCTAACTCTGGCCTATTCTCCGTGGCTAACACTGAAAGCAGATCCCCGCCCAACATCTTGCGTTACAAGAAAACAATTCACAGTTGCTTTCGGTTTCCTCTACGCTATAGCCAACTTTATTGCTTCCGTTTCTTCCTAGCGATGGCCGGCTGTAGCGAAACCCATGCAGACCATATCAACACTTGCGGAAAAGGAAAGTAGGGACTAGTTTGACGAGTTAAATCCGAATAGGGAGAACAATAAATTTCCCCCATATTCCATCATGCAGCATCAAATACTGTACAATGTTGAACTCTCGTGGTGAGAATTAGGGGTGGATATGACCAAGTTCTGGCAAAGAAATTGATATCTTTGAACCAACAGCGATAGTCATATGGAAGTCCCTGTGATAACAGTTATTGAATGGATTTTCGACTGCCATATGGCTGCCTCCCCTCTTCTGTTGATGTAGAACGCCACCGTGGAGCTGTTAAGAAGTAAGTTTGCAAATCTTCTTGACAGCAGCCTTCTCCATGAAGAGGACAGATTGTTAGACTGATACCATTTCCCTGAGACATGGAGGCTGTTTGTTTGGGCTCCATGACAGTGTTATGGATTATCCACTGACATGTATACTTGCTTAGGAGGAGAGAGATTGGAACGATGTGGCTGGGGGTTAAGGGTCCGTCCCTTTGTCCATTGCCCACTGGAGCCATGGTCCAAAAAAAATGGACGAGTCCAACTGCTGGGTCTGTTACTGTCTAAGACCAACACCTTCTCATGGCTTCCGACTCCTCTCTGTAAGGGATGATGGGAGCTATGAACTGCATCGCGCCCAGTATGGATGAGACAGCCCCAGCACTGGCTTGAGAAGCACTGGAAATATGCAGTTAGAACTGCAAGACGATCCCACCTAGTGTCAGCCATAGATGTGCTGGCAGAGTCCTCCAAAAGATTGGGGCTGGCTGGGAATGGCATGGAGAGTGGTTTGTTGATCCAGGGCTTGGTTTAAACAGCAGAAACCCATGTAACGCCTCACCAGCGTTGCATAAACGTGCAGAACAGCTGCTGTCTGTTGTGACCGATTAATGAGAGATCTTGTATCCAAACACATGCGGAACATGATCCTGACACAGTACCAATAGTTCATTCTAGTAGAACAAGAAGGAGGTTATCCCATGTGAATGGGCATCCTAAATTGTGTGGTCATATCACAGCTGAGGGACTAACACACAAGTAAGGCATGTTGCTCCAGGAGACCAATGAAGGCTAACACGAAAGCCTTTGAATCGTGGGTATAAGTCCATAGCTGATCTTCAAAGAGGACACATGAATGACCTGGAAGGTGAAAACTGGCACTAGCTAAGGGGTTGGCAAGGGCAGACTTTGGTGGGATGCTGCTATCCTGCTTAAATGTCCTCCCCCTGAGATGCCTGAGAGGTGAGCACCTGACTGGGATTTGCTGGGTGCTGGTTAGACTGCTGAGCAGAATCAAACACTGACCATTGTTCTTAAGTGAAGGATGGCAAAATCAGAGGGGTGGTGTGGAGGGTGGATGGTGGGGTGATGGCATTTGCGCTGTGTACATTTGAGCTGTGACCAGCAATGGATCCTTGCCCATTACTGGTGGTTATGTCATCGATGGGTGTGTCAGTGTCACGAGTATGGGAGACTGACACACCCACTCCGGGAGACTGACACACCCACTCCGAGACAAGTTGAGGTGTGGATAGTACACAGCATACAGCAATGGAGTGACTTGCCTTACAAGTAGCATGTGGGGATGGGTGGAAAGTGCAGGGAGGCTCACTCCAATTCAGCCCTCCACAACAACATATAATGCATTGTAGATGGCAGGGAAAGCCTCCTATGTGATAGCCATTTCCATTTGGAAGGTAATGTTGGTTGAGTCAACCAATCCATGTCTGCCTGATCCATTATCGCCTCAAATGAGGGTTTGCATGCATAGGGGGTGGGGTGGGGTGGGGAATCAGAAAATCTCGATGTGACCTCTCCTTGCCTTAATCTGGAACTGATCAACCCAACACTTACCCTACCTGGTTAAGTATCTTGCCCACTTT
>CM031597.1:80146932-80174432 GCA_018398815.1 Conus ventricosus
AACTTTTTTTTCCAATCCAAGGGACTGTTTTATTTTGCTGGGACCAGCAGCAATAAGAACAGACACTGGGTCTGACTGAAAAATCTATATTAATTTTCAATATGGTTTAATTTCAAATCCAACACTTAGTGCGTTACAGTTTTTAATCAGTACATCACACTCTCATCATACATTTTCTATAAAATTTCAAAACTGATTTAAAGATGCCCACTCTTCGTTCTCTAAAAATACAGCATAGCAATCAGCCATCTTTGAATCTTTTCTGGTCTAAGAACTGAGCCCCCTGCGGCCATTAGGAAAATCTGACCACAGACCATATTTTCCTTTTCAACAAACGAACAAAACCCTGCTTTGACAGAGTAAAAAATGTACAAGGTTAAAGTCTCCCATCAATTATAATGGATCTAGATAAAATGTAAGCCTATCTTAGAGTTTCTGGAACAGGTTCTGATAATGATAATGTTTGTTCAGTGACAGTGAAGGGTAGTCAGAGTTAAGACTAATTTGTAAAATTGCTAGAGCAATTACTGATTATAGTCTTAAACACACACACACACACACACACACACACACACACACACACACACAAGACATTCACTTCTAAATGCAGTTAGTATACACTTATGATGTTTGTTTGACGTGCTCCAATACAAGCATGTATAGTATCAGCCTAATAATTAAGAAAGAACACATGAACATGCACAGACATCACAATGACGATTGTATTTACACACAATTTTGTACTTGCCTTTTTCAGTTTTTGCAACAGAATTGTTTAGTCAACACCAATATTGTACACAACAAAACAATAAGATGATAGTTGATACATTATTAAGTGCCCAGAATGGATACATTTGCTTCATTTCTCTTCAAAACACAAGTAAAATCTGCCCTTAATTCATTCAACCCTTGACTTAGCAATATTCGGGTGCCACTGAACAGCGCCATGAACCTGTGCCTGAGACAGATCTGATGTACTCAAACCAGTATTACTCCAAAACTATTGCAAGTCACAGTTTTTGAATTGACACAGCTAAGAAAAAAAAAAAGCGTTGCTTAGAACATAAGTGTTGAAGTCTTAGGACTAAAAACTGAGTTATGTAAAAAGTAAGATAATGCTTGTCTTTGTCAAGTAAAATAATTCTTGAGTTTGTCAACATATTAATATGTTTTGTCTTGTGACTCGTTTGTCCACGTTCATCTTGGCGGTTCGCTGACATTTATTTAAGATTATATTAATATCAGTCCGAAGACTCCAAAGATCTGTAGTACAACACTGAATTTTGATATGCTGCCAAATAATTAAAACCTTGTTTAGTGTGGATTTTTCTCATCTTGGCAGAAGTTTTTCTTTTTACATATTTAGATGTGAAATTAAGTACCCAGCCTGTTCATGTAATGATAAAACAATGTTTTTATTTATCAAAGCAGCAGATCAAAGCACATTATAATTACATGCAATTGTAATAAATCATTAAACAATCATTTGACAATGTGTGTGTGTGTGTGTGTGTGTGTGTGTGTGTGTGTGTGTGTGTGTGTGTGTGTGTGTGTGGGCGCGCGCGCCGCGTGAGTGTGTTGGGAAAATAGTTTTTGAGATGATAGTGTTTAGGTCAAGTATCCCTTCCCTTCAAGCAGGTCAGCCAAAACTGGCGAGGCAGGAAAGGCTGCCCTGGCTGTCAACTTAGAAATATTTATTGGATTAACATATGAGACCTTCAAAGCGATGGAAAACAGTTAAATTTGAAGAATATGAAGCACAGTTAGGCCTACACACTGTATGAAATTAATTTGAACGCCATTGATGATATAAATCACATCTCATCACTGACCTTTAAAGGACATCGGGAACGCTTTCTTCAAAATGTATCATCATCGTTGTCTAAATACAAAATAAATGTAAAAATGGAAAATTGTCAAAAAAAAGAAAGAAAAAGAAAAAGACATTGTTACGACTGGACTGACTTGAACCAAACAAGTCAGATGATCTACTGGCGTGTCAACATTTCAGCCCAACACTCGACGAATATCTTCTTCCGTTGTCACTTGCCGAACGGCTACCATGGATACCAATTTCCGGAAACATACTAAAAAATGCAACTGGGATTGACGACACACACGAAGCGGGGCAGTTTACCTGTCATGGCCATGGTGCTTCATTGACCTGCTCAGGCTCGCTCTGTGAATTAGTCCCAGTCACATACGAACTGAACGCACCAGACTCAATTCTTTGCCTTAGGCTAGCGTGACAATGTTTTTGTCGTCTTCTCACTCCTGTTATGCTTGATGTTAACGTGCCATGCGTAATTCCGTCGCTCCGTATCCGTTCGTTGACAGTGACAACATTCGCACAGATTTTTTTTGAAGAGAGATGAGTGGACAAGGCGCGATAACCTAAGCTACCTCCAACGTGTAAGAGCAAGCGGGGGACCTTACTCATGTGCAACATTCAACAAACCAAACACCTGAACTTAGTTCAGCTGACAGGCTGCACACAAAAAATGAATGCTCCAAGGCCTTGCTTAAGGAGTCGAGTAGCTATTGACTGGTGCAATCGGATTGTCTTGATAATTTTCATTGTGTCTGAAAGTTAATTCTCTTCACTTTCTTTCATATGGCCATCAAGGCACAAGCCAGGTGGGTTCCAAGTAAGCAGATTATTATTAAAATCAAAGGAATGGGATTATTTTGGGCTCTGAGTTGGCGCAAATAATGAGGCTAAATGAAGTGACCAGACCTTGTCAATGGCCTTTTTTTCAAATTCACCATTACTCTTATTTACTTACTTTTTTTCCACATATGTTTTGTCGTATTAAATATATGTGATTCTTTCTTGACTTTTTTTTAAAGTTTGGTATTTTAGGAGCTTATCCTTATCTGTCATGCGCAATAAACACAGTAAGTCTATGCTATGTGGGGAGGTGTGTGTGTGCATGTGTGTGTGTTCCCTCTTTCCCATACTTTCTTATTCCCCTTTCCTCCTCCCCCCCCCCCCCCCCCCCCACCAACACACACAGTAACATTTAGTGTTTTAAACTGCGAATTAAAAAACAAACAAAAAAAGATTTTCTGCTGCACAGATGATCAAAAAGCTGCAAAGAAGTCTTCATTCAGGTCAGGATATGCTTATATTAGTATGAGCGTGTGTTTGTGTGTGTGTGTGTGTGGTTCTGGTGGTAATGGTGGCAGACATGTGTTTGTCTGTGTCAGTTTTTGTGTGCATGTACTGACTCTGCATTTATTCTACGTCTCTCCCCCCTCCTCTCACATCCCAGTGCGCCTTCCCTCCACTCCTCAGTCCACACCCCACAACCCCTTTCTACCACACTCTCCACCCAGCTTTCCCCCCCCCCCCCACCCCCTTTTTTTTCTCTCCTATGATCAACTCCTGCACTCTTTTGAAATGCAAGTTGCGGTTCAACATAGACACACACCTGCACTGACTTTAAGCTGTATTCAACAAAGATGATTTTCACATCACCATTGCTATAAGACTAAATCTGTGCTTTATTGATTTTAACACATGTTCATTAATTGTCCCATGTGAGGAAAAAAGATTATTTTCTGCCTCCTGTCACAAAAATCACGTCTTAAAGGGGATGGGTTTGGACAAAATTAAGAAAAAAAATCCTATCTGAAATAAAGGTACCTTTTATCATAATAAGAGAAATGAACTTATATGACAGTAATTTCCAGCAAAATGTGGCAGCTATCCATCCCATATTAATATTGATTTTTCAGAATAAGCTTTGAGTTGTGGCTGAATTGCTGGAAGGGAGACAACAAACTATCAGTGCAGTGGCTTCACTGTACTCCCATTAACCTTGCACAAACTGTAAGGTCAGTCTGCGCAGGCAGTTGTGTATACAGATGGAAAGACCATTTTTGTCACATATTTTTTCTTTCACTTAGGGGTAATTCCAAGAATTTTCATTGTTTTAAACTCATTTACCATTATGAGAAAGTGACTATTTTTTAGGGGGGGGGGGGGGGGTGTTACTTCAAATTAAAATAAAAAGAAATGAAAAGTTAGTTACAACACACTGAATACACCCCTTCCAGCCAGTACTTATCATGACCATACTCTGTTTAAAAATATGCCAGTAAAAACTTTTGTCCACAGGTCTTCGGAGTTGTAAGATTTATCACAACCAGCGTCAGAAAGAATGACAGCCTGAATGACCCCATTCTTTCCTCTGGCAGAAACTTGCATTGTCTGCAGTAGAACATGAGTCTGACTTTCACTGACTGTGTTAACACTTAACACATTTTAACTTTGACAAGATAAGAGGGGTGAGAATAACACCATACTGCTCAGTTAAAATATCAAGTTCTTCAAGACTACAAATGTGTCCATTAAGGCTATTGTAAGTTTTCAATAGTTCTTCGACTGTTGGCTTCTGTGGTACCTCCTGAGACAACAGCTCTTGAATGTGAGAGAACACGATTCATTCGGGGTGACCGTAGCATTGCTTCAAGGCTCACAAGCACTCTTATAATTAGCAGCATTCAGCGAAAGTCCTAAAATGTCTGACTTCGCTTCACCCTCAAGAAGCGAGCGCAAGTAGGAAAACTTTGTAATATCTGGCAACTCAATGTGGTCGGTCTATGATGGCTTCGAACCGTTCCCAGAAAGATTTCCATCCTTTAAATTAATATCACCACCAAAGGTAGGTAGTTCCAATTTCAGTAACTTTGCCTCCGCCACACTCACACTGTCCAGTGAACTGGACCTAGATCTCGAGTTGTTCTTTGAGAGATGTATGAGTCTTCACTGCATTGAGCCTAACAGCTCTGGCTTTTTCTCTGAACACAGCAGCCACTTCAATGTCTGCTTCTAACTTTTCTTCTATAATGAGTCGCTCCACTGCTGTCTGAACTTCGTCTAGTCTTCTTAATCTCTCAATAAACTCTTCCAAAACTTCAGTTGATATCTGAGGGTTCACAGAGTCATCTCTGCAGAGGTCTTCCAACTTCCGGCACGAGTGTGAAACCATCCGCGAGCTGCAGTTCTTCCTTTTAATAGTTTTATCCCTTGCTCCAATTCCTCAGGCATGTTAACTACAGTAAAAAAAATGTTACACCATGAAACCTCCTCTATGATGGGCACCAGGTCTTTGAATGCTGGCCATTCTTCACGACTCTCAGTCCATCACTGTCATATTACTACACCTGTACAGCTGATGAGTTTAGTCAGCCACTGGCTGTTAGTCAAGTAAATTGATCAATGCTGTGCAATCGAGGAAGGTCCACAATTTGAGTTTCTCATACCACAACAAGTCGGACGGTCTGCCTGTAAACTGAGGCAGCTTTGCTGTCAACCGGGCTATAGTAATATTGACTATGAAGAATACATGATCAACTACAACACTAGCCGCAGGAATTCTGCCTGTTCTATTGAGGAGGGGCTGATGGGGCATGGCCAATGGAATCTCAGGGACACGACCCAGCCGCTCATTGCCTCCTGTTCCAGATGAGAAGAAAAAGAATGGTGTGCAGAAAGGAGGGGCGGGACCTCCCCCCCCCCCCACCTTGTCCAAAGGCTGAAGATGAGATGGACCAAACAGATTGTCACAGAAATGGGAGGAAAGCAGCTAGAAGAAGGCTATGGTAGTGTGAAGCTTTGCGAAGAGATCATGACCCGCAAACTGCGCCCTGAACAGATCAAGTTGGATGAACTCGAACTGGGTGCAGGCAACTTTGGGTCAGTGATGAAAGGCATGTGTTGTCTGGAAGACAGGTGATACCTGTGGCTGTCAAGGTGCTGAAGAATGCTGAGCTGGACCCCTGAGTTCAGTATGAGCTGATCAATGAAGCTGAGGTGATGAGACTGGAGTGTGTGAGGGGGAGATGCTGATGCCTGAGATGTAAACTGAGGCAGCCTTGCTGTCGGCAGAGCTATGGCAGTATTGACTATGAAGAATACATGATCAACCACAACACTAACCGCAGGAATTCCTCCCGTTCTATTGGAGGGGCTGACGGGGCATGGCCAATGGAATCTCGGGGAGACAACCCAGCCGCTTGTGCTGATGCTGTAAACTTGCTATCAACTAGGCTATAGCAGTGGGCTGTAGCTATAGCACCCCGCCCTGTCCAGAGACTGAACATGAGATGGACCACCCAGAGATCAACATAGAAATGAGAGGAATTGGAAAGCAGCTAGAAGAGGTAAATGGTAATGCAAAGCTCTGCAAACAGGTCATGATCCGCAAACTGTGCTCTGAGCAGATCAAGTTGGATGAACTCAAATTGGGTGCTGAGGTGAAGACACTGGACCACATGCACATTGTCTGTCTGATTGGAGTGTATGATTGGGTGATGCTGATGCTGGAGCTGGCCAAGCAGGGCCCCGTCAATAGGTTCCTGCCCAAGACAACACACCTGCCACTGTGGAACGTGCTGGAGCTGATGTGGCAGGTGGCCCAGGGCATGGCGTACATGGAGCAGCACAAGTTAGTGCACCGCGACCTGGCCGCCAGGAATATCCTGCTCTGTGACGAGCACTTCGCCAAGATCTCTGACTTCGGCGCGCCCAAGACACTGTCACGGGAAAACAACCACTACATGGCTCTGGAGGCAGGCAAGCGGCTGCTCAAGTGGTACACTTTGGAGTGCATCAATTACTGGAAGGTCGACTCAAAGTCAGACGTGTGGAGCTTTGGCATCACTCTGTGGGAGGCTGCTGCCTACGGTTCCAAGTTCTACCATGAAATGAAAGGCCAGGAGAAGATGGAGTCTTCAACGGTTTGTTCTCATCTTCATCCCGGTATTACATAATCTTTGACCCGAAAAGAAAAGAAAAGCTCTCTTAAACGAAAAAACCAAATGCGTTGGCCAACATCGGCTGATTCAGAACATTCTCATCTCAGTTGTCATGTGCAACCGTTACTCTACACAGAGCAAATCATTTGCTCTGACTTCACACCACAGCCTGGGGGCCATTATATTATGCCTATCTCTGAGACGTTAGGACGTGTACGTTTTGACAAATACACCAGGATGACGGTGTCAGTTTGTCTTTTAAGCAATATAATCGTAAACGACAATGACAACAAATGAATCGGATACCTGCAAGATACAGCAGAGAGAAAGGGGAAAATACTGGCGTGGAGGGGAGGGGAGGGGAGGGTGTGTAGGTGTGTGTGCGTGTGAGAATCATTAGTATCATCTTTACATCAGGCTTTCTCGGAAAAGGCCATGAAAGAACCGCCTGTATTACCTACGCTATGAAAATTACGTTTTCATCCGCGGCGTACGCTGGTTTGTGTGTCAGCAAGATCAGACATAAAAACTTCTGAACCCGTTAGGCCTAACGAAACTTCTTTCACAATGGAATGTAGGCCAGGGACCAAACTGTTAATTTCGGTGCGTCCCCGAATCACATCATTTTTCAAGATGACTGATTACTCATTTTAATATGCAGAAACTACCCAATCACTGAATTTTAACGAAACTTGGAGGATTTTGTCCAATGGATAAACAAACGTAATAAATTTCAGTGTGGACCCTGATGAAACAGATCTGTTCACATCACTGATAAGATGACTGCGATTTCCCCACTGATTTACAGGAGCATTGCCAATCAGTGTCAAGAAAACCTAATTACCTATATACTAATAGTACTTTGATGAAATGTTAAAACTTTCTAGCAAATGTTGGCACAGTCTGCTTACACACACACACACACACACAGTAGCCATTTCTTAATAACCTAGGTGCAAATCATAACTGCAATGTACCCCAGGGTGAATCACACTGGATCTTCATTTCGCACTGTGACTCTGTGTGTGTGTGTGTGTGTGTGTGTGTGTGTGTGTGTGTGTTGTGTGTGTGTGTGTGCTTGTGTGTGTGAGTGTGTGCACATGACTGCACCGATGCGTGAGATTGTGTGTGTGTGTGTGTGTGTGTGTGTGTGTGTGTGTACTGTAATTTGATCGCTGGTTTTAATTTTACTCCCTTTAACCTTTTTTCACATTTTTTTTCTCTCTCTCTCTTTCTCTCACACCCATCCACCCACCCACCCACCCAAACATAACAATGAGGTGTGCGCGCGCGCGCACACACACACACACACACACACACACACACACACACACATGCACACACTCACTGTTGGTGACATAAACTCGTTGCTGTTCAGACAACAGCTTCATAAAACATGTGTATATATTATGTTCATATTTGTACACGAGTTAGCCTACTATGTGCATACATGTGTGTGCATACATGTATCTTTCTAGAATAGTCCACGTTTTTTTTTTTTTTTTTTTTTTTTTTTTTTTGGCTTTTGAAAAGTAAACTTTTAATGAAAGTAAGTTGTTGATATTCTCAGGCTGCTTTTGCTCCGTTTTGTAATGTCATGCCCCACCCCCCTCCAATCCCACTCCCCTTTTTTTCCACAATAGATCAATCGATGGATTGATAGTCGGTAGATAGATAAGCAGAGGCAATCTGTTAAACAGGGGCACATGCATTTCTTTTCTATTGTGTTTATTCCTAGCGCCATGTTGTGTGTGTGTGTGTGTGTGTGTGTGTGTGTGTGTGTGTGTGTGTGTGTGTTCGTGTGTACACACGTGTGTTCGTGCGTGTGTGTGTGTGTGTGTGTGTGTGTATTCGTGTGTGCATACGTGTGTTCGTGCGTGTGTGTGTGTGCGTGTGTGTGTGTGTGTGTGTGTGCGTGCGTGCGTGCGTGCGTGCGTGCGTGCGTGCGTGCGTGCGTGCGTGTGTGTGTTGTTGTGTTTTTTTTTTGTTTGTTTTTTTGGGTGAGATTTTTTTTTTTTTTTTTTTTCACCTTCTATGAAGGTTCTTTTCTTTGAAGAAAAAAGCAGGTTACATCATTATGATTCACATTCACTCAAAAGAACAACTGTCATATTTCTGTTCATACAAACACATGCACAAAAAACAAACAATACAACCAAAACTACATCACATGCATGAAACAAAAGTGTTGTTGGGAGAAGTAAGACCAAAAGGTAGAGGAAGAGAAAAGAAGCGAGAGAGAGGAAAGAGAGGAGAAGTGAACAACAGAGGGGGAAAAAGAAAAGGGATGCTGCCCAAACAGAGTAACCAAAACATAACAGTCAAACAGGAAGTTAAGCAATAAGTCGGCATCCACAGTGAGTGAATAAACCAAGTGGATAGCCTTAAGTTCTTTTAGATGGTATAGTGTTAACTATGTTATTAATCACAGACTATAATAGTATAACCTCGTTTAGCCAAGTCCTGATGAAGCCTCATTTAACCAAGTCCTGATAAGGAAGCCAATCCATCAAAAAAGTGTCTAGTTTATTAGTCACAACACTCAGATACCTTTCTGTTCTGAATTTATCTTTCAGTATATTAATAAAGATATTGACAATTGGTGCTACTTTCTTCCATTTACATTTGTAGATGTATTGCTTTGCCAAAAGTATTATCAAGTTGAGAACTCTGTCAGTTATAGTGTTTTCCTCAACCCCAAATATTACAAGAACCTCTGTAAATTGAAAATTAACACAATGAACGCAGTTTTGAGATAAGCATCTTTGCAAATCTTGCCAAAAAGTGGTGGTCATTGGGCAGTACCATAACAAGTGACAAATTGTTTCAGTTTCTGTTTCACATAAGGAACAGAGGGGTGAGTTTACTACATTTCTTAGGTGTAGGTATCTGTTAGTTGGTAGAATTCTATGCAAAATACGTAGCTGTAACCATCTCAGTTGAACATCCGGGCTAGTTGAAATAGCAGTACGAAAAATTGTATTCCACTTAAGGTTGTCATAATGCATATTCCACTTTCTCACTCCATAGTCCATGTATTTTGATAAACTTTGCTGCATTATTTCAATTTTATGATCTATGCATAATCTGGGTTCTGAATTTTTGAGAGAGAGAGAGAGAGAGAGAGAGAGAGAGAGAGAGAGAGAGAGAGAGAGAGTAAACTTTAAGAGTTTTAAGGGACACATCTCCATGTTGGGACGGTTGTAACAGTCATTTGAAGACTGAATTCATGTCTCTTTTGCAGGAACTACAAAGTATCAGTTCTTACCAGAGTTGATCTGTACTCTGGATCTGATTCAATGGGAGATTAGAACTGGCTTTTGTCATTCATCACAGTTAACATTCCAAGTCCACGGTAGTGCCTACAAAAAACAGGGGTCTGTTCCTTCATCGTAACAGATGCCCATGAAATAATTTGCTTGAGCAGAGGTACCCACTCAGGGACTTGCATTTTGAGCAGGTGTGTAGGACACAATCTTGAATCACCTCTTTGAAGAAAGGAACACCAATTCACTGTTAAAATCTCTTCAGGACGGCAAGGACTGGCTACTTGAGGAAGGACACTATGCTAATGTGCCATTTGTACAAGGCCACACTAGTTGACGAGCCATTTCGGCGCGACTACACCAACCAGTCAAGTGGTACAGGCAAAGTCCACCAACCAAACATGCGAAAGCAAATGTTGGCACTCAGCTCTCACAATTATTGAAAACAAACAAAACCAAAAAAAGACAAAACAAAACTGCTGCCACAAAAGGAACATGCCAATGGCAATGACTAAACCGCAGTAGTAGTAGTAGTCTGTCTTCTTGTACTTATTGCCAGTCTCTCCTGTATCCTGTTTACCAGTCTCTCATCTACCCCATGCTATAATCTCTCTGTTTGACTGTCCCTCCCTCTCTCTATCTGACAGGCCCTCTCTGCCCTTTCTTTTTGCCTTACGTTATAATCTCTATGTTTGACAGTCCCTTTGTCTCTCTCTGACAGCCCCATTTCTGCCCTCTCTTTTTGCCCGTCTCTGTTCGTTCTTATCTGTCCTGCTCTCTCTATTTGACAGTGTCTCTGTCGGGACAGTTTTCTCTTACAGTTTCTCTCTTACCCTCTCTATCTGCTTTCATCTGACAGTCTCTCCTATCCTCTATTCTTATTAATCCCTCTCTCCTTTACTCTCTATTAACTTCTACCCCCCCCTCCCTCTCTTTCTTTCTCTCTTCTACTGTCTTTGTCTCTCCTACCCTCTCTGTGCTGGTCTCTTCCCTTCTCCCTCTCTATTTGCCTTTCTCTGTTTCTCTCCTACTTCTTTACCTGTTTTTCCCACCCCTATTTGCCAGTCCCTTTTTCTCTCCTACCTTCTTTACCTGTCCTTTCCCACTATTTGCCAGTCTCTGTTTCTCTCCTACCTTCTTTACCTGTCCTTCCCACTATTTGCCAGTCTCTGATTCTCTCCTACCTTCTTTACCTGTCCCTCCCACTATTGCCAGTCTCTACCTTTTTTTACCTGTCCTTCCCACTATTTGCCAGTCTCTACCTTCTTTACCTGTCCTTCCCACTATTTGCCAGTCTCTGTTTCTCACCTACCTTCTTACCTGTCCTTCCCACTATTTGGCAGTCTCTTGTTTCTCTCCTACCTTCTTTACCTGTCCTTCCCACTATTTGCAGTCTCTACCTTCTTACCTGTCCTTCCCACTATTTGGCAGTCTCTTGTTTCTCTCCTACCTTCTTTACCTGTTTTTCCCACTATTTGCCATTCTTTGTTTCTCTCCTACCTTCTTTACCTGTCCTTCCCACTATTTGCCATTCTCTGTTTCTTACCTACATTCTTTACCTGTCCTACCCACTATTTGCCAGTCTCTGTTTCTCTCCTACCTTCTTTACCTGTCCTTCCCACTATTTGCCAGTCTCTGTTTCTCTCCTACCTTCTTTACCTGTCCTTCCCACTATTTGCCAGTCTCTGATTCTCTCCTATCTTCTTTACCTGTCCTTCCCACTATTTGTCGTTCTCTTTCTCTCCTACCTTCTTTACCTGTCCTTCCCACTATTTGCCAGTCTCTGATTCTCTCCTACCTTCTTTACCTGTCCTTCCCACTATTTGTCGTTCTCTTTCTCTCCTACCTTCTTTACCTGTCCTTCCCACTATTTGCCAGTCTCTGTTTCTCTCCTACCTTCTTTACCTGTCCTTCCCACTATTTGCCAGTCTCTGTTTCTCTCCTACCTTCTTTACCTGTCCTTCCCACTATTTGCCAGTCTCTGTTTCTCTCCTACCTTCTTTACCTGTCCTTCCCACTATTTGCCAGTCTCTGTTTCTCTCCTACCTTCTTTACCTGTCCTTCCCACTATTTGCCAGTCTCTGTTTCACTCCTACCTTCTTTACCTGTCCCTCCCACTATTTGCCAGTCTCTTCTACCCTCTCTCATTGTCATTATCTCTTCTGCCCTCTATTTGCCAGTTTTTTCGCCTACCCCTACCATAGGGAGGTGGTTGGGGGCAAGAGGGAGAGGGAGGAGCTGCGCAGAAAGAGAGACAGAAAAAGAAAGAGAGAGGGCACGGAAATGAAAGGAGGAGGAAGAGGAGTGAAGACTCTCAAAGAACAGTCTAACGAATGAGTATAACACTTAACTGTGGACACAGGAAAGCATCCTTGTGTATTCTTGAATTTAGCAACAGTGCTCACAGTTAAATTGTTAACCTTTAACCCTTGTTTCATGAACTTCCTTCAGTTTGCTGTTGCACTTCATTGTGTACTATAATGGCCAGAGCCTAATAAATACTCCTCCACCCCACTTCTCACTGCCTGGATCATAAACCACCCCCACCCCCTGCCCCCTTCTACTACACTCCACTCCTAGGTCAGTGAAGCTTGTGACTGTGTTGCGGCACTTTATAATATTACACACGTTTGATTAGCCATAGTCCCAAGCGGCAATCGATAAATGTTTTTGGCGCCATGACTGAATACCAAGTATTAAGTCTCCCAGCTGGAGTACGCTCTGCAAAAGTGAACAGCCCCAATCCTTTTCATTGCAGTCATAAAGTCTGGGAAAGGCAGCTTAATGCCTTGCATGCATGAACTCACACACTCACTGCAAAACACAGAAAGGGGGCACAGCACACAATACACCCTTCATACCCTTCCAGCACACACACACACACACGCACGCACGCACACACACACACACACACACACACTCTTAGACACACACACACACCACACACTCATACACACACCACACACACACACACACACACACACACACACACACACACACACACACACACACACATGCATGCATGTGCGTGTGGCCGAACATTACATATGATTAATATTAAGACAGCTGCCGTAAATAAAAGGAAATGAAATGAAGTGGATCTTTCAAGTCTGTTTATTCCATCATTTTCAATGTGTGTGTGTGTGTGTGTGTGTGTGTGTGTGTGTGTGTGGGCGTGCGCACACATACGTGCGAGTGTGTGTGCTTGTGAGTGTGTGTGTGAGAGTGTGTGTTTGTCTATGAGTGTGTGTGTTTTGTGTGTGTGTGTGTGTTTTGTGCGCTGGAGTGCACGCATTAGGATGCATGTATGTCTGCTTATGTATGTGTGAGAAAGAGAGAGAGTGTGTGTGTGTGACTCTGCATGTGTGTGTGTGTGTGTTGTGTGTGTGTGTGTGTGTGTGTGTGTGTGTGCAGCATACATGAGGGCATCAAAATATAGCCCCGTATTCTTGTACTGCATCTTGCCACAACACCACACATCTTGGGCCGAACCTCCATTACAACCATTGCCTGTGTTCTACATTTTCTCCCCTCCCCCCTCCTCCTCCCCAGCCTCATATTTTGTCAATCCCATTTATCACACCTGATAGCTTTCACAATCTTCTGGACAGATGTAAAAAAAATATTATCATTTTTTTAGTTTGGTGAATGCGTAATAGTTATGAATATTAAATGCATTCACAATAACAGAAGCAAAAACAAACAAACAAAAAACAAAAACGTCAGGGTGAGTCATCCGGAAATTGAGACAAGAAGGAATCCTGCAAAAAAAAAATGTAAATATTGTAAAGAATAAATCTACAGTTGCTTCAAATCAAAATTTCCAATACAAGTTTTATATACTAACATTGATGGATTATTAAATAAAAAAGGTGAGTTTCTCGGTTTAATTGATGACAAGAATCCTGATATTATATCCATTACTGAGGCTATTCCCAAAAATTTGAAAGATTTCAATATTTCAGAATTTGCTATTCCTGGTTTTGATTTGTTTATAAGTAATAATTCTAAAAGAGGTGCCTTTTTATATGTTAAGAGATATTTATGTGCTTGCGAATGTAAGGAACTAAATGATGTGGATTTCGAAGAAAGTGTCTGGATTCAATTTAAAAGTAAAGAAAATTTGACTGTTTTATTTGGAAACACATACAGAAATCCTGCTTCATCACAAGAAAATGATGAAAAACTATTTAAACTTATGAAAATGGAAGCAATACAGTCATATGATGTTGTGTGTATTACAGGTGATTTTAATTATCCCGATATTGATTGGAAAGGTACATGGTCAAATGAGAGAGATGAACACTTTATAGAGTGTCTAAGGGATGTATATCTTACTCAAGTGGTAAAAAATCCGACAAGGAAAAGACTAAATCAGAAAGAGAATATATTAGACTTAGTTTTGGTCAAAGACGAAAGAACGATTTCAGATATTGAACATAGTGCCCCAGTTGCAAAAAGTGATCACGAGGTTTTTATCATTTTTTCTGTACATAGAGGGAAAAAAAGAATCCAAAAAGGGCGAATATAGATATGATTTCAATAAGGGTAACTATGATAATTTAAGAAAAGATTTGGGTATGATAAATTGGTGTGAAAGTTCCCTCTTGGATGTGGATGAGTGTTGGAAAATGATCAAGAACACTATTCATAAGTGTATTGATAAATATATTCCAAAAAAAGAGTGTTCAACACATATATTGAAAAACCAATATGGCTGGATAAGAAGGCTTGGAGGAAAGTTACAAAAAACAAAATGCATATAAAAGATTTATGTGCTCTAAACAAGGTAGTGAATATATGAAGTATATAAGGATGAGGAATAAATGTGAAAAAATAAAAAGAAAAGAAAGGATCGAATTCGAAAAAAAAGTTGCATCTAATTGTAAAGATCATCCTAAAAAGTTTTGGAAATATGTACAATCACAGACCAAGACAAATATTGGCATTAGTCCACTGAATACAAAAAATGGTGGTTTAGCAGTGTCAGATGAAGATAAGGCAAATACTTTAAATGACTTCTTTTCTAGTGTTTTTACAAAAGAAAATAATAGTAATGTTCCGATCTTGGAAAGTGGTTCAAGGTCCAGTGGAGTCACCGTAACAGATATGTGTATTACACCCAGTGCAGTTAGAGAGAGACTTAAAAATATAAACCCAAATAAATCTTGTGGACCTGATATGATCCCTGCAAGAGTTCTTAAGGAGTCATATAATGAGCTAGCATTACCTTTCAGTATTTTGTTTAACAAGTCAATTGAATCAGGTGTGGTACCAATGGACTGGAATGTGACAGCTTTATTTAAAAAAGGTACCAGGACAGATCCTGGAAATTATAGGCCAGTTAGTCTTACATCAATTGTTTGTAAGATTATGGAATCAATTATACGGGATGTGATCGTAGATCATATGACTTTGAATAATTTATATACAGAGTGCCAGCATGGTTTCCGTAAACATCGATCTTGTGTAACACAACTTCTACTTGTCATGGAGGATTTAACAAAACTTTTAGATAATGGCAACAATGTAGATATACTTTATTTAGACTTTAAAAAGGCCTTTGATTCTGTTCCCCATGAGAGGCTATTAGTGAAATTATCATCATATGGAATTACAGGTAGAGTCATATATGGATAAGGGATTTTTAACTAAAAGACAGCAAAGAGTTAGAGTAGGAAGCTCATATTCAGATTTTACGGAAGTTCTAAGTGGTATACCACAAGGGAGTATTTTGGGTCCTGTATTATTTACAATATTTATAAATGATTTGCCAAACTCAGTGGAAAGTATTTGCAATATATTCACAGACGATACAAAAATTTATAATACAACTTATAATCATAATACATTACAAAATGATATTGATAATTTATCCAAATGGTCTGCCACATGGAATTTGCATTTTAATGCGGACAAGTGCAACGTGTTACATGTTGGACGTAAGAACCCAAGATACAATGCTAAACAGTAATACTGGTGAGCGTGCAGATATTTCAACATGTGATTATGAAAAGATCTTGGTGTCACTTTTGATTCTAGACTGGTATTCGATAAGCATATCAAAACTCTATAAATAAAGCTAATAAAATGATTGGTATAATTAAACGTACTTTTAGTCATATAGATAAAGATATTTTTACAAAATTATACAAGGCTTTCGTTAGACCTCATTTGGAATATGGCAATACAATTTGGTATCCTCGATTAAAGAGGCAGTCTGCTGCTTTGGAAAGAGTACAAAGAAGAGCAACAAAGCTTGTAAAGAATATACAAAATCTTCACTATGAAGGTAGGTTAAAAGCTCTAGGACTGCCTACCCTAAAAACAAGACGAGTGAGGGGCGATTTGATCCAAGTCTATAAAATATTTAATTGTGTGGACAATATTCCTATTTCAAAATTTTTACTACATCAAGAGTTGATAATTACCAGAAATAGTGTGGATAAAATTTATCATGAATATTATCGCACTAACCTAAGGAAATTTTCTTTTAGTAACAGAGTAACAAATCTTTGGAATAAATTAACCCCTAACATTAAACGTGCACAAAATACTAACCGTTTCAAAAGCTCTATCGATGATAGTGTATTACTGAAGACTATTTATTTTGACTATGATAAATAAAGGCTTGAGCGAGTTAAAGACCTGACCGTGTGAAGACAGATAACACATAGAAGGGACATGTAAAGCCAGTTCTGGCTAAAATTGCTAAAGGCAATTGTCCCTACAAACCTAAACCTAAACCTAAACCACCTATGAAACCAACTGTAATATGAACTAGACGGACAAAGGCTAAAAGGCCTGGTAACCAGTTCCTGCTACCACTGTAGCTGATGGTACCCCCTATCCCCCAATTCCACACGCAAGTCCCACCTCCCCCACCCTTCACCCCACCATCACCACAGCCTAAGAGAATTAAAGAGAGAGACGGCAAAACAGCAGTATGCTCCAAAACACTGAAAATGTTTGATCCATTCCACTGTGACAGTTTACTTAAGACATCATTTAACGTCGCATAGGTCTTCGCTAAACTCATTCATTGTTCATTTAATTGCTCTGATATGCGCTAATCGATGACAAGCAAATGAACCCTGAAAGTAGTATATAGGTACCGTTTTACATTGTTTACGGTACCTACATTGCCTGGAATATAATCTCTGATTCAAATGTTGAATGTTTACTGTACTCTTTGCATGTAACGAGTCCCCAGCTGTTTGGTGCTACTATTTTTTTAAAAACTAGTTGCTACATGGTTTACTTCAAAGCACCATCCCAGTATACTTTTTGTTTCTCCCTCGTCTCTTCAGGTACAGAGTGCACACACACACACATACACACACACACACACCCACACACACACATTTTTCAGCATGTTTACGGTATGTTATGGTCAATGCCTTCTTTTCTTTCTGTATAGCAGTGTGCCAGCAAGCTAGCATGTTCAGACAGGTAGCAAATTAAAGAGGGAGCACGACAGGATCATAGGTACCTGAAAAAGAACAGAGAGAACAAGTTTCGTTTGTTTTTCAAATGTAATAAAGTCTTCTGATGAGCACCCCCATCCCCACCTCACCCCTCTCCCTCCAGGTTAAAAAAAAGCCTGTATTAAACCATTTTCTAAAATAATTTTTTCTGAAGACAGTTTCATCTGCATTCACTAAGACAATGGTACAACCAAAACATACATGCACTAGCACATGCATACACACATGTACAAACCCTGTGCCTTCCTGCATTATACTTCTTTCTTTGAAGTTGACCAAAGAGGTCACAGGCAAGCAGCTACCATGAGATTGTGAACTAAACCAGTGCGCTAGCAAGGTGTTCAGACTCGCAGCTACCATGAGATTGTGAACTAAACCAGTGCGCTGGCAAGGTGTTCAGACTCGCAGCGTACATCAATGCTTGTACTAACACAGACCTCAACATGTGTTATATGAATGTTGAGAAAACTAGTTATTGCACGGTGTGTATAGTTTTGTTCATGAGTCTGAAATCATTTTTTCCATGGTCTGGCATGTCCTGTTCTACTGCTATAAGTAATACTAATGAAGACAAAGCCTTCTTGTACATTTGTTGAACAGAATTTGGATGTACTCATATCAACAACATATATATGACTACATGAAGCTCTTTGAAATTCATCTTTAGCAGAGGTTACTGGATGATGTTTAACTTTTGGTAGCACTGATATTATCAATCCCTTTCTCAAGCCCTATCTACCTTGTTGTCAAAACAAAAACACATCAATCTATGATATAAAGTATTCACAACCACCAGACAAAGAAAACTTATTTTCAATGTAGTGCAAAATATTTCTTCTTCTCTTGGACATGTTTACAGTATAAATATAATTGCATAGACTATTTAGTGCTTTCACACACACACACACACACACACACACAGAGTGAACAGAACCTTCACTTGCATGGATAGTGATCAGGGTCTCGGACATAACTTCTATCGCAGTTATTTGATCAAAGAATCATTCTCACTTCCATTTTAGTTTAATTGTTCAGGCATGCATGAACGCACACGCACACTCACAAATATCTATCCAACATAGTTGAAAGAACACATAAAAGATGATTACATTTCCATAATTGTACTTGGGTATGAGGTATTACAGAACTGGAGGTGGTGTGGGTGTGAACAGTTATCACTAGATCAGTCAGTCACAGATGATTGACGATGTGTGTTGTGAGGAAGGTGTTCAGAGTGGGTAATTCAAGTGTCTGAGGAGGGCCCTCTCTTGAATGGACTTGGTGGTAACGGGATTCACTACAAAGCCTGGCCAGCAATTGCCCTGGCGGCTAGCTGCCCCTGGCACTGGGTGGCTGGGAAGTTTAATGGGACTCCCCAAGTGCTATCCAGTATCCAACAGCCTTGTGGCCATTGCTTTGTTCTGGCGCCTGTGATCGGGACTGAAGGTTCTCTTACAGCATTAACCCCATTAACCTGATCAACAGTCGCCTGCCTTGCTCACAGTCAACAAGCTACAGGTCTTAACATTTCTTCCCCTGATACTGGCCCGCGATACCTTTTGTTTGGGTACACAAAGTAATGCAGCTTAGGTTCTCCCTCAATGGACCTCCGGCCCCGATACCCCCTCCCCCCCCTTTCTTTTTTTAATGAATGTTTTGTGTGTGTGTGTGTGCGTGTGCGTATGTGTGTGTGTGTGTGTGTGTGCGTGCACATGCATGCATGCATGTGTGTGTGTGTGTGTGTGTGTGTGTGTGTGTGTGTGTGTGTGTGTTTGTACTTGTTCATATGCGCACATTTCTGATGAGTGTCCATGTATTTTTGTGCTTGCATGTTTGTGTGTGCTTGCACGTCAGCATTTAAAAAGGATGGATTGCATTTGTACATGTTTCTGCAATATCTTCCTTTTGAACAGATCTTTGCTTTGACTTCAAAGCAGTGCAAAATGCATTTCTCATAATTCATTAGCTGGGCATTTTTGAGGAAAGTGCCCTGTGGCGATGACACTCTCAGTATAATTTGATTCACCTGTGAAGTTCATTTCACAAAGACATGGAAATCCATTAAATAAAACATTTGTGGTGAAAATCTGATGAAAGCTAAACATTTTTTATGGAATACTTTTTTTTTTTAACACTTTGTCCAGAAGGCTTTGATTTGATGTCAAGACAAAGGGGTCTCTCAAACACACACTGTGAACTTTTGTCATGAGTCCTTCCCAATAAAGTCTCCCTTGCTTTGAACGTTCATTTTACTCCAGGCCATTTCTTAAAACTTTCTTTTTTTTTCTTTCTTTCTTCTTGTTAGATTTTCCTCCTGGTAAGACTCCCTCCTATTCAAGACTTTTTTTTCTTGCAGAATATTTTATCTCCCAATGCCCTTCATGTCCTGCTCTTACGGTGACCTTTGTTTCAGTGTCCTCTCCATTTCCCTGCCATTAGTAAGTATATGTCGAGGTTGCCAACACTGGCAAGTTCATAGGAATTGTCCAGTGTAGGATGGACATACACTGGATGGACATGTGGTACCCTCAAGCCAGGGCAGCTCACTCACGGTGTCTGTGTCTAAGCAATAAAGATCATCAATAGGGGGCTTAATCATGATGACCTGAGTATGTCGGATCAGGACAAGCATTACTTAAAACACCAAAGTGACTCGGCAGCAGCACAGTGCTCACTTTGGTGGGTTCCTCATTACGACTTGACACCCACCCTTCCTGTGGATTGTCGGTGTCTGGATTGTGACAGGTCAAGCAAGGGTGTGACTACGGGAAGGGAACTGGGATGAGTGGTGTGGGGCAATACCACTGACTTAGTGCTGAAGAAACAACTCCCCTCCCCCAAAAAACAACAACAAAAACCGGAAAAAAGGGGTTGCCTCTCAAGACCACTTCCCATTAAAGACTCACTTTAGTCCTAAATATTTTTCTTTTACCTTTGTTAATACAAGATTTCCTCCCAGTAAAGACCTCCTCCCACTAAAGACTCATTACTGTTCTTAATACTTTGTTGTTGTTTTTTGTTATAAGATTTCCTCCCAATGATAATTTCCTTCCATTAAAGATTCATTTTTTTCCTGAACAATTTCATTTTGGTGAATGTTTGATGTCTTTCTCAATAAAAAAAAAAACTTCCTTTAAACCTTTCAACCACTGCAAGGTTACAAACTGTGCAACCTCTCCTGTCTGGCCAATTTAGGCTGATCTGCATGTACGCAGGGGGTACTTCATTTAAATCCTAGTATCTCAAGACCTATCTGACCCTTGCGCTATTAATTGCTCTTGATGATGCAAAATGATTGTGTTAATGATTGATTATCAATGTATCTAAATTCCATATAATATGATGCACTTTCAGACTTTTATGCTTTGACAAACTCCAATAGTATTTTAGTCATTGCATAACCCTGATTTTTCATATAAGCATACAACCGTATCAATCATTCACTTTACTGGATGAAATTTAGTGTGTGTATGTGAAGGGTCTGTGCAAGTTATTTTTCGTTTCTAGCAGTTTAACCCTTTCTGTGCACATGACCGCATATGGCCAGCTGCGCCCAACTTCTGGTCAGGCGGCATTCTTGGTTCAAAGCTAACACATTTAACCCCTTTTCCTGGCATAAATAAGAAGTTACTGGGGGAGTGTTTTCTAGCTGTTTCCTTTTTGTATAAGTGTTGCTATGAGTCAGCGAATGCCCAATGATTCCACAACTTCTTCTCCCTTCTTAAGTGAAATAAGATGCAAATCTTAATTGAAGTCCTCACGGGAAATCTTAGCAAGTAGCTCTAAAAGTATAGATACAGAGGTCACTTCAAGTTACATAGTTGCAGAAAATACAGCTGACCATAACACAGTCAACTTTAATTCACATTTTATCACGAACGTGAAAATGCAATCACTTGGAATAACAAGCACCAGTGGAGAAGGAACCACTGTATAATTCAGACACATTAAAAATATGTTGTAAAATGAAGTAATACTTCAGAAACTTGACTGCCCCTTTAATGAGCCAATCAAGAGTTATTGACTGTTTGCATAAAGCAGAACGATCTTCGCAAGTGGACAGCCGAAACACGTCAGGCTGGGAAGGTTCCACAGCTAATCACTACTATGTCAGGGCTGAAAGAGTTGTTGCGAATTCATGAGCTGATAAACTGGTTTAAGTACACAGGCAACTTCCTCTAATGCTGTTTGAGCTCCGGTTGAGAATGACATTCTGTGGCGCCCAAAGTGTTCCGGTATAGGACGAGATGAGTTAACCTCATTATTAACTGTGTCAAGAACAGATTTACCTCCAGATAGAGACTCCATCACTTTGAACGTCTTTTTTTTTTTTGGTGTCCAGATCATTTTTATCTATCATATACACAAAATTTACCTTCCAACAGGCTCCCTTTTAATCCGTTCAGCCCTCACTTAGCAACTGGCTGTGTGACCTTCCCAGCCCGGCATGTTTTGGCTGTTCAGTCGAAGACTGGTGCTGCTTTACTCAAAATCTTAACTCTTGACCAGCACATAAGGGCACACCAGCACACAAATGTAATTCCATTATAATATTACATTTACTTTATGTATCAATTATCCATTGATAAATATAGGCTGAACAGATCATCATTTCATCAATATTTCCTATCCCAACAGGCTGTATTATCACATTTGTGATAAAAGTGCCAATAAATCTTGACTGGGTCATAGTGAATACATCAATCTATGTGGCTTTTTAATTTACAGTTTCAGAGTTACTTGCTAAGATCGCCCACTGTAATTCCATCTAGATCTTGCTTCATTGTACTGTTGCTTCACAGGCTCCTGCTGTTTAAAGAAAAATAAAAAGAGAAAATAAAACTGTTATAATCATACAGAATTACTCAAAGCAGCACATGAAACAAGAAGGAAACAGCAAATAATACAAGAAGGAAATAACTTCAAAATAATTTTCCTGTACTAGTTATTTATGCATGGAATAAGGGTAAAATATGCTAGACTTGAACCAGAATTGTTGGGGGGCTTCTGGTCAGACACAGGTGGTAGTATGTGTTTGTCTGCAACTGACCTGAGGTCAGGCAGGGACTTAAGACATGCTCTTCTCCTGAACAATTTCATCTTTTGAAACTTAAATCTATCTCCCCGTTGAGACTCGCTCTCTTTGAATACTTGATTTCCCCCAGAACATTTTCCTTTTGTTGGTACTAGATTTTCCTCCCAATACACCCTCCCATCAAATACTACTTATTTTTTAATCATCTACAGGACAATTTCATCTTTGCGAAAGCTGGGTTTATCTCTCAGTTAAGATACTCGGAATATCCCATGATGAAATTAAATTACATACCCATAACTCCAAACTAATGCTGCTAATGATACCAAATTGCCTTGCAGAAATGCAAACACAGAGCACACAGAACAAACAATGAGGCATCCCCAATGGGCATGTAATTTTTCATCATGGGAGTAAGAGTTACCCAACTTGTTTGTTATTTACTGTTTACTTTTCCCTGTCTTATTTAAGATTTCCTTTCATTTATACTTTAGTCAATATTAGGTTTACCTCACGGCCCCAGTGAGGAATCCCTTTCAGACTTCAGCACACCTTTATCTTATTAAATTAATTCCTGAGACAGGCTCTCTACTGAATATTTTTATCTATATCAATTCTCGGCCAGATTCATTTCCCTCAACTCTTTCCCTTTTAAGAAAGGCCCAGTTTTTTCAGGTTTTATGCAGTTCATTACTGAGAGCTTCAATGGCGCTATGCGTGTGCTTGTATATGTGTACTCATGCACCTGTGCATGTGTGTGCATGCAAGTGTATGAATATAAACATGTGTACACATGAGTGTGTGTGTGTGTGTGTGTGTGTGTGTGTGTGTGTGTGTGTGTGTGTGTGCGTGCGTGTGCGTGCGTGCGTGCGCACATGTGTACCTCCACATTTGTGAGTGTGTGTATGACTGAGTGCATTTTTTGGAACACCACTTGGACTCTTTCAAGAAACTGTAGTTGCTAGCACTTTGACAGTGTTTTTACACAATCCCTTGTTTTGACATCATTATCAAACTTTTATCTCTCATATCTTACTCTAATCCAAATTGCATCTATCATGTTTCATTTTAACAACAACAATGTTCTGGGGTCTATTCATTCTTACTTTACTCTCAGATTAAGTAAGGATATAAAAAAAGTTGAAGACCTTATTGAAAGGAAAGTCACATTAGTAATGAAGTTAAAATGAAAATACACTTGACTTCAAGAAAATAGTTTTAGAACACACTGATACAATGGATAATTCAACAATATTTCAATTAAAGTAGTGCCTTTGACTGAAGATTTGAACCAATTTTGATCAGTGTCAAAACAATAGCACTCCACATATGTGTAAACGTGCATCTGTGTGTGTACATATATATGAGTGCATGTTTGCCTATATGCATGCACCAAGCCTCTTTACCATGCAAGTGATGATTAAACACTGTGTGTGTAATACAAACTGGCCAGCAGCAAACAAACGAACATCAATGACAAGAAAAGACAGAGACCACTGAAACATTACTGAAAGCCAATCGGATTTAATACCGTTCTCTCTCTTTCCCTCAGTGATGACATCAAATTGTTCACAACTCAAGTAACACTGTTCTCACACACACACTACATACCAGGCATGCTTCAAACAATAAAGAAAAGAAACAAACACAGAAAAACAAGATCCAGCTAACACACTGGGTTTCTTTTTGAACAACTGGTAGTTCTGTTTCACGATGTACAGCAAGGCAGACAAGAGCTTGAAGCTCAGTATTATGTGCCACCAAGACATGGGAAGGCAAAGAACAAACCAGTTGCTATGGCTGCCACAGAACATGCTTGAATGTGGGTGGGGAGTGGGGAGTTGGGGGGGGGGGGGGGGGGAAACAGAATGAGTGGCATGGGAATGATGCCACTCAACGGGCAAACAAAACAGGAATGACTGGACAGCAAAGATCAAAAGGAAAAGGAAAAAAAAACAACAACCCAAACAACAAACAAATCAAAAACCCAGAACAAAAAAGAAATCCATTGACATGTTCATTGCAACTGTTTATATGGTTCATACAATTAAAAACACAAGAAATTTTGTGGTCTTTGTGCAACAAAATGTAGAATAAATAGATGAAAACTACTGAAATTTTCAAATGAAATCTGAACACTGCTGACAAGAAATTGGTCGGAAAAAAAAAAAAAAAAATCAGTGACATATCACAGCCAAAATGTGTAGGCAAATTCCACACTTACTTATATAGATTACAGGCAAACCAGATCAATGAAACATGTCACTTTATTTGATCAAACAACAAAGTCAATTAAACCTGAAAACATATCAGTCTGATGAATCATAGCACTCAGTAAACTTTTATTTACAAACAACAAAGCCATGATATGCATGTCTATAATGATAATGAATTATGTGATGACACATCGTCATTTGTGAAACTTTGTATAAGAAGGCAACCAAGAAACAAGCAGAAAATAAGCAACTTCTTTATTTTGCTCATTTTAAAACATATTCATTCAACATAATCCCTATTTCGTACTTGTTTCCAGGGGGAAGGGAAACTGACAGGGAAAAGGGGAGGATGAGGGGAGGGTGGGTTTGAATAAATACACTAAGATTGAACAAATCATTTTGAACAGTTGAGTACACATTATTTTACCCCAAAACAATAAGCCAAAAGTTTAGTTAACAGGAGTGGACCAATTGGTCCCACCAACATCATTTGGCTGACCTCATGTTTAATCCAAAATTTGTTAACCCATGAAGAAAATTTCAGTCCCTTTAAAGTTTAATTTTGGGGTCACATGTACTCCACTGTACATTCAAGCATGAACAAAAGCACAAAATCAGATTGAATAAGCAACTGAAAGCATGAACAATACACATACATGCAAAGCAGAGCAAAAAACGCACATGACGGGAGAAAAAAAAGCCCTCTACAAATACACCCATGCAGTGAATAAACTTCCACAGACTCCATGGCTAAATCAATATAGCAGGTTTTTCTTTTTAAAGCAATGAAACAAACACCAAGCAGTAGCAATAAATAAGACGGGAAGGGAGATACCAAAAGAAAACAAGATACACAGACTATAAGCAGACAATGTAACAAGCATGATCAATAATGTTCTGTGTTGTGTTTGCAATGCACACATGGTGTACTATTACACATATTAGTGTAAGCCTGCAAATATTGTGACTATATACATAATTCAACACGCCAAGGGTGCGAGTCCAAACCACCTTCATGCTATCTGCTAAACACTAACAGATTATTGAGAAAGTAGGAAAACCAAGACTGAAGGTAATACGGATCATGAAAAATAACATCTTCCATCTTCCTCTTACATCACATGAAACAATTCTCAATTTAGTGATCAAACTATTTTGATAACTCCAGACCTTCAGCCATGAAAAACCACAACCTATTTTACCTGTCCAATATTATTCATTTATGCCAAATGTACGATTACAGAGATGATTATACAACATGGTCATGATTTAAGCCACGTATTCAATGGCAGCTATGATTTATATAAAGTAATTAAAGATCAGCATGGAAAAGGGAGACAGAAAACCTGCTACACGCTTGGTTTATAAACACAAACTGTTCCAGTAACCCAAGTGGCCTTTGAGCGGCAAGATGTCAGCGACTTCAAAGACTTCTCTCAGGGTCAGCATTATGAGGCTTGTGCCCATCTCCCCTCCCTCCCTGCTTTACTCTCCCCATTTCTACAGAGAAACAGGATAACGTTTACAGTTAGGTGGGATGAAATGGTGAGTTCAGGTGAGGACATGAATCTCAGTGATGCTGTGCACTGCCTGAGAAGGGTGAGACGATCCTCAAATAGCCAGTGCTCTTAATGAAGGACCACCAATCATTCCTTTAGCTTACTACACTGTTCCACCCCCTGCACATTTGCATCCATGGGAAGATCACTGTATGTTGATACTGTCTCATAAAACTGTACAGCTGCAGAGCAGACTTAGCTTCCTATTGATAACAGAATTGTTTTCAAGAAGTTGCTTTATATGACACATCGTGTTTGAATCCATGACTTTAAATCAGCACAGTGCGCTAAATTTGCTGACATATACTGTTCAAGCAGTCATACAAAGAAAAAAAAATAAAACCAACAAAAACAAAAAAATAAGTGTGCCCTCTGACCTCTTTCAAACATTTCTCTCTTAAACACTCTTTACCAGAGACTGTTGAGTCAATGTCACCAGCTTCACATACTTTCTGTTCAAAATCAATCATGTCTGCTGTTAATATGAAGTCATATAGCATTGAAGTTAAATATATATAACGTGGAGCATCATTCCATGGTAAATTAATATGATCACAGACGAATGTTGCATAGTGAAACATCCTGTGTGTTTCTTGTAGTATTGGTGCATGAACACCATTCCACAAAAAAATAACACACACACACACACACATGTGCACTCCGTGAATAAATAGTGTGAGAGCTGGTGCGTGAAGAGAGAGAGAGAGAAAGAGAGAGAGGAGAGAGGAGAGAGAGAGAGAGAGAGAGAGAAGAGAGAGAGAGAGAGAGAGAGAGAGAGAGAGAGAGAAAGAGAGAGAGAGAGAGAGAGAGAGTGTTTAAGTATGATCTGCTGAATTCAGGAAGCCATTTCATTCACTGGTCATCAACAAAATAATAAGCGTTTGAAATAAACTCTCTATAAATACCAATAAACATCTCCGCCAACCCCTCTTCTCCTTCCCTCCCTCCTCCATGTCATCTACAACATACAACCAACACTGAGAAAATGGCCACAAAGAGACACCCACCCCTCCCCACCCCTCAAAAAACAACAACAAACAAACAACAACAAAAAAACCCACAAAACAAAACAAAACCCAACCAACCAAACAAATGAAAACAAAGACAAAAACAAGTAAATGTGCAGTATGTAGAACACCCCACATGCTTCAAGCCCAATTTGCAATAGATGT
>CM031597.1:80179432-80226932 GCA_018398815.1 Conus ventricosus
ACAAGATATATTTTAAGTATAAAGAGAGATAAGAAAGATCAACTTACAAACTGACCACTCTGCATGGCTACTGTATTTTTACACAATATGTACCAAGAATGACTGATCATTATACTGAAATTATATTTACTGTTTGAGTTTCATGGCCACATCCTTCTGGAGTTATACAAACTTACAACAACAAAAAAACAAACAAACAAACAAAACACCAACACATAAGTGAGACCCAGACTAATACAAGAAAACAAAACAATGAACCAGCTTTGTGGTAAGACAGGAATTCATGTGACCGATCAAAACACAAACATCTTTGATTTCAACATAGATTATCAAAGTATCTCATAGGCTCATAACCGGTATTTGTTTCTATCAAATTAACTGAATAAATCAAATCTCTTGTTACTCAACCATCTTATCAAATAAACTGTATAAACAAATCATATATCTCATTTTTAGTCACAAGTTATGTGAGTGGACATTCTGTTTTCATGACAAACTTGGCTAACATGACCCAACTTGATTTTCCAAAGAGAGAAAACAAACTTGTCTTTAAGTTATTTACACGATGCAAACAAATCAAGCAGTTACTGGACAAAAGCAGCTGGAAAGAAATGGGGAAAAGTGAAGAAGGATGTAGGAAACAGTTGGCAGATAACCATTTGGCGGGACTACAGGTGGTGTTTTTTTGGTGTTTTTTTTTCCATTTTATGTCAAGTTAAGATCAGCAAGGGGAAAAACAGTATGGATTGCAGGGAAGGTAAAAATTTAAACTCTGCGATGTGTACAACTCTGATCCTGTCTACAAACATTTCATGCACCTGACACACACCAAACACAACTGAATTGTGGGATACACAACCAAATGGGGAGACTGGGATTGAAAGAAAGCAGACTGGGGTTTGACTGACAAAGCATACAGTCAGAAAAGTCACTGCAACAATGAAACAGACAAAAACATTCTGAAGCACATACATGGAAGGAAAACTATAACAGGTGTCGTGCAAGGGAAAGGATTAACTACAGTATTAAATATTGCCTCTGTTGATCATCACTTCATCCCAAGAGATATATATATATTGCCATTCCAAGCTATACATAAGAACTTTAGCCATGATGATTTCCTAGAACTATAAACCAAGAAATCCATCAAAATAAATCTATCAATACTAACTGCATTAACTGAGATATTACACATATACCATCATACAAAATGAACACAATCAATTTAATAGAACATAGACCTATGACTGGATACACACTTCACAACGAATATGGACAGAAAACTGCAGACAGCAGCAGTATGTTGATGACAAATGGATCAGCTATTCTTCATTTTGGAACAGTCAAACCCACATTATTTTGCCAGAACACGTAACTGCGTTGAAGATCAGAATGTTGATTCTATCATGTTGAATCAACCTAGATATGTTTTGACAGTCAGAGCCAAATTAACTGGAACATAAAAAAGGAAATATACAGTACTTTTCGACTGGCTTGAATATAACAGTTGCTAGTAAACCGAAATCAAAGAAGAAGGCTGTGTCGTTGGAAGTGCTTACGTCTGCAACAGAACTGATGATCCATGGTTTAATGCCAAATTTATTGTAGTACTGCAAGACTGACACTTTCAACTCAAACTTGACACTTTCAACTCAAACTGTGTTATAACTGAATTGCCTGACTGTCCACACAAGTGCACAAAGCTGTAGCAGAACCATGAAACGTTTTAAGGCTGCTGACTATGTCGCTGCCAGTAGCTGGTGATGGCTGATGCTTGACCCTCTGAGTGCTGGACCATCTCTTCTTCCATCTGCAACTTCAGCTTCTCCCTCAGTCGATCCACTGCCTCTTTGTGAAACTTGTACATCTCACTGGAATCTTTAGGCATGTGACTTGCACCAGGGGAAAGTCTGCCAGACCCAACCAACCCTGTGACACCAGGGGAAAGTCTGCCAGACCCTACCGCCCCTGTGCTATGCCTACGGCTCACAAGCTGACCCTCCATGAGGTGAGATACCGTTCTATCCTTTGGCTCATCTTTCGG
This sequence comes from Conus ventricosus, assembly GCA_018398815.1. Classification (NCBI taxonomy): domain Eukaryota; kingdom Metazoa; phylum Mollusca; class Gastropoda; order Neogastropoda; family Conidae; genus Conus; species Conus ventricosus. The sequence goes on from CM031597.1 coordinate 80,181,477, forward strand.
GAAAGAACTGGACTTGGGGGACAAGTCACCAGAAGCGGGATCTGCAGCTGGTTCTTCAAGGAAAGACCCCCCTTGTGCTCCTTCTTCTGGCTTGAGGAGAATAGATGGATCTTGTTCCTGAGGACTCAGAGGCTGCAAAAAATATGCTTGAGAGGCCTCAAATTTTTTGCTCAGACATGGGGTGCTAGCACTCTGAGGTCCTGACATTAATACACTTTGTCGCTGAGAAGAACGCTGTTGTGAAGACTGAAGATGGAAAATGTGCTGTTCTTTCTCTTTAAGCTCTTTCATGAGGTGCGCTTTTTCTTCTACTAGAGCAGCTTCCTTGTCCTGAAGTTTACCTTCAATGGTCGACAGCTCTTCCTCAAGAAGGCGTTTCTGTCTCATAAGCTGGCGTTCAGTCTCATCCTTCAACAAAAGAATCTGTTCTAAATGTCTTTTCTCTGCCTGGCAGTGAGCAAGTTCTGCCTGTCGTTGCTGCAGAAGGCGATGGCAGTGCTCCAGCTCACCAATCTTTACTGTCAGGTCCTCCTGCTGCTGCTGTAGAGCTGCTGCCTCAATGCCTTCTTTCCCTACTTTAGCAGACAACAGTCCCACCCCCGCATCCCTCTCACAAATAAGGTGCTGTAACTCATCTCTTTGTTTTTGTAACAACAGCAGCTGTCTTTCAAAGAGAGTCTGCCAGTCATCTGGTGGATGTTTGATATTCTGAAGCTTTTCCTCCATTTCCATAACAAGAGCTTCCTGTTCTCTAATACGAAGCTGAAGGCGTAGATTTTCAGTTGTCAAGCATTGATTCTCTTCTAGCAGTTTAACAACAATCTTCTTCAGCTGTTCTGAATCATCAGGGATATCATTCTGAGTCATCTCTGAAACATCAACTGTTAAGCTGGGTGACCTGGAGTTCCTCTGTCCTAGCTGTGAAACTGGCTCTCGATCAAGTGCTTCCTGGAAAAGAGCACTTTCATTGGCATAAACAGCTTTGGTCTTTTTAATATCCTTTCTAAGTCGACCCATTTCCTTCACAATGTCCATATCCTGTCCAGGATTAATGTCTGAGTCTGGATCACTACTGACAGCAATACTTTCTGTGGACTCCACAGACCTAGAAGAGATGGCATCTGTTTTCTTATCTTGGGATTCACTGCCCAATAACTGACTTCCATTTTCTTCTTTCGAAAGTCTTCTTTCCCGTCTGTCCGAGTTCAACCCTGAGCTTCTACTGCTGGAACTGTGCCTCTTGACAGGGTGATTTTTTTCTTGTTGGCTCAGCTGCAGAAGTTTTGAAGTCTCCTTTAGTTCCTGGATCACCTTTTCTTTCTCAAAGAGCGCCTGATGAAGGAGGCTCACCTCTTGTTCCAGATCACTGTCTTCTTTTATTTTCCTCTTGAGTTCCACTTGGTTTTGTTTCAGAGACAATTTCTGTTCCTGAAGCTCCATGGATGATGCCTTCTTTTTCCATGACCTCCTCCCTCAGGTCTTGCACTTCCAGTTCCAAATCTTTGGCAGATTCTCGCAGTGCTGGTGGTGCACCTTGTGCTGCCTGCTGTAAAGAAAGCACTGTCAGCTGTTCCTTAAATTCAGCAATTAAGTTGTCTTTCTCCCTAAGAACTTGTTCAAATTTGGATATCTGTTGTCTCAATTCTGCTTCTGTTCTATAACAGGGAGTTTCTTCCTGTCGAAAATGATTCCCCTTTGCAATGTCTGTTTTTATTACAGCATGGTCTTTCCAGGTCTGAAGTATCTTGTGGGCTCTGGTCTCTCATCTCAGAAATCACATGCTCTAAAGTCATGCTTTGCTCATGTAGCTGCTCTCTCAAGGACTGCCCAGACTGTGTTGCTTCATGTAGTTCTTCTTGCAAAGCTTGACATTTTTCCTCTAGCAGCCTGTAATCTGACTGAAGGGAGCTGTCAGTCTCTTGAAGATGTACAAGTTCTGCAGACAGAGACTGGTTTTCCTTCTCTAATGAGGCACATTTTTCGTACGAAGATTCAAGAGGACTGGACCTTGTCCTGCAATGATGTGTTCAATACTTCTGCAGTTTGCAAGTTCTCCTTCACAGACTGCAGATCTGCCTGAAGAATTTCACACCGCTTATTGTGTGCTTCAGATTGATACTCAAGGAGCTTGTTCCTCACCTGAACTGTTTGATACTGATTTTGTGACAATTTCACGTTTTTCTTCTAAAATGTTAATTTTGTCACGCAGAAATTTGTTCTCATCCTTCAAATATTCTATTCTGTCCTGGAGGCGTTTCCTATCCGTTTCAGAAACTATGCTGCTGTCCTTTGGTACTTTTGCAACAGAAAGCTCTGCTTCAAGGGAATCAGAAAGACCGACTTGCACTGAACTGTGTACAAACTGAATGCTAGCTCTCTCCGTCTTTGGTTATACTTGGTTTCAGTGCCTTACAGCATTATTCTCTCTCTTTAAGATGCTGAACTGTTTGTTTGAGCTCTTCACAGTTTCTGTTTACTGCTTCGTTTTCCTTTGAGAGCCTTTGATTTTCATTGCGAAGTGTTGACAGATTGCTGCGACCAACAGCCAACTGTGCTTCCAAAGAGTTACACACATGCTGCATCTGATCCCCTTCAATGCTACTGCTGGATAGTCGACACAGCCTCAAGCTTTCCTGTCAACAAGTGCACTGCTTTCTTAACTCGTTCACGCTTTCTTGTGTGCATAAGAATGTCATTCCTTAAAGCCTGATTCTCTGCCTCTGCATTCTTGACTTGTGTATTGAGCAAGGAACACTGTGCTTCCAGTTCTGCTTCTTTTTCTTGATGTTCAACATTTTCTTCTTGCTGATCCACAAGCTCTGCTTGCACGACTGACAATTTCTGCGTCAACTCTTTTTTCTCCTCATGCCAACTGTCCACCGTCTTCTCATGACAGGAATCAGTTGCATCTTGTACTTTCTCCATATTCAAGATACTATCCCTTGTATTCAGAGAAGTCTCCTGTTGTGATTCTTCAGGCAAAACACCTACTTCATTGATTTTGTTTTCAGTTTCTTGCTGTCTTTCAGTTTGTTGAGCAAGCTTATGCTTGAAATCCACATCAGCCAGCTGTTGTGAAAGTGCTCTATTACTACTTGCCAGGTCATCACACTTGGCCTGAAGGTGAACCCCTCTTTCCTGTAATTCCCTGCGCTCTTGGTCAAAGAGCTGCTGGTCACTGTTTATACGTTGCTCCAAATAAATCTTTTCAGCTTCTGCACTCAGAAACCGGGTCAGCAAGTCTGTTTCAGTCATATTAATGCTTTCCCTGATCTCTTGTCCAAGTTCTGAGCTTAAACTACCTCTCCCATAAAGCAAACCTTCAACAGGTTTGTCCCTACCCCCAAAAACCTGGCTAAGGAAATGGGAATCAAACTCTTCTGCTTCACTAGCAACCCACCCCCCCTCCTGATTCTCTCCCTGCTGACCCCCCTTGTGACCTGCCTGTGATGCACCCTCCCCCAGGCTATCATGACTACCCTGTGCCATAGGGGTGGGTGTGGAAGGGATCCTGCAGATCTTGGACAACCAATGGAACAGGTTATTGTAGCGATGCCTCACCTCCCTGCAGTCCTGCCGCAGACAACGGCCATCAAACACCTCCCACACACTGCCAGATCCCGTCTGGTCACGTTCAAAGATCCCGGTGCCACTCCTGCCACCAGTGTCAGAATGTGAAACAGCTGCTGAGGTGAGCTCCCATTCCAAGGGCAGATCCTGACCAGACTGCTGGGACATCTCTTCCAGCTCCTCCAGAAATCGTTCTCGTACACAGCTTCCATCACTTTTGTCGTCATCATCGTCGTCACTACAAACTAAGGGGGTGGACTGGCTGGCTCTGTCATCATCTACTGGGCTGTGAGCACCACCAACCCTCTCAAAGTGCGAAGAGTAGGCTGCTTGGTGTTGCGTAGCTGCCAAGCAATCTTCTTGCACAGGTGTGGTTTCCACAGTCTCAGAAGCTGTTTGCAGAGCAGGTGTGGCAGAGATGGTTGAATGAGGAGACAACCTGGTGCTCCCAGCCACCACAGCCTGAAGTTCATGCTGCATGGTCTGACGCAGTCCCTGCGTCTGTGAGATAGCAATCTGCTGCAGCAGCACATCTCGCACTTCTGCGAGCTCCTGAAAATGAACAAGCACTAAATATGTTATATGGATACTTCATGTGCAGGGATATGCATATTCCTGGGGAATTTTCATAACATTGTGAATACTCATTTTGTTTTTTCTTTCCTCTGGGAATAATTAGATGACATACATATTACCTGAAATGTTAGCCAATCCTTTAAACATATTTCCTCATACCCTGTTCACTTTCCTGAACTTTCCTTTATTGAAGTGATTTATCTAAAGGCTTAATGCAACTCGAAGCAAACAAGACAAAAGACTTAAACACACACACAAAAAGCCTCAAAATCTGTGGCTGTTCATGCAATGCTCTCACGATGACCTCAGTATCAATTTTCTCTCCATATCGACGCCCTTGGTGAGTTCATGTCAAGGTCGTCAGTATTGGCAAGTCCATGGGTCCAGGCTGTCACTGGATGGATGTGGTGGCACCCTCTGGAGGTGGACACTCACCTCCACTGTGACTGAGCAAATTATTGTCATCAGTTGGGGGCCTACTGGCTGGTGTCCTGCATATGCTAGATCAAAACAGGAACCAATGAATACCGCAAAAAAGACTTGGCAGCAGTGCAGTGTCACCTCTTCAGTTTAATAACTTGATACTGACTCTCCCAGTGGATTGCCAGAGCCAGGGTTACAACGGGACAAATCAGGGATGACTCGTGAATGGGGAGCAGAATGAGTAGTGTTGGGGGGTATTCCCACTGCAGTGTTATGGAAGACGAGGCAGAAGGAAAAGAGAGTTTAGCATATCTGTATATCCAAATTCTACAGTTTTTTTTTAAACTTCTGAAAAATATGATACAGCACCATAAAGCAATGAGGCAAGAAGTCTTTGAAATGCACTGCATCACTTTCCAAACAAAAACAAAAAAAAGGGATTTTGATTACACTTTCTTCTTTCACTTCTTGTCACTTCCACTGTGTTTCACAGACATAGCTAAAAAAATATCCAAAAAAATCCAAGAAGAAATCAATCCATACTTGTTGAGAAGACTCTGCAAAAGAACCTTTCCTCGCTGAAAAATGACATATTGTTCTAAATTAATTAGTTTATATTGTTCTAAATTAATTAGTTTATATTGTTCTAAATTAATTAGTTTAAGCGACATGGAGACCAGTCTAAAATTTCTTCTTCCCTTTTCTTCTTCTTTTTTTTTCCCAATACACATGTCATGCACATGTCTACAAACTTTCTAGATTCAAAGTTCCGGAGCCAGAAAATGAATGGGGTAGTCTGGCTCTGGTTTTGAACTGAAATTGTTCTAATTCCTTACTGCTTTAACTAATGAAGGGCTTAAACAGCATATATTTTTGTAAGCTATGTCTGGTACCTGACCTGATGCACACATCATGTTATGACTTGGGCCTTTTTCTGCAATGCTCTGTCAAACCTTGTAAAAAAAATAACTTTCAATCTCAAATTTTGTTATTAAATTTTGAAATTCTGGATTTGCTACCCATCAAACTAGAGATCTGGGAAATTTCCCTTTTTTTTTTTTTCCCAAAGCATCCTCAAAAAGAAAGAACAAAAATCAGCAGAGTTTGCAGCCAGGGCATTCTGATATGCTGAGACTGTTCCAGTCATCTGCCAGAATTTGGGTCCCCAAATGGATGAAACAGTTTTTGTCACAGCTCATTTGAGGTCAAGATCATAGTAATGATCTTAAAAATTCCAATGGCCTGAGTTTGCTCTAAAATCCATCGAGCAGATAGTGAGACAATCCTGTGACAAGACCTTTTCTACTGTTCCCTCTTTTATGTTCTCAACCCCCCCCCCCCCCTCCTCACGCCCTTTCCCCTCCCTCTCCAATCCCCACCTACCCCTTTTCCAACTCTTTTCAATTCTTTAAAAAAGAAAAGGCACTGCGCTGTAACAATGTCTTCCATGGGGGAGAACACCTGATCTTCAGACGAATAAAAAACAACAACCCACAAACAGGAATGAATAGAACACAATCACACAAAACCAGAAATAAGATATTACGGCTTTTTAAAGCGATCAGATTCGTTGTATAACTGAAACTGGGCTAGAAAACAACGCTGTCTACTAAAGTACCATTACTAAAAGGTGTTCGAAAGGAACTAAGTTGAGTCAGACAGTATTCCATACATCATTAACAACCTTCCAATCATATCAGGACAATGATTCTCTTAACTGAAAGACTGAAAAAAAAAAAAGTTCCCATAGCCTACTGCTATTGGTCATAGGGGCAGTGAACTGTCAGAGGTTCACCACGAGTAGAACATGGCATGATGGAAGGCAGAGCTTGTTCCCCTCCTTTCCCCCACCTTTAACCTTACTGCGGACGGACAGAAAGGGTGTTCAGGTGAAGTAATCCAACCCCATTTGTGGCTTGACCTCATTACCACCAGCTCCGCAGCAAAACACTCTGACCATCTGATCATGGTCCTCTAATTTAAACATAAAAAAGACCAAATTTTCATGTCCGTTATTGTCTGTGACGTAGCCTCACATCAAAGGGATGTGACGCTCCACGCATGTAGTTAGTGATATGAATCAATTTCCCCCCTGCCAAAAACAAAGGAAGAATATTCATGTGCTTGACTAGTGTAGCGGGGTCCCCAAAATAATTGTAGTATGACTCATTCAAGAAAACGAATGTGGTCATTGGGTGGAAAGTGACCACTGAGTGATAGTTTAACCCAAAGGGGTGGTAAGGTAAGGTGCTGGTCAGTGTTTTTGAACACTGAGTATGGGACTCACTAGGAGAAGGGAAAGGGAAAAAGCAGTTTTAACCCAGGCAGATGGCCTAGAGACTCGAACCTGTCAGGACGTGGTCCTCTCTGCTGACCATCATTACCAAAGGTGAGCGATAGATAGTTTGGGAAAGCAACAGGGGGAAAACTTAAAGAAAAGAGAAAGAATTCAATGTTGAATTGGGAACAGGTTACTTAAAAACGAACCTTTTTCGGGTTTCGGGCCCCCCACCCTTTCCACCCGCACCCCTTAAAACCCTTTTCCCCTTTTCCCCCTTCACTTTCACCCCGTGAGGGGGGGTTGAAAAAGGGCCAGGGGGGGAACACCTGGAATTCACCCCACCCGGTACCAACCCGGGGAGGGGATTTTGAAGCTCGTCGTTTCTAAAGAGACAGAAAAACCCCCGGAAAGAATCGAACTCAATCTCCAGGACGGGGGAAAAATTCGAGGGGCAGTATATTGCCCTCAGAAAGACAGGGGAATTGAAAAAAGCGGAGAAGCTTTTTTTTTGAGGCGGGGCAGGTCCTCAGTGATTACGGGAGTTTTTTAAAATCCCCGGTCCGGTTTTTTTGGGATAACGAATGTGAAGGCCAGGGCTTTATAAAGGGGAACAAAGATTTTTTTTATCTCCCCAGTGTGAGGAGAGAAACATGTGTAAGACTGTTATTTTTCCTCAGTGTAAAGAGAGATACTTGGGAAGATTGATTTTCTCCCCGATTTAGGAGAAATACATTGTGCAGTTTTAATTTGTCCTCAGTGTGGAGAAGAAAATACAGGGGAAAAAACCCTTTTTTACAAGTGGTTTGAGGTGATTTGGGGTAAATTTTTTTCCCCAAAAGGGAAAAGGGGGAAAAGGGGAAAAACTTTTGGGTAGTGCCCCTTTTTGGGTTGTTTGGAAAGATTGCGTGGCTTTGGATAAATGCTGTAAAGAATGGGGAAATGCAAGATTCCCAGGTGACAGTGTGACCCCACTCCAATTCACCCGGCTAGCTCCGTTTTTTTCCCCCCCCGGGAAAGAGAAAAAAAAAAGGTTTTTCCTATTTGAACCCTAAAGGGGTTTTTGAGGGAAAAAAAAAAAAGGATTTCTATTTGTGCCCTAAAGGGGTTTTGGGGAAAAGAAAAAAAAAAAAAATTGGTTGATTATTGTTTTGTGTAAATAAATTTCATTTTTGTTTTTTTTTTGCTTTTTCTATATGTTTTTGGGGGGTTACATTTTTTTTGGGTTTGCTCAAACCCTTTAAAAGGGTTTTTTTTTTTTTTTTGGAAAGGATTTTTTTTGCCCCCCCCCCAAACCTCAGGACCATACCCAAAACCCCCTCCTCTTCCCTCAAAACCGGCAGCAAGGGGGCGGGGCGTTGGGGGATCGCTGCCCTTCCCCCCAAAGGGGATTAAAAATTTTTCCCCCCCCTTTTTCCCCCCGGACTGAACCCCAACCTTTTCCCTGCGTTTACCAGGGACATGGCGTTGGGGAGTCAATAGCCCTTTTCCCCTCCATAAATTTTCTATTTTTTTCGCTTTCCTATTGTTTCAGTTTTTTTTCCCCCCCCCTTCCCCCTCGGGAGGGGGGATAAACTCCCTCCGTCACGCTAATAGGGAGGGGGTGGTTGTTACCGCCTGCCCAAATAAACATCTTTTTTTCTTTGATCATTTTTTTTTCGGGGTGTGGTCGAGTTTTTCTTTGATTTTGGGGTAAGTGCTTTTAATGTTTGATTTTTTACCCTTTTGTATAATTACTGTTTTGGGGTGTAAATTTGTGCAGGGATTTTTTTTTCCCGCCCTCCATTTTCAGGGGAGACGAAACCACAAGGTGCTGCCCTAAGGGTTTTTTGGGGGGGGGGGTTCTTTTTTTCCCTTTTTACTTTTTCCCCGGTCCTGGAAACCTTTAAATTTCCTTTCCCCCCCTTTTTTTAAAAAAACCTCTTAAACCTTCTCCTAAATAACTCTTCTATTTTTTTTTTCTACATTTTTCATTTTTTAGGTAAGTTTTTCCTTAGTTGGGTGTTTCTTCCCCCCTTTTTTTAAATTTTTTTGGATTCCATTTTTTTTGAAAATTTTTATTTTCCCATTTTTTGTAAAAAGGGGTACATTTTTTTTTGTAAATTCATTTGAAATTAAGAAAAGAAAAAAAACTAAAAACAAGAACATTTAAGAACAAAAAATTTTTTATAAAGAATTTTTTTCGAAAACTTTTTTGGTGTTTATTTTCTTTTCAAAAGGGGAAACAGTTTTGCATTAAACTTCATTTTGTTTTCAAAATTTCCAAAATTGATACAATAAAAATTTAAATTTTTGGAAAAATACTTTCCCTTTGGATTTCATATCTACCCTTTTTTGGGTAAGGGGGGGGTTTCTTTTTAAAAACCGGAAATTAAATTTCCCTGAAATTTTGTAATACAAAATTTAAGGGTTTTGTGAAACATAACATTATCATAAAATCGCCTTTTTTTTAAATTCATACTTTGAGATTGTTTGGTGTTTTATCTGACGATTCATTAGGGATTTTTTTGTAAAAAATTTTAAAACAAGGGGAACGTTTGGGGTTTTTGGGGAAGAGAAACTTACTAACATGTGCAAAAATCCATAGATGGGGCAGCCCGGCTAAACAGAGGGAAGCTGAAGAAAAAAACCTAGAGAGGGAAGAAAAAAAAATTAAAAAAAACAAAAAGGGGGAAGGAAAAAAAGCTGGGAAAAAAAATAAAACAAACGAGGGAACAAAAAAACGGGGGGAAAAAAAAGACACAGGGGAAATTTTAAATTTGGAGGAAAAAGATTAAAAGAGGGAACTAAAATTAAAAAAACCAATTTAAAGGGGGAAGTTGAACAAAGAACGATTTAAATTAAAAACAAAAAAAAAATTAAAAAAAAAAAAAAATCCCGGCCTCAAGAAAAACCCCCCACCAGTTCCCCCAAATCTTTCCGCGGGCCCGGGGCCTAAACCCAAAAAGCGGCAAAAATTTTCCCAAAGTTCCCCGCCTTTCGAGGAAAAAACCCGGATGACATAGAAAAAGTTTTTTTTTTTCCGTTTTGAAAAGTCCCCGGCAACGCTTGTTTTTGGCCTAAAAAAGTGGACATAGAAATTTGCTCTTTGTTTAAGGGGCGCTTTGCACTGACCACTCACAGGCAGCGAAAAAAAAATTTAATTTGGGGAAACCGTTGAAACAAAAAAATTTCCTCAAAAAATTTTCAAATTTCTGCGATCGTTTTCACAAACCCGTTTCCGTTCTGTGCGCCCTGAAAAAGGAAAATTCGTTTCCGCGTTTCTAAATCCTATGAACATTTTTTGGGATCGATGGATCGTTTTAATCTAAAACGAAAAAAACCTTTTCCAATCACGGGGGGCGAGACCCCCTTCAAAGAGAAAAAACTTTTCCAACGGGCAAAGATCAGGCCCTTTCCTAAAAGAAGGAAAATTTGAAAACGTGGAAAAAAAGTGTCAGAGGGCTGATCAAATTGTGTCCCCACTCCAGAAAAGGGGGGGGCTGGGAAAGGAGTTTTTTTCCATTTTTGAGCTCTTTCGTCATGAACTACCCCATCAGGACAGGGAAGTTACCGGAAAGAAACCCGGGGGTCTTTTTTTGATCCTCAAGGATATACCAACCTGGGAAAACGGACAGGGGTCTTTCCGGGGTTTCGAGGATTTTCCGTCAAAAACCATACTCACCCGCCGGAAAGCCCCGGGTTACTTCTCAAGCAAACGTTCCAAAGGTCGGGACAACACCACCACGAAGCCCTTTTTGGGGCCATTTCGGGCCAAAAAAATTTTTTCAAAAATCAGTCAGCGCCGTCAGACAAGCGGGGTTTTTTTTTGTGTGGCAATTTTCCACCCGAAAAAGTTTTTGCCCTTTCAGGACCGGGTGATAAAACCCCCCAAATTAGCCCTCCATGATTGTGAAGAACCCCCCCCCCTTGTTTTGACCCAACCCAATCTTTTGATGGCCCTGGTGTTAAAAAACGGAGCCACAAGGGTTTGCGGGGCTTCTTTTTTGCGGACACTGGGTGCACCCACTGCTGGGTACAAACCTTTCGTGCTTCAAGACCAATCCCCAACACTGTCCAAAAGTGTAGGCCCGTTTGGGAAAATTTTAAAACCCTTTTCCCCCGCGGGAAAAAAATTTTTCAGCCCACACACCGAACAAACCCGGGGCTTTTTTTTTACCGCCGTGTCATTGATAACCCAGTCTGCGATTTTATTTGGGCAATTTGCCGGGTTTTCCACTACAGTACATGGTGGTGCTGGAGGTTCGTTTTTTCCCTTTGGGTTTTGTGAGTACAATAAAAATTAATAGAGCAGGGAAAGGCTACAAAGCCGCAAAAAATTCTCAAAACTGGATGAAACCCCCAGATTTCCCCAGATTATTTAAGAAAATGCAGGGGAAAAAACAGAAAGCTGACAAAAAAACTTTTCTGCTGCTAAACAGACTTGCACTGACGTACAAACGGACAAACCAACGTAAAATACTGGGCCCCAAACATTCTCTACAGGTGTGGGACCTGGACAGGACCCAACCCAAAAGGGTTTTGGTTTCCCAAAAACCCCTTAGAGGAAAAAGTGGGGCACACGGCTCCCTGATGCATTGTTTTGCTGGTCACTTTGGGGCAAAAAAACATTTAAAAAAGAGTTTTTGATTCTTTTTTTGGCCCCGGGGGGTCACAAAGGAAATTACGAAATACTGCCGCTCAAGTGAATCTGCCAAAAGAATCTCAGAAAGGTCGCGTCCCCCGGCACCTTTGCACAAAATGCCTCTCAAATTTTGGGTTTCCCTTTCGGAAAGGGAGCTAATTATTTTGTTTTGGGCCTTTAAACCCCGTCTTCTTGGAATAAACGCTAAAAATCTTGACTTGGGGGATACAGCGACAAGGATCCAGAAACGTTCCCCCGAAGAAAATTTATACAAATATCTGCCCCTGAAGCCTTACTTTTCAATTTTTTTTCCCGAGTGGGGCTTCCCAGCCCAAATTTTTCCGGGTTTTGGGAAACCCAAACATTTTTGAACTCATGAGAGAAAAATTTTCAGACCGTTTTCAAACTCTTTTCCCTTTTTAACCACCCATATCATCCCCAATCGGGAAAGGCAAAGGTTTGAACTTTTTTAAAGGAAATTTTTAAATCCAAGTTTAAAAGGTTTCAAGGGAAAACCCCCAGGAATGGGAAACGATTCATACCGGTTTTCTTTTTTCATACAGGGGGAAAAGCCGAAAAAGAAAAAGCCCGGGGTTCCAAACCCTTTTACTTCTTTTTGAAAACTCACCAAGGGGACCTTTGGGTCTAATTTATGACCAATGGACAGAAAAACGGACATACCTGACAGTAAAACTGTTTACCCAAAACGTTTTAAAAAAAAAGCAAAACGTTTGAAAAAAAAGCTTTACTTTTCCCAACAGCAGCCCGATAGGGAAAAAAGATGGGGTACCCAAGGGCTTGCAGACAGAAAAAACAAAGGCACGCCTTCAGCGTTGGAAAAAAAAAGTCCCCTTTTGGGTAAAATCCCTGGGTGAACATAACAAACTTCGTGTTTTTGTGGGAAGGGGCCTTTTCAGGTGGACAAAACTTTTTGCCGTAAATTATAAAAATCAAAATGGGAAACACTGAGAAGGTATTTTATGTAACATGTTGAAAAAGTAAGTTTAAAAGAAACCAATGTTGCCCCAAAAACCCGTTTAGTTGAGTGGGTATGTCCTGTGTCCCAAAATGATTTTCAACAAGAAAGACATTAACCGGGTGAATTTTTTCCCAAAGAAAAGTAAAAGGGACAGAAACAAAGTTTATAAAACGCAAATTTTAGGGATGTTTAAACTCTACCCGGCAGATGATGTTGTACCCCCCTCCTATTTTTGTTATCAAAGGTGGGAAAACCCATGAGGATGTGGTTTTGTCGAAATTATGTCTACAAGGCAAACAGAACACTCCAAAAACCATTTTGAAAGACTTTTAGGATGGTTACGGAAACCCCCGGTACAGTAAAATGGTATTGAACCCCAAGTTTCAGTTAACTTCTGAAAAACCAGGGGGCGAACCAGACCAATTAAAACCCCCCCCATTTGCAAAAAAAAGGGGGTTGAAGAGAAATTTAATGTAATGCGGATTTTAAAAAGGGGGATAGAACCTTCTAAAAACTCCGTCAGCTCCCCCATTGTAAAGGGGGGGACAAACCTGATGGATCGGTTTCTTTCTGCATCGATTACCAAAAAATAAAATTTAAAAACACTTTTGTTTTTGATGCCCACCTAACCCAACTTTTAAGAACTTCGGCAGCTCCCGAAGGAAAATTTTTTGTAAAGGGACTGACTAAAAAGGGAAAAACCCAAATTTTCCCCCTTTAACAGTCCCTTTAAAACAAAAATTTAAGCGGGTTTTTTGTCACGTTAAAGAATATTCATGGGCAAAAAGTAACTGTCTTCAAGGGAAAGCTATTCCCCGTTTTTGTCTTTCTTAAATAAATTTCGGTTTATCCTTTTTTTCGGTGCATTGTAAACTACTTTACAAATTTTAAAACAAGTGGAAATTTTTGCAAAATTTGCTTTTTGAAGTGAAATATATTTTTTACCCAAGCAAACCCAAATACTTTAAGTTTAAAGAAAAAAAACATATTTATTTTTTTGGTAAACAAAAGGAAAAAAAACAATTCTAAAATTTTTTGTCAAAATTTTCTTTGTGAAGAGAAACTATATGTATTTTGTGTGAGCAAATAACTCCCCCCCCCCCCCAAAAATATTAAAGTTTTGTTGTTCAATTTTTAAAAAAAAAACCCCTTTTCAACAAACCCCCCCAAAAAACAACCCCCCCCCCCAAAAAAAAAATTTTGGGGGAAAAAAAAAAAAAAAAAAAAATTTAAAAATATTTTTTTTATTTTGTTTAAAATGTTTTGGGGGAAAAAATTTTTAAAGGAATTTTTAAAAAATTTTCATGTGGGAAAAGAAAAAATATGGTTAAACAAAGATTAAGGGAAAATTTAATTGGGTTTTTCCCTTTTTAATTTTTGAACAAATTTTTAAAAAATTAAGGGAAAAAATTTTGGTTTTAATTTTTTCCCAATTTTTTTTTAAAACCCAATTTTTTTTAAAAAGTGAATTTATTTTGTGAGAAGGGGGGTGATCAATTTGAATGGTTTTTTTTTTTTTGAAAGACTGAAAGTTTGAAATATGCCAAATTTTTGGTGGAACTAATGATTGGTTTTTATTTCGTTGAATTTTTAATTTGTTTAATCATGAGTTATGGTTTTCACATTTTGAGATTCATTTGGGTGAAGATGTGTTTTTGTTAAGTTGTATAACCTTTTTAAAAAAATTTTTTGGAGAAAATTTTTTCCCTCCCCGGATGGGGGGGTTTCAATTTTAGTAGCCTCACATCAAGGAAATTTACGCTCCATCGCATTTTAAATTTGTGATATGAATCATTTTTCCCCGGGGGCCACAAATAAAGGAAGAATAATTTAAGGCCCTTTACTAGAGTGCGGGGGTTTTCCCCAAAAAAAATTGTGATATGACTCATTCAAAAAAAAGTTTGGGCATTGGGGAAAGTGGGCCACTGATGATGTTTAAACAAGGGGTTTGGGAAGGTAAGGTGCTGGGCAAGTTTTTTTGGGAAAACTGAGTATGCACCACAAAGAAAAAGGGGGGAAAGAGTCAGTTTTTTAAACCCCCCAATGGGCCCAAAAGACCAACCTGTCAGGACGGGGGTCCTCTTCAGCTTACCAAACATTAAACCCGGGGGAAACGATAGATAGTTTTGGGGAAAACTACCGGGGGGAAAAAATTAAAAAAAAAAAGAAAAAAATTCAAAAGGTTTAATTGGGAACCCGGGTTTCTTTTCAAAAGAACCTTATTGTGTTTAGGGCCCTTTAAACCCTTACCCCCACCTCACCCTTTACCCTTTGCCCTTTACCCCTTTACTTTCAAACCCCCTGAGGTTTGGTTTTAAGAAAGGCCCTGGGGGTGGGAACACACTGGTAGTTCACCCCAGCAGGTACCAACCCAACCCCGGGGGAGGATTTAAGCTCGCTTTCTCAAGAGACAAAGAACTCCAGGAAAAGGGAAAACGAGACTCGTATCTCCAGGACAGGAGAATTCGGGGGGGGGCAGTAAATTGCCCCAAGAGACAGGAATTGAGAAAAACGGGGAAAAATTTTAAATTGAGGCAGGCAGGGGCCTCAGTGATTCGGGGGCATTAATCCCCTGGGCCGGATTTTTTTTATAACGGAATGTAAGGCCCCGGCTTTAAAAAAGAAGCCCGGGAAATAGAATTTTTTTATCTCTCAGTGTGAGGAAGATACAAAGGGGTGAAAGACTGTTTTTTTTTCTCTTTAGTGTAAAGAAAAGATCATGTGGGAAATTGATTTTGGCCCCCCGACGTGAGGGGAGATACATGTGGGGCAGATTTTTTTTGTCCCCTCAGTTGGAAGAGATACAGAATTAAAATCGTTTTTCAAGTGGGTGAAGTGATTTAAAAAATTTTTTCCCCGAAGGAGGGGGGGGAGAAAAAAACAATTTGGTAAGGCGCCTTTTGGTTTTTTGGAAAGATTTTCGGTGCGTATGGATTTAAAAAATGTCATGAATGCGGAATTTTGCAAGAGTTTAAATGTGACAGTTATATGCAAAATGAACTTGGGAAACTTCTCCACCCTTTCCCAAAAAGAGCAACAAAAAAAATTTTTCTTTAAAAAATCTTAAAGACTCTGCCAAACTGGGACTTTAAAAAACCATCAGAAAAAACATGTTTTTTTTTATCCAAAATGGATGCTTCAAGTAAAATAACCCCTTTAAATTTAATTTTAAGGGGGCCCAAAAACAAACACATTACAAACCCGTACAAATACCTCAGGGTTTAAAATTTTTTTGAAAATGGCAAATAAACAGGTGAACAAGAAATCTTGCAGCACAAAGAAAGAAAAATTTTAAGCAAATGCACAAACCCTTAAAACAAACAATGAAGGTTCAGGCTGTAACCAGACCTAAATGACTCCCTTTACAGAATATGCTGAACCCCACCAATTTTCAATTTACAAGGGGTTAAACCCTTGGTCCACTTTAAAAAAAATCGCGATATGAGCAACTCAAACATTTCCCATTTTTTTAAAGACAAAAAACCTAGCACTTCCCCAAGAAAAGTTATACAAATTTTTTCAAACAAATTCTTGGGGCCCGGGAAGAAATTTAAAAAAATTCCCTAACCCTTAACTGAGGGTTTTTTTTTTCTTTCTCGTTCCTAAATTCCCCTTCCGGCAAATTTAAATGATTAAAAACCCCACAAGCTCATTCCCCATTCCCTTTTAATCAAAACCCCAGGGCTGCCCCGTGACATTTCACTTTCATTTTTCTTCCCTGTCATATTACAAACATAAAGTCCCAAAAACTGAATTTCCTGGTTACACAAAACAAAAAACCCCCATCTCACCCCCAATAATTTAAATGAAGCCCCAAATTAAAAAGAAATTTATCCCCCAAAAAACCCATTCCCATAAATTTAAACCAAAAATTTAAATGCATTAAGAGGAAAATTTATTTTTAAAATTTTTAATAATAAATCAACAACCCAGTATCCCCAAATGAAAAAAAACCCAAAAAAAGTGACTAATTTAGACTCTAGGTTAACAGATTTCTGTATATATAGTAGGAAGAAGGCACTGAAGTTACTGTGAAACTAATAGAAATGCAGACTTGAACCATACAAATTCAGCATACAAAACTTTGAACAAAGATGTTAGCTCGGCAGACTTCATGCAAGTGCTCATGACCTTGTGTAAGAAAGGGGTACATACACAAGCATAACATGAATAACATGAACAGCATGTAGTGTGGTTGAAGACAAGAATTCATTTTCTAAACAGCTGCTCCAGATACAAGCTGTTAAGACTCTACTGGTAAAAATGAGCTATCCCACAATACACTACAAACAAACTTGTTATAAACTATGCCCAAGTGCAACATCTTGAAGTAATGATCTCCATAACAAAATATGTCCATGACTGCGTGAATATAAAAAGACAATAACACCACTTCATAGAAAAGAAATTATGGTTCTAGCATGAACCATGACCTACCTGCCTTCATATTACTAATAATGTGTCAACAGACCTTACGGATTCTCATGACATCTGAGTCCATGGCAGACGTTGCTAAAGATGAATACCGGTAACTAAGTCTAATACACAGGATTTCATTGAGAAAAAAAAATCTTGTCCTACGAAAATGTGAAATAAGGTGATAGAAAAAGATTAGTAATAAATAATAATACCCCAAGCTTAATACTTTATTTATTTATTCATCCTTCATACTTGGTGACCTGTCTGACAGTCAACCAGGCAGACCACTTGCTATTCAACTTGAGGAGCACAGGGGTGAGCCCCATCAGTGCCTAGTGGTTGAAACACTGGGTGAAATTTTGCTGATCTCCTAGGTCAATACATCACATGTGCAGACCTTTGTGTGCCTGAACTCCCTTCAGGAGTATAACACACACGCAGAAGATAAACACTTATGAAATATTATGTAATCCATGTCAGCATTCGGTGGATCATGGAACGACAAAAGCTGTCTGTATTCACCGCCTTGATTTTGTGGCAAAAGAGATGGGCATCTCCAGGCATACCCTTTACGACTGTATGCTGTGCAGCAAAATATGATGGCGGCAACATAGTTATTCACAAGTCTGCCATGACTCTATGGCCTATTGGCTGTGGGATTACACAAACATACACACAAACACACGCGTGCACACACATAGCAGAGAGAAACATAACCTGTCCAAGATGACAAAAAATAAAGAACTTATGTTCCCTTTCATTTTTTCCAATTCCCCGAAGATGGAGTATGGCTGCCCTAATGGCGGGATAAAAAACGGTCATACACACAAAAGTCCACTGCCTGTCTATACAGGCAGTGTCGGCAGGAGTATCAGCCTGCGTACGCAGAAAGAAAAAAAAAGAAAAT
The DNA here is from genome assembly GCA_018398815.1 of Conus ventricosus. Classification (NCBI taxonomy): domain Eukaryota; kingdom Metazoa; phylum Mollusca; class Gastropoda; order Neogastropoda; family Conidae; genus Conus; species Conus ventricosus. Next base: position 80,199,253 of record CM031597.1, read on the forward strand.
TTATACCAAGAGTGAGAAAATCTTTGCAAATCATGCAATTAGTCATGTTACAATCTGTTCAAATCATGCAGTTAATTATGTTTCGATCTTGTCAGCTTATTTCACAGATCATACTCATAACAATTTATTCAGATCTACATTCACATTGTATTCTCAATTATACAACTTACTTGTGAGGATCTTTAAAAGACTTTTTGTTCAGGATTACTGTTTTATAGTTTGACATCAAAGAACAGCATAATACTACTTGATTCATTTTATAATTATGCAAAGATCAAATAAAAGAAAAAAGGCAAACAAGCTGCTTCACTAGCCAGAAGTTCTAACAATCTTTCTTTGGTACCAGGCTTTGCAAATTTTGTGTTTCACGATCAACAAAATCAAATCCAGAACAGAAGACAAAAGTGCTTGGCTAAGAAGAGATGTCGATCAATTATCAAGCATACTGGAACTTGTCCAGGTTTCCTGTGTACAGACGGAGGCTTTGACTGAATCAGATAAAGCAACCAAAATAATACTTGAATATTTTTCTTACTTTTTCTGGCATCTTTCCTTCAGCTAACCATTGATAACAGCACTATCAAAGTGACTAAGGCACAATGTCTAATACTGATTGCTCCCTGCATTAACAGGTGGAATGTGTGGCTGTGAATGGTGGAATCTGTATGACTTGTGTGAGAGATGCCGCTGGCAGGGCAGGGCAGGGCAGGGCAGGGCAGGTGAGACAGAAAAGGAAGGTAAATGCATGCAGTGTGATTACCTGATTTTCTTCATGAAGTTGTTTGACAATGTCACCCAGCCTGTCCTCCTCATTTCCATCCGGCGTCTCCTGGTCATCTCTGCTGTTTCTTTTACCCAGCCTCTGAGATAGCAGCAAGTCAGTATCTTTCTGTTCCTCCTGCTTCCGTTTCTTTTCCAGGCTCTTTCTCATCTTTCTCACAGCATCCACAAATGACGCCTGGGTATCACGCTTCACATGTTTAATGCGCTGCTGGCACTGGTGCTCTGTCATACGCTTAAATTCTTCGTACTTCACATCATAACTGTGTCTCAGTTCCACTTCCTGAGAGCGCATCTTTTGGACCCATTCTTCTTCAAGCTGTTCCTGTACCCCCTTCAACTTGCGTGCAAACTCAGCCTCTGAGTCAGTCGTCTCATCGTCTGGAACAGCTCTCTCTCCAGCAAACTCTGAGGCACAGTTTGCATTGTCAGTTGCCTGAAGCTGCTTAGGGTTCTGAGCCAGCACAATTGTAGCTGGGAGGCCATCCACTAACAGAGGATCAGTCTGTGAACTTGAGTCTACTGCTTCTACTGCTGGAATGTTAGTGTAGGAATCTGAAAGCACAGCCAAAGGATGGGGCAAGAAACTAGGGTTAGGGGCGGCAGTGGGAATCCGGGTACTGGGAGACACAGGAACAGATTCTGGTTGGAAGCCTTCTACTGTTGATTCTGGCCTCGGTTCACCTGAAAAGTCATATCTTCCACTACTCATAGATGACACAGCACCTTCTTCTGGTTCAAACCGCCCTGCTTCTTCTTTATCATTAAACTGGTAGTCACTGTCTTTATCTAGTGATGACCTTTTTAATGGTGAACCTGTGGGATTCTGTTCATTCACATCTTGAAGGTACACTTCTGATGGCACAGACTTGGTTCTGGTCTTAGGACTCTTGCTGGGCTCAGATTCTTCCACAAAATAATCCCCGGCCTCCTTGGTTTCAATAGCCAAGTCTAAGTATTCAAGAGAGTCAGGCTCAGGTTCAAAGTCACCCTCTGTTGCAAAAGCAACACTTGGTTTATCTCCCATAGCACTGTCAGCAGCATCATCTGACTCCATTCTTTTCACTTGCATGTGTTGCAGTTGTTCAGTCAGGTATTTAATTTGCTGCTGAATCTTGCTTGCACTTGTGTCTCCCTCTGAAGGCAGAAATCTGCCTATGGTTGGTGAATCAAGAACAGAGGGAGCTTGGACTAAGGAAATGCTTTTAGGAGTGATGTTGGCCTGTGTTTCTTTCAGCTTCTGCTTCAGGACAGCAAGCTGGTTTCTGCTCCCACCAGCTCCTCTTGCAGTCGTTTTATTCTTCTTGTAATATGCTGCATTCAGGGTCCTGTGTTGGCTGTGAAACATTCTCCATATGAACTGTAGCATAAGGGAGTAGGCCTGTGCTTGTCTACACTCTTCTTGGACTTCAGTCTTTGTGTTGTCCATGCTCATGCTTCAAAGCCTCCATCTCTAGTCTGTGTGTTTTTCTCCAGGGCCTTAATCTGGCTCTGAAACTTCTCCACATCTCCCTTTCAGCTGTTGGTTTCCCTTCTCCAGATGAGCAATATCAGACTGGTAGGACTCTTTCAAAGAAAAAATGCATCATCCGACATTTGGGGATGACTGAATGAGTTTTTTCCCGAAGATCTGATATTTGTTTCTCCTGATTGTGAAAACAATGCCTCCAGCTCCTGAATCCTTGCTCTGCATGGGTGGATTTCACTATTATGATCCTGCTCCATCCCCCTTTAGAGACTGACGCTTTCGCTCCATTTCAGAGGTTTAGCAATGACCATTTGTTCTCCAAGTCAAAGCCCTGTTTCCAATGCCTTTTGAGTTTCCTGCAGCTCCTGCTGATGGTCCTTCCTCATCTCATCTAACTGCCTCTTCATGCGGCTTATGCCATTTCAAACTTCTTGATTGTTCATATGCTTCAGCAACGCTGGTCAAAAGTCTTTTCCGTTCGGGCTCTTTCCCTTTCAAACTTGCTGTTAGTATCCACCAAGACAGAGCCTTTCTTAGCCAGAGCCTTTTCCAGATTTCTGACAATTTTCTTCCAAAGTGACAGCTGAATCTCACTTGAGTGCCCCAGATAGTCATTTCTTTTTCATGTGCCTCATTCATCTTGACATCTGTTCTTTCAAACGAGCAGATTCTGATTCGCAGACTGTACGGTTTAGCTCTAGTTCAGCAATATGGCTGTTGTGGTTTTTGGGCAGCTTTTCCTTCTCAGAGCAGACACTTTCAAACGGGTTTTCCCAGGCGCTGAGTTTCCAGATCAGTGCAGCCAAGCGGTCCTCAAGTTCCGACAACTGAGACTCATACAAACTCTCTTAGCTGGCATGGTCACGATCTACATTTCTGTGAAGCCTCCATTTAGCCGCCCCTGAAGCTGCTGGATGGTCGTGTCTTTTTCTTCAATTCGCTGTGTCACGTCTTTCCCTGCAGCTGTCAAAATTGCTTTTCAGCATTTCTTCTCTTCCATGCTACGCTCTAATTGTTTGTTTAGCAGCTGTTAACTCTTCCTTGGCAGAGATCAAACTGGATTCTTTCTGCTCTATATCTGACTGAGCAGCCGCAAATTCTTCTTGAATGATTCTTGTTGCTGGGTCTACTGAGCGTTCAAGTCTCTTAACTGTCCTTGAACAGATTGCAAGTCAGCACTTTGGTTGCAAGCTCTGACTGCACCTGGTCCCTCTGTGATCCAAACTCCATTTGCATGGTATGCGATTGCTGCTGAAGTCCACTGATCTCTGACTTCAATCTGTCTTGTTCAGCAACAGCATCTTTTAATGACTGCTGAAGGCTTTCAATCTCTGCAGTACAAGAGTCCCGGTGTTCTTGTAGAGATGTGTTTTTGTTCAGACAGCAGTAGTTTTCTTTGTTAAACTCTGTTAACTGAACCTGCTTCTGTTCATGAAGTGCTGGATCTCAGTTTGCAGAGCTGCAACACCTTCACACACTGTTTCTGTATTTCCTCCACACTGGATTCAAGACTGTTGAGTTTAGCAAGTAGATGCTCTTTTTCTAGGCCTAACACCTCATTTGAGATTTTCAGAGAATCAAGGTCACCTTTCTGCTGACTACCTTTATCCCTAAGACTTTCCAACTCACTTTCCTGAACTTGCAAGGTAGCTCTGCTATTCTCCAGTTCTTGTTTGAGCTTTGCAACTTCATCTTCCTGAAATTCAAGTTTGGATACAGTCACCTTCAACTGTTCACGTGAATCATCCAGCTCTTTTTGTAGCTGGTGAATAGTCTCTTGAGCATCATTCCTCACTTCCTCCAACTGATGATTCAGAACTTTGTTTTCTGCCACCATCTCCTCCTGCTCACTTTAAACATGTCGCCTGGGCTGCAAGTCTCGATGTGATCCCTTCATTCTCTTCCCTTAGGGCGAGCAGTTGCTGCTCCAAGTCCTGGACATGGCCATGTAAGGTTTCTGTTGTCTGCTCTTTGTCTTGTTTGAGTTCACTGTGTGCATTCTGTGCCTGCACTAACTTCTCCTTCAAGCTGTCCAGTTCATTTTGTAAGCTTGTAATGCTGTTTTCCTTTGATGTACTATCACTCTCAACATTTCTTAATTCTGTTTTCATTACTTCCATTTCTTTCATATTTTCCTTGAGTTTCCTTTGAACTTTGTTCACTTGATATGAGGATTCTGAATCTGTGGAAAACATTTTATCTTGACAATAATCTAGCTCAGAGAGAAGGATGTCAGCCCTTTGTTTTTGCTGCATTAGTTCCATTTTCAAAAGCTTGTTCCCTTGCAAATAAACAGAAGAAGAAGATTGCATTTCTTCACGAAGTTGTTCATTTTCAGTCACAAGAATTTTACATTCCTGTTCCTTCTCTAGCAACTGATTCACAAGATCTGTCTCTTTTTCGGTGATAGCTGTTTGCTGGCTGAACAGTTCTTGTTTTTCAGACAGCAAAGCCTGATTTTCTTTTCTCTTCTGGTCTAATGTCTGCTGTAGTTCTTTCAGCTGTTGACTACTTTCATCCTTCACTGACTCCAGTAAAGATGCAAGTTGCTCTTTTTCTTCAATGGCTTGCTTTAATCTGTTCATATACTCTTCAAGTTGTGTCTTATTTTTCTCACTCTCAGAATCTCTTTCAGCCTTGAAAGAGGAGAACTCTGTCGACAAATTCTCCTTTTCAGACTTAATTTCTTCAATTTCCTTTGACTTCTTGTCCAGTTCACTACGCAAACTAGAAATATCTCTAGTTTTAGTATCTTCAGCACTAGCCAGCAACACTTCCATTTCTTCTTTCTTGTCCACTGCAAGTTGCATTTCAGCAGATTTCTGCTCTAGAACTGTGTCTGCTCTGTGCATCTGGTCCTGGTGTTGGTTAACTAGCTGCTCCTGTTCCATCAACACTCTTTGATGTTGTTCATGGACTTCTGCCAGCTGCCGACGCAAGCATTCAGCATCTTCTGACCACCTGGTTTTCTCCTGAACAAGTTCTTGTAACTGCTCTTGGAGCTGTGACACAAAGCTGATCTTTTCTTGCAGTTGTTCTTGCAGCTGTGACCCACAGCCATCCTTTTCTTGGAGTTGCTGCTGAAGTTGTGAAACACAGATGTCCTTCTCATGAAGTTGTTCCTGGAGCTGGGAAAGACAGCTGTCCTTTTCCTGGAATTGTTCCTGAAGTTGAGACACAGAACTGTCCTTTTCTTGGAGTTGTTCCTGAAGTTGTAATACAGCACTGTCCTTTTCCTGGAACTGTTCCGGAAGTTGAGACACAGAACTGTCCTTTTCTTGGAGTTGTTCCTGAAGTTGTAATACAGCACTGTCCTTTTCCTGGAGCTGTTCCTGTAGTCGAAACATAGAACTGTTCTTTTCTTGGAGTTGTTCCTGAAGTTGTGATACAGCACTGTCCTTTTCCTGGAGTTGTTCCTGAAGTTGTGAAACAGAACTGTCCTTTTCCCGGAGCTGTTCCTGAAGTTGTGACACAGAACTGTCCTTTTCCTGGACCTGCTCCTGAATTTGAGAAAGACAGCTGTCTTTTTCCTGGAGTAGTTCCTGCAGCTGTGAAACAGAACCAGCTTTTTCCTGGAGTTGCTGTTGAATTTGTGACACAATGCTCTCCTTCTCCTTCAGCTTGTCATGCAGCTCTGACAAGGAACCATCTTTCTCCTGGATTTGTCTCTGCATCTGTGAGAGAGCAACGTTGTTCAGCTGCAGTTGCTCCTGGAGATGTAAAATAGTGGATTCTCTGACCTGGAGTTCTTCTTGAAGCTGTGTCAGAGAATGTGCCATTTCCTTTAGCTGTTTCAATTCTGAATCAGTTTGTTTACTCTCATCACCTCTTGTATTCAACTGACTCTGCAGCTCTTTCATCAAATCCTCACTGGCAGCTAACTGTAACTTGAGAGAGGCAGTTTCTTTTGATGCCGAGTCCAGTTTGTCTTGCAGCTCAATATTGGCAAGCTCCGATTCCTTCAGTGCCTCTTTATACTCTGTAACTTCTGTGAAGAGAGAGCTGACACGTGATTCCATTCTCCTCTGCAGTGTGTCCGACTGCAAAGTCTGTTGCTCTGTCACTTGTTCCTGCTGCTCCACTTGGAGAGCAAGCACGAGCTTCTCCTCAGTCACTGACTGCAACCGTCTGTTCAGTTCTTCCATCTCAGCATCCCTTTTCTGGACAGCAGCCATCAATTTGGTAACTTCAGACTGTAATTCTGCTACCTCAGCTGCTTTGCCATCAGTTATGTCCATCTGCCCCTTGTTGATTACCTCAAAACCTGAACTGGCTTGTGATGCAGTCTGTTCCTCAGATTGGATAGATCTATCTGTCTCCACCATCTCTGTATACTGTTGGAAAAGATTATGTGTAAGATTCTTGCAGTTGTCTTATCTCACAGGTCAAACCACTAAAGTCACAGCCCTCAACAGAGTTATTAACTTCTTGACCCACGACACTCCCCGCATGTGATGGCGGGCTAAAGTGTAAGCATTCCCTGAAAGAAAAAATCTGCTCCTGCACAAGTGCCATTTGCTGTTTATAATGTGCATTTTCATCTCTGAGTTCTTGCACTTGCTGCTGGAGGCTGCCAGCAGCACTTGCAGCGTCACTTTGCTGTTGTTCATAGTTGCTGTGTAAACTGTCACTCTCGGCCTGCAGTGAAAGAAGCTGCTGTCTGCTGGCTGCCAACTCATCTTCTTTCCGTTTCAGTTGCTCATGCAGAGACAACAGTTCCCCTTGCTAAAGTTTATGACATTTCTGAGACCCTGCACATCTGTTTGAGAAGGCTGCGAACGTTTCGCCAGTGACTGTTCCAACTGGGCCACTTGAAGTCTGTGTTTTTCATTCAACTCCCCTATATTTTTTCAAGGTGTGTAATTCTTTCACTGGCTTCATTCACATGGATATCCGATTGTGCCTGAATGAACATTGACCCTTCTTGGATCTGCTGCTCAAGGTCAGACATCTTCCTCAGCGCCTCATCTCTTACACATGCAAGTTGGCTCAGTTCCTCTTCAAGGCCTGTAATTTTCAGCAGGGCCAGCTCCTTTTCACTGACCAGGGCCTGATGGGCAGCTTCTGTCTGTTTCAGCCGCTGCTGCAGTTCCAGCACAGACTGGAGGGACTGAGCATGCTCGGAGCTGAGCTTTTCCAGTTCCCGCTCCAGGGTGACCACTCTGTTGGCTGCTGACTGGGCAGCCTTCAGATCATCACTCCCACTTTCTGTCGCCTGATGCTGGAGCGTCTGTATCACCTGCTGCAGCTCCGCCTCTCTGTGCTGGAGAACAGAGACTTCAGATGTCCTGGAGGTGAGTGTGTAGGACAGATGCTGAAGGAGGCTGTTCTTCTCTGTGACCTTGGCCTGCAGTGACAGGATCTGGGCTTTGGCGTCCTGCAAAGCTTGCACTGACATCTGGCATGTAGCCACCTGCTGCTCCACTCTTTCTCCAGCCTGCCCAGCACACATGTACCAGGAACATGACAATCCACAGCAGAGTTTGTGTGCAACAAGACTATAAGTCAGTTTAAAATAATATCATGCATGAAGCTAGAAAAGAGCAACTGGAAACATGTAATTTGAAACAATCAATTTAAACCACAAAGTCAGCTTTCATACCCCAAACAAAACCCAAAAAAATCTACAGGATTTAACCCGTTCAGTGCCTCACAATAATACAAACAAAGGTGTTCCCCTGGTGCCAGGGACATCTCATGATTTGGGGGTCATAATTAACAAAAAATTCTTGCTCAGAAACTACAAAAGATAGAACAATGAAATCTATATCATTTTTGAAGGAAATTGAATGAAGATTTTGAATCTGGGCTTCTTTTGTTTTAATTTTGATAATAAAAAAGTATTTAGGCATTTAGATTTGGATAGATTTTTTTGCACGATCAAAAACATATGTATTTACCACGACATCTTCACATCCAAACAAGAACACACTGCAAAAAAGTTGAAAATAAAGTTTGTATTGTCACACTACACCTGTAAATGAAAGTAAAACAGTTTGGAAGTCTATCAAGACGCTCACACTCGATGCAGACTGACCAGTCCACGACCACGCCCCCCCCTCTCCCCAGCACACCCCCTTGCTTGACTTCAACCCTCTCTTTCACCCCTCATCTCCCCCTACCTTTCCGTCTGCACCGTGTGTCACGCCGCGAGCATGCCACGCTCCCCTCTCGCGCTGATTTTCACATCACTGGACACCACGCGGTGCACAGTACACACTAGGCTGGCTCGTTCGACGCTGTCAGCTGAACACACACACTGAGGTCACAGAGCCCTACTCAATAACTGACGAATATGGTCGGCAATTCCACCACTATCATCATCTCACCTTCATGCTCGAGTGAGTCGTTGAATAAAAGATCATTGTGTTTGTCAAAAATCATCAGCAGAGCCTGCTCAGCTGTGTAAATACGTTGATTTGGTCGCTGGGCTTGTCGAAGGTTGCGCCGCCATCTTTGCAAGCGAGACACGAAGTGCTGGCTGGTCATCCAGTCAGTGATGAGAAAAATGGGCTTTCCCCTCACGTGTGGTCATTTACATATTATTTTAAGACTACAGACATATAAGGCTTTCTACGCAAACTCTATTTGAGTCCGTTGATAGAAATAGTAACGAATGAAAATTCAAGAAAAATGCATGACGTCAGGGGAATGCCCATAGGCACTGGAAAAGCACTTTTATTACAGCGTCAGCTGACTGACTAAAGGCGCTCAACGGGTTAAAGACTCAAGAGCTTTATTACTGTTCACAGACTTCAGAATATTACACACCGTTGCCTAAAAATTATCCACTGAACATCAAATATATGACATGGCTTTGGTCTAAACTCAAGCAGTTCCAAACATTCAACAGTGGATTCACTTAGTATGACCAATATTATGATGAATTCATACTCATAATGTTAGCACAGTTAACTCTCATGTTCGAAAGGCAATACCACTCTTACAAAGCCTTCTGCTAACCATTTAAAGATCAGCAAAACTCATCTAACACAATCACAGTGTTTGTATGTGACAAACCAAACACAACCTCAAAAGAGCCTTATCTGTGGTGTTCATAGATCAATGCAAAAGGAAACATGTTTATACACTCAAAATCATCCATTTACAGTCTAATGAACTCAACACATGAATTCTGGAAAATTACACACACACACACACACACACACACACACACACACACACACACACACCAGGAACAATGACAAAACAACAAAAAGAAATAAATCAACAGGGACAAAAAGAAAGGAAACACACAAATGAAGCAGATTAACCCACACATACATCGTCAGGCAACATCCCTCTCACCTGAGTCAGCTGTTGCTGAAGAAAGACCACTTGCTGTGACAGTCGCCGAGTCTCCTGAGCATAGTCCACAGGATCATCCACGCCATTGGCCTTGCTTAACGCCTTCTCCTGCAGATGTGCAGTCAGCTGACGGATGATCTTGTCACGCTGCACCAGGGCTTCCTGAAGGTCCAGCGTCTGTAACATTAACAAAGGAACAGAACATGCAGGTACATACCAGCAAACTGGGGAATAAAAAAAACAAATTGTACAGCAAAAAGCTTGTCTGTAATTCAAATAATTCTGTTATTAAACTTTTAAGGTATTGATCTGCCTTGTTCTGTAATATTTGCACTGCCAGTCTGAGCGATTTCCAAGCTACCATACTAGAGAATGAAAATGAAAGCATTACTGGTAAGACCAAATCGAAGCGGGCGCAAGGTTTCATTTCACTACAATGATTCCAGGTGTACTGTTCAGAAAAAATATATAGAAGACATATGACATTCTTCATCATTTATTAGCCTCCTTATCATCTCATTTTTCTGTTTCATCTTTGGTGCTCTCTCAGTGGCATTACTCCCATGCTGCTCATTCAGGCTCAGCCATGCCCAGCCACTCACAGGATCATCCTGTTGTTGCAGTCCAAGGGAGACAATGACCATCAGGTTGTCATGAGGCAGCCCACCGGAAGAGTCTGATTTGCTGCTGCATCACTTTGAGATTATGTTCAGTGGTGCCACTTCTGAACCAAGAGATGCAGGACATTGTCCACAAGGTTTCATAGAGATGACAGCGATTTCTTAGCCATTGGGCTAGCACCAGTGAGTGTCACCCTCTGGAGAATGTCACTAGATCCATACAACAGTCCCCATAAACTTGTTATGAATAAAGAGCGAGAGGAATTTACCAAAGGTACAGATGTGGTGATGAAATTGGAACTCAGGTCACCAACGAGGCAAGCCATGAAGGGTCACAGAATTGGAGACTTTGTTTTATAATGATCAGTGAAGATGAGATGAGGAAAAGCGTAAGGATGATCAAAATGAAGCTGTACAGGTCTCCGTTCTGATCTGAGACTATATGACAGAGCTGCACTCTCCACTTCCATTCATGATATGTCCCAGCGTAAACCAGGCCTGAGAAATACAGATACCTACAGTGTTGGTCAGGAATTTTGAGAGACATTTTCATAAGATTTTCATTTACTGAATGAAACTCTGTTACGTGGTTCCAATCTCCCTATTTGAGCCCACAGCATACTCAGGTCTGGTTATGAGTCAGTTAGGACTGAACAATCCACAAATAAGTGCCCGTAAAAGAACTATCCACTGCATCATTCATCATAATAAAGCTGTTTTGCTACAGGTGCCTCACACAAATATTTTGCAAAAAAGGACACCAACTAAATTCTGGTTCCAATCAAAATGTTGGGAAAAAAATGTTGTTTTTTTTCTTAATTTTTGTATAAAGACAGTATCCCAGTCCAAAGAAAGAAAATGGAATGGATGTACAAGGATTTTACAACAGATAAAAAGCTGACATTCAAACTATTAAACACCTAAGACATGCCTTCAGACACCCAAAGAAACACAAATCGCTATAATCTACATGCTGTTTAAGTCATCACTGTCAATTTTGTGAAGCCTTTGTGCTAAATTGTCCACAACCATGTTAAATGCACTGTCCTCTACCATTGTCACTTACTGTTCTTGTCAATCAAGTTCAGTACAAGGTGACAAAAAATCTTAAGCTTTTTTTGCTCATTTTGAAGAATGTTGCAAATGACTTGCATAAGAGGTACCTCAACTGATGAACCATGGAGTTGGGTTGCTCTGGGTAGATTACTAGTAAAAGGTTAATGCACTAATACACAATAAAAAGAAAAGAATTACATTTTTCATTTTGAATGTCACAAAGAAACAAGCACAGCTTTTAATTTGCTTTTTAATAAAAGATTTGAGAGCCAGGGGATTAATAAGGCAGCCTTTTTAAAAAAAACTGAAAGCGTTCATCTTGCCACTGCTTCACCCGATATGTACAGCTAAAACAGAAAATGTATCTTTCACTGCATGTAGCTTCTGACACTGACAAAACATTACTGTGGCTATATTCTGTAACACTTATACAGCCTTTCTAAAAAAAATTGTCCAGTAACCTTGTAACTAAGTTTTTCCCCCACAAAATGTCGTTATTCCTGGATCTTTCACCAGGTTTTGGAATTTGAGGAATGTCATTTGAAACAAGGAAATTCCAGCTATGCATGTACACTTACAGGTTCTTTGAAATAGCTCTGCCTGTCTTCTTGCACTGGCATCTCCTCTGCTATCTGAAAACAGACAGTCAGATTTAATGTATAACTAATTTAATCACATACGAATAAGTACATACATAGCAAAATGATTTGTTTTAATCCCTAGGATATTGGATATTCAAATCGCCCCAGTAACATATAACACTGGGTAAAATTTAAACAACACACACAAAAGCCCACAAGTAAAATTCTAAATGAAATTTTAAGAATATGAAGAAAAAGTGTAATGACCGCATGATTTACATGACAAAAAAAAAAAAAGTCCTAAAAGCACATGTAAGATGTCACCCCATGATCAATGAAAAAAAAAATTCTGATTCTCATCACAAATTTCAATTCATCATAACTACTATCCTTAACACACACACACAGATGAATGACATATACCCAAAACAAATTCTTGCCATTCAAGAAAACAAAACAAGAACATCAATAAACAAATTGTACAATTTTTGTCTTGCTTTTTCATATGAAGAAACTCAATATCCATTGTTGAGTACATGTGCATACATACACAAAAGACACACATGTTTGCACATGTCAACTCACAGGCATATTTTTTCTTATTTTCTCTATGGGACCAGACTTGATACTTAATCTAAACAGATGTGCAAGATATTCCTTGACATAATTTTATTTTGGCGTATCTGGTAATAGTTTTACCACATATACAATTAAAACGAAAAAAAGAATCATATGCCTACTAATAAATGTAAAAGTATGGATGAGAAGGAAATCTTTTTTGTATTTTGGTGTCCAGCATTTGACTGAAATTCTGTATCTTAATGTCCAGCATTTCATGAGCAGATACCAATTTCTTCACCCAATTTATTACAATAATTCAAGTGTCTTTAAGGCTACTTACATCGCTAAAAATCAATAATATAATTTGGTCTTTTTTATCAAATAAAACATTCAGAAGAAGAGACTTTGCTTATCTTGACCAATGATGAAGTTAACATTACACTTCCTCATGTTTATGAATATGACCAGTGTACATCATCCAATTATGCTTGGTAAAGTGGGTTCAAATTTCTCCTTTCATTTGCGTTATGATGATTCTATTTGTTCATAACTCTTCATACGAGACTTTGGCTTGGTCAGATCATTCCTTCTTTACTTTACTAGCTCCTGATTCACTTTACTTTTTGAAACAAGGAAAAAAAAACGCATGTCAAGCACTCATTTACACACCACACGATACACACACATACGCGATACACAACACACACACACACACACACACACACACACACACACCCCACACACACACATGACATACACACAGACAAACACACGATACCACACACACACACACACATGATACACACACACACACACACACAATTCCACCATTACTTTATGAGATTTTGTTAGCCCTCTGCATCTCCAAAACCATTCTGTCCAGAGCCAGCTGCTTTCCTTCCACTGCCTCTTCAAGTTCAGCAATTCTCTGTGTGGCAGCAGCAAGTTTTGTCTGGTAGTGCAGCGAAGTCTGAACATCCGATTCCTAGACACATAAAAAAACAACAACACAATCACAGACAGAACTACTATCAACATTCATTCATGACATCTGAATAATCTTGAACCATCTTGTTTGCACTAAAATATTAAATTGGCATTGTTTTTTCTATTATGACTTAACAAAAATAAATAAAATAAACTTGATCACAGATGTTGGCACAACACTGAAATCACTCTATATCCTTGGAGTTATAACATCTTGGCACTAAAAGAATAAGGAATATACTGTGCATTTATTTTTCATCCCTTAATATGTATTCACTATCATCAATTCATATACATCAACCTTCATTTTTTCTTTTTCCTTCTTTAAATGCATACTACACAAAATGCATTTTCTCCAATACCATAATTGTTGTACTCATTAACAGCAGTGAAAATGAGAAACACAATCAGTTAGCAGTAAAGTTACCTAAAACAACATTATCAGTTTTTAATGGGAATCTGTAAAAGTCAATATGATGGAGTGTGGAGACTTGGAAACTGAATTAGAGAATTTTACATATCATGGAACAAAGCTTCGTTACTTTTAAACTTACCACCATGCCTGAACAGCAGAACTGATTCGTTTACTGCCCAGTTTTTTTTCCACTGAGTATCCCTTGAAATCATTTATCTTCTCTATCCAGACCAGATGACATACACTGAACTATGTGCAGACACCCTTTTTAACACACTGGGGGCTCCCCTATAAGGTAAGGCAGCTGAAAGGATTGACTGTCTTGTTGACCTGGGCCATAATCCTAAGATACTTTTTTTTCCAGGTGGCAGTCAGCACCCTTTACGCGATGCACTGGACCAATAGTCAATGTTGCAGTCTAAAATCTTGTGCACAAACATCAAACTCTCCGTGTATCCAGAACATACTAGTTATCTCTTTTATGCATCCAGTAATGAAGCTGTAAATGTTAAGTTTAATCTGTGCATAATAATCATCACTGAATTGTATTACCAGCAAAAATTAAAAAAAGGAATTTTACTGCTAAATGTAGTTTGGACAATGTACTTACCAGCCAAAAAAAAGGTCTTGTCCCTACTTGGCATGGAAATTGCCATATCATCAGGATACCCCCCCCCCCCCCCCCCCCCCCCCAAAAAAAAAAAAAAGGAGAGCATAGAACGAATCTTGTCCCATAAAAGTGATTGCCCATAAGGAGTTCGCTTCATTATGCCACACTAAAACATAACTCAGATTTTGCATGTTTTTCAGCCATGCAGGGAGGAGGGAGGGTTTTCATAGTGTTTGTATTGTGCAATTCTAGTTAGAAATTACTAATTACCTTTTCATACACCTTTCAGGACTTTTATTCATCACATTCAAAATGCTCGGCCGTAAAAGTAAGTTTTTAAAAGTGTTCTGAAAATGGTAAGGTGCCCTAGTTTTGTGGAGTGGGAAGCAGTGAGTTCCAAACGCTGGGACAGCAAAATTAGTGTCCCAGGCAGGGAAAAACCTTAACAGTTCACTACCTTACATCATGTGGCTATGAGACTTTATTCTAAATTGAATAATTAAAAAACAGTAGTGCAGAGATGACAATCAGGGATGTAAGAAGGGAAAGAAGGGTGTAGGAAGAAAAGATGTTATAAACGAATACTTTTGCAGCTGACCTACCTCTGCTGACCACTCATCTCCACTGGTCAGAGAATAGCGGTCACTCTGAAACAGGTTAGTATTTAGTGCAAGTCACATGCAGGGTTAATTAATGGAAATCCACATCAAAAAAATCATGCAAAACATTTTAACATTAAACAAATCTGTTCATCAACTTCTTTTTTTAAAGTCTGCTTGCAAATCATAAATGTGTTAAATAAAATAAACAAATCAAACACTTGCTTTTTAAAACTCAACAAATGAGTTAGGACAACACAAAAAAAGAACAGAAAAAAGGAGCAACTCTAATCAAAAACTCATCTCAAAAGATCATTTTGCAAATGGGTCAAATAGAAAATATGATATTCAAATTCAATGTCATCATGTTCTTTCTGAATGAATGTATTCAAACGAATAAGGAATAGAAGATTGAAGCACAAACTATAGTGGATCATGCAGAACTCTAAAACATTTTCTTGAAACTTGATGGTCTAAAGAATAATACAATTACAACCTAAAAAGTACACGTTTGCTGAAACTTCCAAAATACTGACAGGGTAAATTTTCCTTTACAATCTTGATTGCAGGGATGTATCAGTAATTATAGTCAACTGATGGTCTGCCTTGGAGAATTTATTTCATTACTTACTATTTCACTTTAGATTATTTCAATGAATAGAAATGTTTTCAACCTTCTAAATTTTATTGAAAGATTCCTCCACATTTCATATGCAAAGATAAGTGTATTAGAACTTGCTATGAATATTAAGTATTGATACTGTTTATTATGCTTGTGTCTATTGTACATATTCTGAATTATATACTAGAGAATGTTATAGACACAATTAAGAATTCAGTCAACAACTCAAGAAAAAGAGTATATGAGATTTCAGAAGAAGGAAAGAAAAAGAACAGACTTAACAAGATCACTTGACAGGATAATAATGAAAACAACACACTCAAACGATGAATAAATCATTCCAGATATAAAATATTTCAGATTTCTGTCAAGCTTACCCAAACTATGCGACACAAAAGTGAAAAGTTTTTCCCTCTCTAACACAGAAGACCAGGTTTCAGTGGAGTACGATCTGTACTCGCTTACAAAGTAGCATCCCCCTCATCCACCCTGTCCCTTCTTCTTCATGCACATTTTTAACGTTCTTTCATTTTTCTTTCATAGGTTGCCTTTCATTAACAATACCTGGAGTTCAGATCCACTCCTATAAAATCCTCTGTAACCATGCTGCATTTGTAATTCTCTCTCTTTTTTTTGGGTCTCATTTTTAACATGCTTAAGTGCCATTTGACATCACAGACTACATGACCATGAACACACACACACACACACCACACACACACACACACACACACACACACACACACACACACTGACACACTAAACACATAAAATAGGAGAAATAAGGGAAAGAGATTTATTGTGTGATTTGTTGTTACAAGGGTCATACTTTATACCTCAGTTTGAAAAACACACAAATAATGAAATTATGATAACGATATGACATAATTGCATATAAATTACCACTGACATGACAACATTCATCATCATGCTTATTTATAAATAGCTTGAAAATGACACATGACAACATTCATCATCATGCTTATTTATAAACAGCTTGAAAACCACATCTATAAAAAATGAAACTAATCATGTCACCTCTCCAGTAAAGGAATGGAGATCAGATAGAGAAGACACATGGCCTGGTTGGGGACCTCCAAATCATTGGTGCTGTTTCTGTGAAGAATCCATGCTGTGTGTCTGGTCATCATCTGCTTTCTTCTTCCGAGCCCGCTTCTTGCGAAATGCAGCCAACTGGAAAACAAACATTATTCTCATGTGCAAATGCAAATATCTGCTACTTAGAGTTAGAAAAAATCTAAGGAAAGCTTGACAACAGCAGGTCTTCAGAGAAGAAACCCCCCTCAGACCAGTGTTTTAGCCCTGCACATCCCTATACTTTAAAGGGAACGGGCTGTTTCCATGTCATGACTCCAAGATGCCCTTCTGCTGTCAGCCTTTTTTTCCCTTGTAACTGGCATTCAAACCAGCATTTTCTGGGTATTTCAAGGCGTGCCTATTCAGACATATTCTTACCCACATCATTATCAGACATCTGATGAAAGTTGAGAAATTCAAGCCCTATGAAATTCACTTTTGTTCCTACTCATCCAGATCCAGTTGGAACTCTTTTCAGCTACGCCTGCAATTGCCTCCAGGTTCTGATCTTCTTTCTACCAGAAACTGCAAGTTGTTTCATAAAGTTGTAAGCTGATGAGCCGACAAACTCTCTTGCTCTAATCTCTGGCAAGGACTTTGGCTTGAACGCCAGATTCCCCTTAAGCTCCTGGCTACTGGGATACTTCTCAGATTTACAAATGTGAGTTTGCTCTATTTTTCTTTCATATTTGCACAGTGTATTCAATCGTCAATTTGCTTTGACGAACCCGAGTCAAGTACATTATCCAATCTCATGCCACTCTTCCTGATGGTCTTTGGGTGGTTCTCCCTTTCTGGAAGGTCTGTTGTAAATTCGCTTCTTCCACTACATCAAGTAAATACCCCCACCCCCCTCTCTCCCCTAAATCCATGTTCTGGATGTCACAGCTGTTCAACGACCATGATTTGTGCCTCCTGTAGAACAAATCATTGAAATCAGATAAATATTACTTTACCAATGTTATACATGAACTATGACAAACTAATGTACATTAAAAAAAAACCAACAACCTGAAAACTAAATTACTGCGGATTAATATCCTTAGCCTAAAAATGAGTTGTGTCATATATTACTAACATTTTGGAAGTCTTTCAAGAGGGACTGAATGGCAAACAACAACAAAAGAACAGAATATAAAGCTATCAGTCACAGTTTTTCATCAACTAAAATGATGAGATTTTAACCTATATAGTAAAATCACTACAGGTTTCTACACCTTCAGTTACAATATAGGGTGTGGGGAGAAAGTTGTTGTTGTTACATCTATGACAGAGCCATCCATTTCATCTCTTTTCTATCCACAGTCACACCCTGCTTTGTCCTACGTGGTCTTAGCACAGAAAATTCGCAGGGAGTAATCAATATCAAGTCGTCATGAGACAATCCACCAAAGAAGACACTACACTGATGCTCAGACACTTCAGTGATATTGATAATTCAGTGGTGCCTTTTCTGATTACCAATATTTACGCAGAACATCACCAACTAAGCCCCCTGCTGACGATAATAATTGCGTTATTATTGAGCCATTATCATAGAGCCAGTGTGAATTAACATCCCCCTCCAAAGGGAGCCACCACATCTGTACAAAGACAATCCTAATGAGTTTGCCCCCCCCCCCCCCCCCTTTTAGTTCCCCCCACCCCCACCCCAATGTTTTTGTGACCCCCTAACAAGTCAGAGACCACTTTTTTTGTACCGAGTCTGACCCCCTCATTTCTAGAAAATAACTATAGTATAAATGCCTCATAAGGGTTAGTCCTACAATGTGCAAGATTTACATTTTTCACCATCAAATTTTATTTGCCAGTCATACATCCACTCAACCAACTTGTTGCAGGTTTATAACCTTCATCTATTTCATAATTAAAAACACTACATCAACTTTGGTATTACAATAAACGGTTAAAAAAAAGTTTAAATCAAACATCAATTGTGTTCCAATTTACTGGATAGGATGTTGTGGGTTTACTTTAAATCAAGTGATCTGTTGTGGAAGAAAAATTTCATTAATCACAAAAAGTTTCTGAATTGAAGACAAAACATTTGCCAATGTGGCTAAGAGCACTTAAACCCTGTGGGCGGCAACAGGTAACGCTCAATTTAGAGGGTCGGTAGTAGTGCTAGTAGGTTTAGGGTTATGTCATGACATGAAATACCCACCCGTAGCACTGTTTGTGACATCTAAATCTTCTGGCAGACAAGTCAAATTATCTCTCCACTAGTCCTGTCAAGAAATCAATTTTGTATGGTGTAAGTGAAGAGACAGGTGAGAAGCAAGCTTCAGTACAGATCTATTGTACTTCTACCTTTCCCTTTACACAATCACACCTTTACTATATCATATGTTTACTACATGTTTATCATTCTACCCTTCCTTCTCTTTTGCTTTCCTCACTTTTGTTTTTTTTTCCACAATGGAATCCTAACAGAATGCTGTCTTCCTAAGGTATGTAAAACTTGTCATCAGCATGTAGGCACTATGCATGGTCAACATGGAAATGATAAGTCTGCTCCCTTTAGTTTTGTTTTTTTAAATATATGCAGATATAAAGTGATTTATTTAGGAATGTGTGTGTATGCTGCAGAGTGACAGTGTGAAAAAGTGACAAAGAGCAAGTCTGAGGTGTTTCTGTTCCAAGTTCAGTCCAGGAATGAGTGAATGGTTGAAAATGAAAGTATGAAACATGACATTTTTTGTTTTTATGCACTCTTTAAAGCACACAAGGACAAAATATTTTTCTGTTGATACCCTTGCAAACAAACAACTTATCTTATATTGCATTTCTTTCTGATACTGTGACAGGCCTCAATTACACATGTGCAGAATATGCTACACTGGCATACCATTACATGGTGTCAGAAGTGTAAAAGTAGAGAAGAAAACCACGACCATGGCAGAGACTGTCATCGTAAGGACACCAGATCCGCTCTGTGTCAACAGCAGCAACCCCAGTGCTGAATGGAGCAAGTGGAAGATGAAGTTCAACATCTTTCTTCAGGCTACTGGCGCAACAACAAAGCCCAACGTCGTCAAGGTAGGACTTCTCCTAAACCACATCGGCGATGAAGGCATCGAAATCTATTCGAATTTTGCCTACCTATCAGCCAGAGACAACCCTGAAAATGCTGACGAAAGGCTCCCAGCAGAAGACAAAAATGACTACACAACCGTCCTGCGTAAGTACGACAATTTTTTAACCGCCGCGACCCCCAATTGATGCTGAGGAACAGTTCTGGTATAATCTGCGTAGAGAACCGTCCCAGACATTCGATGCATGGCTACGCACTGTAAAAGAAAAAGCTAGTGCATGCAAATTTGACAACGTCAACACGATGGTTAGAGACAAACTGGTATCTCTTGCCATGACACATTGCAAAGATGAAGCTGTATGACGTGGGAGCTGGACTCACCCTTCAGAAAACAGTTGAAACTCTTTCTGTGAGAGAACTGACGAAGAAAGAACTGGCAAATACGAAGTCGGCAACAGTGGACGCCCTGCAGGCTGCAGAAAAGGCGAAAGGGTCATTGTCGCACAAAAACGGCCACAATCAAACGGCACGCAGTCATCCAACTGGAGGGTCAGTGAAGACCAATACATGTGGTTACTGCAACCGACGACACCCTATAGGCAGAAAAACTGCCCTGCTGCAAAAACTCACTGCAGAAAATGCAACAAAGTGGGACACTTCGCTATTGTCTGCAGAAGTTCCTTGGCAGTCAGAGAGGTACAAGAAGAAAACCAGCAAGTCAAAAACTACTTTGTTGGAGGTGTACAGGCGAAGACACCATCAGATCCAGGCTGGCACATCAGACTGAAGATAGGATCTCAGGAACTCACCTGGTGTATCGACACAGGAGCCCAAGTTTCTGTGATGCCAGACCACATCTTCAAACCAGCATATGGGAAATTACACAATCCCGACCGTCAGCTCCTTGGACCTGAGACCAGCGTCTTGAGATCAAGGGTTTCGCCTTCATCAAGCTTTCTCACGGGAAGACCCACATAAGTGAGAAAGTTTACATTGGCAAAAGCTCCAAATTACTGCTTGGTATGCCTGCAATCCAGAACTGGGACTGATCCATGACATTCCTGGTGCATTCACCGTGCGTGCGATACGCACTATGCCAAGCAAAGCAAAGCACCAGACACGCCAAAGTGGAATCAGCCTCCTCCGAAGTTCTGGTCCAAAGAAGATGTGAAGATAAAATATCCACAACTCTTTGGAGGACTGGGTGAACTCGAAAATGAACAACATATTGAGCTCAAGACAACGCCAAACCATTTTGTCAGACAATCCCAAGAAGAGTTCCCATCCCTCTGTTGGAGAAAGTGGAAGCAGAATTGGACAGGATGGTCAGCAGCAATGTCATTGAACCAGTAGAGACACCAACAGACTGGTGTGCCCCAATCGTTGTCGTCCCAAAGCCAAATGGAGACGTCAGAATCTGCGTGGACCTGACGAAGCTGAACACAAGTGTGAAAAGAGAAATCTACGCCATGCCTTCGTAGAGGAAACTCTGAACAAGATCGCCCATGGCAAAGTTTTCTCCAAACTTGATGCAAACTCAGGGTTTCACCAAATCAAACTGGACGAAGAGAGCTCAAAGCTTACAACTTTCATTACTCCCTTTGGGCGCTACAGGTTCAAAACGCCTTCCCTACGGCATCTCTTCAGCGCCAGAATATTTTCAAGTAGATTTTCCCATCTATTTGTCCCAAGTATAACGTCAAATTACTTGGAATTTCTAGCCTTGTCATGACCTACTTTAGGCCACGTTCTCAAGGTGGTTAAAATAGCATAATACACAAGCACAAATTTGAGCCAGGACTTGCTTTAACTTTACATTGTATTGTCTTTATTACCATTTATTTAAAAAAAAATGTTTACAAACAACACGGCACATCACCATAATGTGTGTAAACATAAAAATGCGAAATCATCATTGCTTCTCAGACGCAGCCCTTAGCAAGTTCAAAATCTCGAATGACTAAAGGCAACGAACGTCAGTATATTGGCGAATCTGGTCAATCAGCGGCGACTAAACTATTGCTCTTGCCCGATGACCTACCTAACATGCGAAATACAATTAACTACTATATCAGTATATGACGGTGAAAATACAACCTGACACGTCAACGCCTGCAGTAGACAGAAGAATGAGCACTAATTCATTACTTCAACATTTTGCAACAACAAGAAATACTATGTGCAAAAGAAAATCTTATTTCCATCAATAGATATGCACCTTTTCCTTGCCAGCGGCAAGTTTTTTTTGCGATCGTCTTGTTCCATAATCTTGTATCAAGTTCTGTTACGAATGAAGTTCACGAATACATCTGCGGCCATCATGAATAAGACGCCATTCTGTCTCCGATTAAGAAGAGTGGTTTATTTACAAGTCTGAATTGTGAGAATTATTTCCCTTGTACGCTACCCACATTCCCCGAATTTCAATGAATCGTGACAGTTCAAAACGCACTCCCACGTACTCACACGCGCGCACGCACGCACGTACGCACGCACGCACGTACGCACGCACGCGCGCGCGCGCGCGCGCGCGCACGCACACACACACACACACACACACACACACACACACACACACACACACACACACACACACACACACACACACACACACACGAGTTTGTATAATTATTCCTTTTGATAGCATTGCTTACTTGCGTGTGTGTGTGTGTGTGTGTGTGTGTGTGTGTGTGTGTGTGTGTGTGTGTGCACGCGCGCGCGCGCGTGTGTGCGTGAGTGTGTGCGCGTGCGTGTGTTTGTGTGTATGTGCGCGCGCGCGGCATTAACACCAGTTATGTTGATTGAAAGCAGTTCGCGCAACTTGGCGCTCACACACTCTCAGAAGCCCAAAGTCACCGAAGTGCAACAGAATCATCAGCCTGTTCTACACGGGGGTCAGCTCGCGACTCCCGCGTACCAATCTAGGCTCCCCTGCTGAATACTTGCCCCTCTGGATACTGCCCTTGTACCCTCCATTTGTTCATTCGATCTGGCCTTTTATGCGTTTTGTTTTCTTTCTTTTTCTCTTTCTTTGTTTTCCCTCCCCTCCCTCCTCCCTCCTCCCCAACCCCCTCCTATTTTTTTTTTTTTTCGTTTTTCTTTTCTTTTTCTTTTTCACCTTTGACACCTCCATTTGGGGTAGGCCTATAGCATGACCTGTTTTGTGATAGTGGCGTTGTATCTTTCATATCGCGCACACGTTCCGATTCAAAACATCATCTGAAAAGTATGCGGCTGCACATGGTATCGGTTTGTATAGTGGACAGAAACGAGTTTGTATAATTATTCCTTTTGATAGCATTGCTTACTTGCGTGTGTGTGTGTGTGTGTGTGTGTGTGTGTGTGTGTGTGTGTGTGTGTGTGTGTGTTGTGTGTGCACGCGCGCGCGCGCGTGTGTGCGTGCGTGTGTGCGCGTGCGTGTGTTTGTGTGTATGTGCGCGCGCGCGGCATTAACACCAGTTATGTTGATTGAAAGCAGTTCGCGCAACTTGGCGCTAGTGCTGCATTAAAGCTTAGTACTGGTTGTGTTGATGGAGGCATGTCCTCACCTCCCATTTACTGCATGCCAAATTTGGTGTTTGTGTTGGATTAACGCGTAGTACTGTCTGTGTTGTGGAATTTGCACAATGTGTTGTCAGTGCTGTATTAACACTTAGTATTGGTTGTATTGAGCACGCAAGTTTCGCACAATCTGGTGTTAGCGCTGCATTAATGTTTAGTACTTGTTATGTTGATTGAAGCAGGTTCACACTTCCATTTCCTACATTGCTAGCTTGATATGAATTAGTGGTGCATTATAACTAAGTAGATCTACTGGTTGTGTTGATGGAAGCAGATTTGCAGCTTCCATTTACGGATAGCATTACCACATTAATGTTTGTATTGTTTGTAGGAATCGTAGATTATTTGTGCTTTCACTTCGTGGGCATCGCTAATTTGGAGTTAAATCTGCATTAATGACTAATACTGTGACACAGTATTATGCTTCAGATGGAAAGAAAAAAAAATAATGTTCATTGTATTTTTTCAAGCTGAGAAGTTTGTTTGCCGCTTTGATTTACCCACCATTTTACATTATTTTAGTCTTCTTTGTCTTCAGTTTTTAACATTAACGAAGGCATATCATATATCGGAATGCGCGCACACGCATGCATTCATGTGTGCGTGCGTGCTTGTGCGCGCGTGTGTGTATGTGTGTGTGTGTGTGTGTGTGTGTGTGTGTGTGTGTGTGTGTGTGTGTGTGTGTGTGTGTGTGTGTGTGTGTGTGTGTGTGTGTGTGTGTGCATGCAAACGTGCGTCTGTGTGATGTGTGGTCGTGCTTGCGGCAGGTTGGAAGGAATGATAATTGGTGAGAGAAGAATTGCCCACGCACGTGTGTGGGGTGTGTGGGGATATGTGAGCGTGCGCATTTGTGTACACACGTGCGTGTCTGTGCAGTTGTGTGTTCGTAAGCCTAAGCCGTTTGCGCATCCGAAGATTCCTCCAAGTCAGTTCTGGTGAGAATCACGTCTCTCTCTCTCTCTCTCTCTCTCTCTCTCTCTCCTCTCTCTCTCTCTCTCTCTCTCTCTCTCTCTCTCTCTTTCACACACACACACACACACACACACACACGCACACACACACACACACACACACATATATATATATACACACACACACACACACACACACACACACACACACACACACACACACACACACACATATATATATATTGTGTATATATATGTGTATGTGTGTGTGTGTGTGTGTGTGTGTGTGTGTGTGTGGTGTGTGTGTGTGTGTGTGTGTGTGTGTGTGTGTGTGTGTTCAAGTTCGAAAAAGGTTGTATCAGTCTTGAGTACATGTTAATTTGAGTTTGAGCATTTCTCTAGTTGTTGCTGTGTACATGTGTCATGTACAAGATAGATGAGCAAGATTGGAGCAGCCTTTTTACAGGGACATGTCTCGTTGTTTGTTCTGTGTGCTCTGTGTTGGTATTTCCGCTAGACGATTTGTTTGTCGTACACCGCAATAGTTTGGAGTTGTGCGCGTGCACTTTATATCACGCTGGGAGGAAAAGATACCCCACTAATTCGTTATTTACTGTTTTCTATTCCCTGCCTCTTTTAACATCAAAGCTTAGGTTTTCCTGTTTGCTGATGTTACAGACTACCAGTAAATCAATGGTGCACCGATTGCTCAAAGTTCAGCAGGATCTCGAGAAACTGTAGGCACAGGAATCGACATGATAGCTGAAGAAAAATGCCACACCTTTGCCATCTCAAAGGGAAAGAAAACCTAGCCTTCGCCAGCTGCTAGGAAATGTACGGCCAGTCTCCGTCAAGCGTCAACAGTGCAAAGTTCCTCAATGACGAACTGACCGAAGATGTACACTGTAATTCCCATCCAGTCCTCGGCTTTGAAGGCTAACAGGATCTCAACCTTCTAGCGTCAACAGAAACATCCATGGCTGCTCCACCAGAGTTTATACCAGATGCTACAAGGATCTCATTCAGCCTGTCTTGCAGTGCACCTCTTCATTTTGGAAACCCTACCAGCAACACCTCATTAATACGGTAGTTTCAGTTGAGCGTGTCCAGCCACCAGACTGCATCAGTCAAAACTTTTGTGCCACCTACAGTACCTCTGAGCTTGTTTTCAGATACGAGCTGGAACCTCTTGAGAACTGGAGGAAAACAGCAAAGGCCTTCAGGGATGGGCAATGGCTTTCTTGACCTTTGAACCGTCGATAGTAACCCCCCCTCCCCCCGCCTCATCCAGACTAGATGACCGCCCGAGTGGAATGAAATAGCAGACAGTCTTGCAAAAGGA
This sequence comes from Conus ventricosus, assembly GCA_018398815.1. Lineage (NCBI taxonomy): Eukaryota > Metazoa > Mollusca > Gastropoda > Neogastropoda > Conidae > Conus > Conus ventricosus. The sequence goes on from CM031597.1 coordinate 80,224,806, forward strand.
GCAAATAGAAACGCTGAAAATTTATCGAACAATCCCTTAGATTTGTCCTCTTGTGAAATAATCCGTTTTATGGACAAGTATATATATATATATATATATATATATATATATATATAATATATATATATATATATATATATATATATATATATATATATATATATATATATATATAATATATATATAATATATATATATATATATATATATATATATATATATATATATATATATATATATATATATATGTATATATATATATAAGACATAAGAGCAAGCTTGTTTATAATTGAATATTTCTTGCAGTCATTGCAACACCAAGCTGCTCTGTAAGTTGCTGGAAAGGTGCTCGGTACTTATCCTTGGAATTTATTAGTTTATTGTAATATAGTCCCGTGCGGATTCATTCCAAGAACTGGCCCTCAGCACTTGTGTCTTAATAGGTTATCTTTTTATATTTTCTACCTTTCACAAGAAAATGTAGCTTGTTTTGCTCTTTCATGATTTTCTTTTGCTTCTTAGGTGGCACTTTTTTATTTTATTTTTTAAACTCAACAAACATACTACGGTATTGCACACCAGCCTTTTTCTGGGACAGCATTCTTCTTAAAACCGAAAAAAGGCAGAGGAGTAAAGTTACAACTTTCCGCGGTCACTGAGGAGAAACAATCAGGTTTTGAAATATCGGTATCTGACCGTTAGTGAGTTTCCTCCCCATTGGAGATTGTCTCCCCCTTGGAGACTATAAGCTTGCTGAAGGCTCATTTTGAGAAGCATTTATTTTATTTTTCCCCATTCACCCACCAAGCACATACTGTTAGTTAGGCAGAATTATCTACCACTGCAGATATGAATGCTTATCTCCCCCTATTTCTTCAATCTAAGACATAAGAGCAAGCTTTGTTTATAATTATATATATATATAAGCAGAATTTTGTTTTTAAAAAAGGCTAATTTACCATCGTGCCCTGGGCACATTGTTAGATTAATTCATAAACTAAGGCTGAATACTTGGAAGACTAAAGATTCTCATGGTATTACTTGTGTCTGCAGAGAAAACATTTCTGTAAATCATCTTTTGTTTGAATGCTCAGTGTTGACCTCGCTCTATCAGGTAAAAGGTATTGAACTGAGTAACTTTGATAATGTCATTACTGTCTTATATGGTTCATATGTTGCTGAAATTGCCATGGTTATTTTGCAGTCACAGGTTGCAAATTTTTTTTAAATAAAGATCAACAATTTTGTATACCACAAGGGTACTTCACTTATGTCAATATGCAAATATCAGATGTGGGTTTGAAAGAACTAACATGGATGATATGTTGAGTGTGGAGGGTTTTTTGCTTTTCTTTCTTTCTTTTCTTTCTTTCTTTTTTTATTATATATATATATATATATATATATATATATATATATATATATATATATATATATATATATATATATAGGTGTGTCTCTATTTGACACCAAGAGCACAGACACAATTAGCCGTGTCTCCCTGATGAGTCCGATCCAGCGGACGAAAGGCCTAGGAGCAGGCAATACAAATAAATGTGCCTTTGAGAGGGATTACGATGGTTCCCTCAGGCAGCTAGTGAAGGGCTTCTCATATTTATAATATATTTCCCCATTTTCTTCATCTTCAAAATTTTTTTTTATTTATTTATTTTTTTAAAAGTTCAAATCTTTGTCAAGTCATTACTATAACGACTGAAGAATTGTGAGCCTGCACTTGTTTTCCCCCACTACTTAATTGTTCAGCATTATATATATATATATATATATATATATTTTTTTTTTTTTTTAAAGAAGTGTCTAATATCATCTGGCGATGAAAAGACATTGAATAAACCACTAAACTGAACTGAACTGGCTGCCCGAATAGATGCTGTCTTTCGTGTCTTTCGTGGTTCTAGTGTGTAACTGTGGAAGTGGTGATGGATAAGAGAGAACAGCAGGGCAATGGGGAGGGGGGAAAGGGGACTTCGTCACCATGCTGGGGAATTTGAGCCACCTAGATAATCAGCACTACTGGTGTGGAAAGAGGGCAAATGGCAGATAGGAGCACTTGTCTGGCGATAGGAAAGGGCGGGCACTGGATGTGAGGGGGGTGGGGCCAGAGAG
>CM031597.1:80234432-80271932 GCA_018398815.1 Conus ventricosus
GAACCTGGGCATTTGACTTAAGGAGAAAAAGGAAAACAACGGTTTTTTTTCTGAGAATAGCTTCTTCCGTTTTCGTTGTCTGATTTCGGCAGTCTATTAATGACTTAAACACACCAAACGTAGAATAAAATGTTTGAAATTTCTGTGTACGCCAAGATCACCCGAGAATCAGTGAGTCTGGATAACTTTAAGCATTCTTCCACATGCCCAGTGTTCATCAACGTAAGCCTTATTGTTTAAGGGAAACACGCAGAAATGACAACGCCTGTTATATGACACTTAACTGATGCCAAGGTCGTGACAGTCTATGTTTGAAAATTGACAATTGATTCTTAAATCAGTGTACACCACGTTGAAATCAGTCATTACATTCACGTGAAATCGCGATTTACACTGCTAAATAAATTGTATTCACTGTGACAGTCTATGTTTGAAAATTGTCAATTGATTCTTAAATCAGTGTACACCACGTTGAATCAGTCATCACATTCACGTGAAACCGCGATTTACACTGAGAAATAAATTGTATTCACCGTGTCCTTGAGTTTTGGGGGAGGTCGATATGGCCCCGAAAGCTCCGAGTTCTCTTGACGCTGAACCGTAGGCCAAGGTTTGTTAAAGTCCTTTAACCTTTTGTTTTTCCTTAACAATGAAAACGAATGCTACAATTGTCAAACTAAGGTGCATCAAAGTCAGTCAAACCTTATAAGCTAAAGATATAAATACGAAGGCTTTATACCGTTCCCTTGATCATAGCTGACTTAGAGCCAGGACTAAGGTCAAAGTGATCAATCTTATCCAGCACACTTTCAAATTATGATCGATCATCTCTTGCAGACGGGACTGTTGCCATTGTGCTGTCATGGCGGGTCAAGCCCGCGTGGCAATTGGTCCTGCGGTTTGCAAGACATGGCTACTAACTCTAGCCAGACAAGAGACGGTGGCAGGTGACTGACATGGCTCCCGTATTATGAATTAGAAAAGAATTCTGCACTTCCTGTCTACATGCACGGTTAAAAAAAATCCTTTTTATTTTGATCCGTTTGTCTTTTGTTAGTTAGTTAACGAGGCTGCGCTGAAGTAATGACGCACTGAAAGGCAACAACTACGTGAACACCCCTAGTAGGGCACTTAGGAGAGCGCGGACCTCCACCAAGATCTAACGGATCCCGGATCCACCCTTTGACCTGAATCCGCACCAACATTCAATGAGCTCCTCCTGGGCCACAATCCATCTTTCCACCAAGTTTCTGCTTCGTTAAAATCGGCTGGGGGAGTTTGGCATAATTTTTGCTGACAGACAAGCCAACAAAAAATGCGGCTAAAAAACGTCCTTGGCAAGGTAATAATTAAACAAATAAATTGGAAAAAAAGAAACTGGCATATGGATAAATAATCAATTAACCAAGAAACGTAACCAGCCCACCCAACCCTTTCCCGTCGCCTTGCCCATCGCATTCCTCCAAAACACTGAATAAAAAGACAAACATTTCATTTTACAACATGCTCGGTGTACTTTGCCCAGCCGGTCACAGAGGACCATTGCAGGGCTGTTTCCATGTCAAAACCGACCATATTAGTCCTCCGCCCCTCCCCCAAGTTAATTTCAGACGTCAAAAACGGGCTTGAAACCGGATCTTTTAGATCAAATGAAAATTTACTTGTCTTAGAAAAAAAAAATCACATCGTCGTATCTGATGGAGCATCTCTGAAAAGGGTCTTCGTGGAGTCTGCTGTACAGTGCTTTTGCCACGCTGATCTCAACGCTCTACAAGAACATGAGAGGTTCATCTTATGATGGGCACCATTGGCCCTCCTCACTTTTTAAAAGATACAAGTGTGTGTGCAAAAGAAGTGATCTGTATGTACTCGGCTCAAAACTATTTCTTCTGTGCAGCCATCAGTGTCAGTTCACGGGTCAGAACAAGTTTTGTCACCCGTTTGTGTGTTCCAGTCCTCTTTCCAGAGGCCTTTACCGTAACTAAGACCTGGGTTTTAGGGCTGTGTAAGGGATAGATTATCTGGGCAATTTTCTTGTGGCAGTTTTGGCGAGATTATTGGCCACCACATTGTAGTTTTGGCGAGATTATTGGCCACCACATTGTCTTGAAAGTCCAAATGACCGAGAATCTTGTGATAACAATGCTGTGTCCATCTGAATTCAGAGAGGTGTCAAGTTTATTTTTTTAAAAAGGAGTTCAAGGTGGTTGATTTTACGGTCAGCCCCCTCCCTCCCGAGCAGAAAGAGAGTCGGAGGGAATGAGAAAGTCCTTATACACAGGCTGACTGATCGTCTTAAGTAGGGACTACCAGGACCACAGTTGTGAGTTCAGAAGTATAGGTGAACCTCTCTGAGGGAATGTGTTTTCATGACAATGCTGGAGAAGAAGCAACTGTGTTATACGCAACAGTCGCAACTCCATCTTCAGGTTTGGAGCCGTCCATGGCTATTCTTTGAAAGGATGGAAATTTGGAATGAAACTCGGAAAAAAGGGTCTTGTACACCAGAAACCTAATGGAATTCTTGCAGAAAGAAGCGAGATCAAAGTGAATTTCCGGTGTTGAAAATGTCTTTGATGGATTGTCTTTACACTCGAAAGATCAGAACAATCAGAGCTCAATGTCATACAGATGTAGAAGAATACGTCTTTCTAACGGTGGAATAAAAATGGGAATTTTGGTTGAAAAACACAGTCATAAGCATGATTCTCAGATCCAGAACAACAAGTTCCAAAAATGGCTTAAAGTGAGTTTTCGTCCACGATTGGAGGTAGGTGATAATCCTGCCTAGCGGACAGACTGTACGCAGGGGTAGAACTGAACTCACCAAACTAAGAAGAAGCTTTTGATGGTGTCACAGAGCCATACTTTTGAGAAGACGGTCTTAAAGAACTATAAACAGCTGAGTCATACCCAAAGTTTGGAGCGGATAAAAGCCGGTTAAAGATGAAGAAGAGCTGTTCTATCTGCGCCTCAATCAGTGTTTGCCAAGCTCGAAGAATATTCATTTTTCTGACAACTTGTTTGAACTGGATGTATGACTTTCAAAGCTGAGTTTTTGATCGAATATAACCCTTAAGAATTTGGCTTCTTTACAGCTGAAATGACACATTTGACCATCCGAGCTTTTGGGTCAGCAAAAGCTTGTCAAACTGGAGGAGGAGCGGATACATTGAGAAACTAAAACAATCTTACTCGACCCACTGTGGGATCTTTTTGCAGTAAACATCCAAAACTAGCTCATAAGCTGTGTTCTTCTTTAAGATTTTCTTCGACATACTCCAACATAAAGTTGCAGTCGTGCGCCTGCATATGTGGTCCCAAGTAAATAGGGTACAAAGTTGAATGGACAGAACTCGTGACCGTGGCTTACTGCGATAGCTCTATTCAGGACGAGTAAGGATGCTTGCACGAGTGACACCAACTCCTTCCTGGTAGCGGAACTTGAAACTGTCGATCAGCCAGAAATAGTTTCCTTCATGAAGAGTGAGATATGGCTTCGAAAACCCAGATCATAAATCGAAAACCCAGATAATAAAAGTCCACAAAAAAACCAGCTGTCCATGTCGCATTATTCGCTTCCAACACTGAGCAAATGGCTTCAACATGCCGTCCATTTATAAAAGCGTAATAGTTTCTATACAGACCAAATGGTCCACTCTGGAATGGTTCTTGCAGACACCGCAGTGTTCCCAGAAATCGGTTTCCGGGTTCCACAAGGATCGAGAGTTTACCAATTTTACCATCATTTCACAATAGCAATAGTAGCTGGTCAGAGCGACTGGACAATAATTAGTGGGATTTGTTGAATCTTTTCTGGGATTTGAAATTGGATAAATTAGTGCTTATTGCCAGGACAGAAAGAATCCCGTAGTCCAGACATGACTGTTCGCTTTCAAAACAATGTAGCAGGTTTCAAGATGTTAATTTGATAGCGGAAATCATCAATACCAGGAACAGAATTATTCCTGGTCTGAAGAGCCCATCTGAGTTCACTGACAGAGCCCATCTCGTCAGTATTGTCAAAAGGAAAGATGCAGACTTTTTCCTTTGATGTGTTTATCTTCAAAAGTCGTCGGATTTCGGATTTCTTAGTTGATGAAGAGTTATTTTTGATGGTGGGAGCCAACAGACTGGCAACAGCTTGTAGTGACAAGGGCGTCTGCAAGTTTGAGGCGGTGGATAGACGGAGTTGTGTTTTTTGTCTTTAACTTCCCTCATCATTTTCTGGATTTGTTCCCCTCGGGAGTCTACTGTCACCTTGGGGCAGAAATTCCTCCAAGACTGACGCTTGCTCGTTAGGCAAAAAATTTATGTCGTGATTTTGCTCTGAGATGCTACATACTTTGAACTTGCCCTTTGATGGTCTGCAGTTGACACGATTTTGATCGTGCTTATGTGGATCTGCAACTTGTTTGCCATTTGATTTAAACCAGGATGTTTGGGGCATTTGAGGTTTGTCTGAAGTTGCTGGAATAGTGACTTTCAATGAGAGCGTTTGTCAGGGCTTGAGTTAAATCAGAACTTTACAGAACCTCATCTTCCGTAAGCTCCTTTTGGATGTTCATGGCCAAAAAATCCCAGTCTGGTTCACTGAAATTGAGGTACTCTTGCTGGGTATTGTTTTCTGAGTGCTAATCTTTAAAATAATTGGAAAATGTTATGAAAGAATAACTAAATAAACTTGAGTGCATAATCTAAGCATGTCTTTTGAGGCCACACTCATTTGTTTGAAACCTGTACGACAGAGGGATACATTTAGCTCAATGTGAAATGCCTGTGAGACTGCGACAACAGTGAGGACAAAGAAACACGCTTCTGCTTCATATTTGGAATAAAAATGGACGAACACTACACACATACATCAATAACATTGATCATCAGGCTATCATGTGCAGACGATGAACACGTTGTGTCAACTGAAAAGGGACGGTATCTTTTTTCTTTCAAGATGTTCCTATCACAGGGAGAGAGTACAGTTCTGAATGAGAACACACTGATTGAATTCTTTACAAAATACAACACATCCTATCATTTCAACAACATGTGTATAACAACACAGCTGATCAAAATCGAACACGATTATACGATCAATCGTTTATCATGGCCCCAAACAATCAACATCGTCACAATCATGAACCAGCGCGACTCACTGATCATTTTACACCCAACGCTCCGGTTCTTTTGGTGTGGACGAAAGAAGTACGCAGATATCACTTCAAACAGTTGCCTCTTGGAAATAATTCATAACACAAACTTTTCAATATTGTCTTATTTCAAAAACAAGTCTAAAAAGTAGCAAGAATGTCCTCGCTGTTATTGCAATTGGTGTTGGCAAAAGTTCTATTTAGGTCCCATCACATGTTTTACAAAGAGTCGGATCAGCCTCTAACGAACAAAACGTACAAAAATGTCCACTGTACATTTCCAGGTAAAGACGTTTTGTTACCTCTGTTATAATTAACATATTATCACAATTGCCACTTTACGCAGAAATCAAACGGATTTCTTATGCATATCATTCCGGAAACCAACAAATCAAACGGATTTCTTATGCATATCATTCCGGAAACCAACACACGTTGTCCACCCTGCCGTATAACATTTTAAAAAAGGGAACAAATATTACCAAAAAAGGGATGAAGTGGGGTGGGTATGGGGTCCGGGTGGGGGTTTAAGAGAACTCGAATATCTCTATGTGCAAGTCAAATAACACAGTCTGCAGGTCAAATAACACAGTCTGCAGGTCAAATAACACAGTCTGCACGTCAAATAACAGTGTGCAGGTAAAAAATAACACAGCCCCGACACGTTATTTCCCAAACAACAGTTTCTGAGACATGCGACTATCGAGAAGAAAAACTGAACATTGCATGCCATTGGTTGACGCTCTCACTGAAGATTTGTCCAAGACACTGCGCCCCCGTGTAAAATCAAACCGCTTCTTTCTGAAGTTCACAACCACAGTGCACTAAGTGACCTTCAACGTCAGATCCACCATTTGACAAACAAATCGACAAGTTGATGTCATCATTAAGACATCAACATCCAGATGTCGTCGTCAAAGCCTCAACATTTAGCTGTCAGCACTGAAACATCTAGATGCCGTCATTAAAATGTCTAATCTCGATGCAATCGTTTAACCGTTGACATCTAGATATCATCACCGAAACGTCGACATGTAGATGTCATCTCTAAAACGTAGTCATCTAGATGATATCACTAAAACGTCTACATTTAGACGTCATTCCTAAAACGTCGACATCTAGATGTCATTATTAATATGTCAATATTTGATGTAATCACTAAAACGTCGACAGCTAAATGTCATTAAAATGACAATGTGTCCATTCATTTCATCTACATGGTTACACACATACACTGGATGTAAAGAAAACGTCAAAATTAATGACAAAAGGAATGACGGCATACATTCTTGATACGCTGTTCTCAACGTGAATATAAGTCCGAGTAAATAAGAAGCGCGCGCGCGCGCGTGTGTGCGTGTGCGTGCGTGCGTGTGTGTGTGTGTGTGTTTAACCAGTCGTTTATTTGCAAAGGACACGTCCAAGCCCTCTATTGCCTTGGGGGCCAACGGAAGAAAATAGTACACTAAACATCATAACGAAACCACTGACATCATTAAAAACAGTGTAGACCTGCACCATGACATTCAAGATCAGAAGCTGAAAGTTTCACAGTTGTATGGCGTCTGTTTGGTTTGGACACAATGACATCACACTATGTACCCTCTTCGTTTTTGGAAGAATGGTGTGTGTGTGTGTGTGTGTGTGTGTGTGTGTGTGTGTGTGTGTGTGTGGTGTGTGTGTGTGTGTGTGTGGTGTGTATGTGCACGCGCCCGTGTGTGTGTGTGTGTGTGTGTGTGTGTGTGTGTGTGTGTGTGTGTGTGTGTGTAGTAGTAGTAGTACTTTAATTTTACGTCTTTTCACAAACTATGTGATATTAGACAAGAAAGGAGAGATAGACAGGCAAATAGAGGGAGATAGATAGAGTTTGTTCATGTTGCATACAAGTGTGTGTGTGTGTGTGTGTGTGTGTGTGTGTGTGTGTGTGTGTGTGTGTGTGTGTGTGTGTGTAGGGAGGGGGTGGAGATGGGAGTGAGCGGAGGGTGGTGTACATAAAATCAGAAAACAATCGGACACACAAACGAATAAACAAACAAACCTACACACACTAACAATATCAGATTAAAGCAAATACCTGACTGGACTACAAATCAAGCAGAAAGTAACTTTCAAAGCAAAATCAATATCAGAAAAAATATCTGTCACAGACATGCCTGATAAATATGGCAGAAATGCCTTGAGAGGCACACATTCGAACAAAACATGATCTCTTGTCAATTTTGTTTCCCCGCATATGCATTGTGTTGCAGAGCTATATTTAGTTCTAAAAGCATCCAGTTTCAATCGATGGAATATTGAAACGAAGTTTCTGTATTGATGCATATCATAAATGTGCAGATTTTGGATGCTTTTGAAATGATCAATACTAAAAAGAGGATTATTTTGTGTCTGAACATGAATAACAGCGTTGTTCTGTCCATTTCTGAAATATTCCCAAGCTGTATGTTTTAAAATTTGTTGACTCTCTTTTAAAGTGAACGGTATGGAAATAGTTTGTACCCTCGTTCCATTTTTAGCGCCTTTTTTCGCACATCTGTCAGCAAGTTCATTGCCCGAAATTCCACAGTGTGAAGGAACCCAGAGGAAAGTTTGGTTTGTTGACTGTTATGCTCAGGTCTGTGTTGAGCTGATGTTATTAATTTAATTAGCAAACACCTCCCCTCGCCCATCATGCGAGTGGCTGTTAGGATTGAGCAGCAAATATCAGACCGTACTGACTGCGGGGTTCCAGTACCCTTCTTTCTCCTTTCCTTCCAGTTCCTTCCTTTATTCTCTCCTCCCGGGGCTCCACCCGATGCTGACGCTGTTGGGGCCGCGCACTGGTTGAGGAGCACGTGGACTTTGCTGGGTGTTCCTGGCCCTGTCCGGGACTTTCCGCGACGGCGCCTCGTCCCACCGGAGGCGTCCTCCACTGTCCACGGACCTCCTGCAACGCCCGCGACTGGGTGTGGTTAGCAACTGTATCATACTAATTTGGGGTGTGCGGGTGTGTCAAGGGTGTCGGCCTTGAAAGACTATACTCAGGAACAGACCCGGTCTGGGGTGCCTGAATCGACCCGGTGCTCTCGGAGGACTTTGGAGAGACAGAGGTGTGGGGAACCACGGAAAGCAAGGAAAGGAATGACTGTTGGAAATGATTATTTATGATTATGGTTATGGTGTGTGCGGGGAAATGATTATTTATGATTGTGCATGTTGTGTGTGTCGGAATGCTTGTTTGGGACTATGTGCATGTTGTGTGTGTTGAAATGCTTAATTGTGATTGTGCGTGTTGTGTGTGTTGGAATGCTTATTTGTGACTATGTGTGTGCTGGTGTGAATAAATGGTGTATTGTAATGTAATCTTTCTTGTGTGGTCTCTTGCGGGGCGTGTGAGGTCAGTCACTCCCTTCACTCCCACCTAGACCGATCCTGTCAGGGCAGACCTTCAGGGGTCGGTCGTGACATTTGTGTCATATCTGTGTGTGTGTGTGTGTGTGTGTGTGTGCAAGTGTGTGTGTGCATGCGGTGACCGTGAACGTGGATTTGTATAGATACAGCGATGAACAAGGTAGCATAGAAGAAGTGCAATATTTTATTCATACTTCATTATCAGATCATGAACCATCGTCATAATCCAACAACGGACATGACATATTCATCCGTCATGAAAAACAAAAACAAATCAGGCAGTGTTAGTGAACGGCAACGCAACGTGTAACTAGTTACGGACATTAAGAACACCGTGAGTTAGTAGAATTTGGGCAACTGTCGAGCTGACACTCGTGTCATCCCGAATCTTACACGGCACTCCATTCCTTCTGTGAGAGCGCAGCAGATGAACCGAGGTCGTCAGGAACCAATCGAATCGCAGATTAAAAGAGTTCAGCCAGTCATATGACGCGGCACATACATTGAAACATTTTATGATTAAAAAGAAAATGAAAGCAAACCTAGCTTCTGGCACTCAAGCACTTGATCTCTTGCTTCAACACAGATCCTCACATCTACTCCTTCCCCTCTGCAATTCGGCTGTGGAGTCAGGCCCCAAACGAAGCCATCACGGCCAGTTCACCCCCCCCCCCCCCCTCAACTTTCAAAAGTACCGTCGTGACCTGGCTGGGAGCTACAGGCTCACAAGAAACCAAACAGACCATCACCAGACTTTATCTTTCTTTTTCTTTCTTTCTTTTTTTTTTACGTTTGAGGTCCTAGTGATCTTAGCTGACCTGGGGCTGCTTAACGGTCGCACACTCTATACTCCTCTTCCGTATTGCACCCCGCTCCCTCTTTTTTCGTGTACATGCGTTCCACCCGATGTGAATAGTTGTCCTGTAATGGAGAAGACTCAAGACTCTGATTCAGCTTCTTTACGTTTGAAGTCCGGTTTGAGGTTAGAAATTAAACGTTTTCCTATTATGTACAGCCAGTATTCTTTTTTTCTGCATGCGCTGTAGGTAATGGCATCCTTATATTGGTCCCTGAAATATCTAGAATCCTCACTCTCAGTTCACTGTCAACACAACAGGGTCTTTACCAAAAGTGCCTAGCAGTTTAACTGATTCTTCAATCCATGATCACTTACTTTAAACGACGGGGGCCGGATAGCTCAGTTAGTAGAGCGCCGGACTCGTGATCCTGGGGTTGCGGGTTCGAATTTCGGTATAGGGGGATTTTTCCCTCGGAGTTAACATTGGTTCTGACTCCATTCCCCATATAGTCCTTCGAATGAGACTATAAACCGAGGTTCCGTGTGTGAACGCACGCATAACATCTTGCACACACGTAAAATCCCATCACCAACTTTCGGAAGAGAAGGCCAGTTTGGCCGTTGGTATGGATGACACGTGACACATAGCATGCACCTTCCCCGAAGATGGAGTATGGCTGCCTTAATGGCGGGATAAAAAAGGGTCATACACACAAAACTCCACTGCCTGGCTATACAGGGAGTGTCCGCAGGAGTATCAGCCTGCGTACGCAGAAAGAAAGAAAGACTTACTTTAAACCATTGATGTTGACAACATTTCCATCTGATAAAACTGATATCTGTTACAGCGCACCTCGATGTAGGCTACTTAATTACTGCTAACGCAGTATAGCGCACGTGCTTCTTTTCACGATGGGGCTTCTGTTTCTCTCTTGTGTTAGTGCTTACAAAAGATTGTGTATGTGTGTATGTTTTTTTTCTCCAAGTGTCTTCCTTCTATATTGCAGTCAATCCTTATCAAATAGTGTGCTATTTGGTTTTGGACGTAGGGTCCATTTTTTGGTGTGCTTTTTGCTTTGTTTGTTTGTACTTAATAAAAAAAAAGAAGACTTTGTTGTCTCATGTTCGCGCATTGTGAGTCATTGCAAACGTTCGTCGTCTCAGGTTATTGGAGAGCTAGTCCTTAAGAAAAAGTTAGGTGTTTTATTCTGGAGTACCGCTTTGAACTACGAAAGTGCTTAAACGTCTCATTCTGATGTATGCCACAGATTTAACACACGTAATGCCTCTCTGAAGGATTACGGTGTTCTTTTATTAAAAAACGGTGTCTTCTTGGAGTTTTTCATTGCAAGGAAGTTTGCTGTCTCATGCTGGGGTACTGTCTTCCATTAGAAAAAAATAATTGCTAAATCATTCTGGTATACTGTATTCCATTACACCAGTTTGCTCCTTCATTCTAGAGCACTGTTTTCCATTACTTCAGTTTGCTGTCTCATTCTATTGTACAGTTTTCCGTTACGTCAGTATGCTGTCTCGTTCTAGTAAACTGTTTTTCCATTATACCAGTTTGTTGTGTCATTCTGGTGTACTGTACATCAGTTGGCTGTCTGATTCTGGTATACTGCTTTTCATTACATCTGTTTTGTCTAATTTTGCTGTACCGTTTTTCATTACAACAGCTTGCATACTGGTTTTCATTACATCTGTTTTGTCTAATTTTGGAGAGCCGTTTTTCATTACAACGGCTTGCTGTCTCAATCTGGTGCACCGTTTTTCATTAGGCCTGTCCACTGTCTCATTTTATTGTGTTGTTTTATTACATCAGTTGGCTGTCTCATTCCGATGTACCGTTTTTCATTACATCTGACTGCCGTCTTGTTTTGTTCTACTGTTTTCCATTACACCAGTTCATTGTCTCATTCTGGTATACTGTTTTTCACTACGTTTGTTTGCTATCTTATTTTTGTTGTATATTTTTCATTACACCAGTTCGCTGTCTCTTTCAAACGTTTATTTTCAATTAACTAAAATGATGTCACATTCTGGTGAACCGTTTACCATTACAGAAAAGGTTTGTTATTCCATTCTGGAGAGGGGTGTATACAGAAAATGGGTATAATGTCTCTTTTTAGTCATTACACAACACCATTCTGTCTCAGTCTGGCGTGAAGAGGTCATTATCTTATTCTAGCGTTAGAAGCTCAAGCGTTATCGTTACAGAAGAGCATGTTTGTTTCATTTACCAAAACGCTCTCTCCTTCCAGATCTGATACTGGCGTTGCGTTGGTCGATACAAGAGATGTTCGGTCTTCTTCTGCCATGGTGCGGTACTTACACAAAATCTGTATACGTCACATCGTTTGGGTTGTGGTCATGACAGTGACGTCACACAGTCATGATTTAACCATTCTTCCTGGCATATTTGCGTCCTCGCCGTCACCTGTCATGAAATGGTCTGCAACACCACCTAGTGCAAGGATGACTAAAATCCCCTACAGACAAAGTAAAAAAAAAAGGTGTAACAGAAAAGAAGAAGAAGAAGAAGAAGAAGAAGAAGAAGAAGAAGAAGTGCATAAGACAACCCATGGCAGAAACCGATGCCGCTTCTCAGTGACGAATTTCTCACGCAGACCCAGCGTGACGACTGGCCATGCGCTAGCGTAATTCAACGTCCTTGGAAACCACTTGCGTTCAGCACCGACATGCTTAGGCCGACCTCAGTGTCATGTCGTCATCTTCAAGCTCCATGCGTGTGTGCCAATGTGCGGAATATCTGGAGAGAGAGAGAGAGAGAGAGAGAGAGAGAGAGAGAGAGAGAGAGAGAGAGAGAGAGAGAGAGAGCACAATTAACTTATAAAACCTAAGTGCAAACATGTTCAATGCAAAGGACACTAAACCAATAATTACACACAGGCTCAAGGGTCAACAGTGCATACGTATGTACTAGTTTAATAACAGTGCAAACTGTCACAGGCTGACTGACTGCATATTATCTAATGATCCAGTTTAGGTTGAGGAGTCCGTAGTAGTGTTGAAATATGTCTCGGGATACAAAACGCAAGTGCACGACTAACTGGGCAGAGAGTAAAGAATTGTTAGAAGAGACAATGGGAAAGGGGGTGGGGTCGGGATGGAGATGGGGGCAGAGTAAGGGGCGTGGGTCCGGTTGAGGGCAGGGGGGGGGGGGGGGGTATGGAGTGGGAAGGGAGAGTAGCGATGGTGTGCAGCACAACAACAGCCGATTGCTCTACCTTTTTTATGTGCAGGGCATAAACTGGTCTGACACCAAAACTTATACACACAAACTAACACAGACGAGTGCAGAAAAAAAATCATGATCGAAGCCAGAAGAAAGTTTCCTTCTTCCGAACTCGAATCTTGATTTAGGCCGAATGTCCGTCTCTCCCGCTCTCTGTGGGTCAGGAACTAAGTGTCAGGGACGTAAGGCTTAATTTAGGAGATCACCGTTTTCCGACAGCCCCCATGCAGCCGCCGACTTGGTGAGGCAGTGGGCAGCGTACGTGATGTGATTGATGTGAGGCATCATTGCCCTCCGTCTCAACACCGATGGCACGGACCACAGTCTGCTGCCGCCTGACAATGCTTGAACCAATGGGATTGTCTTTTTACCGGAAAATATTCAATGTGTGTTATCTCCCTTTCAGCAAGCTGACTAGAAGACTCATGGGTGACTGGAAGCCTCATTTGTCAGGTTGTCAGCTGACGACGCACACGCCACTCTTCTTCTTGGGCTCACGGTCTCCGCCGGCTTGCGCCTGCGCCTGGGCGTGTGTCTTCCGCTTTCCCTGTGTCTGTTTAGAGTCCATGGAATGCTCTGTGGTGTACGGTTCTGAGTGACTGGGCATGTCGCTCTGAAAAGCACGAGGAAAAAAAAAAATTAGAGATGAGGGTTATGCCACTCTGAGAAAACAAACCAACAAACCATAAACTGCTGAAACAATTTTGCATACAAAGAAAATGAAATCTGGACTTCTGGACCGTAATAAGATGCATTTCCATTCACTGGGTAGACTTGTAACCCAACTGTGTAATCGCTTGCTTCAGGTCGCACCTGCAGCTGTTATTTTTTCAACTTTACATAAAACTTGTTGCAGTCGCATGGAAAATATGAAGACTTTTTAACGGGGACAATTAACGATCTCTTCGCACCAAAGAAAGTTTTAACAGCTGGTTCACAGCCGTTTATTACAAATGTTCATCAAAACAAACTCACAAATCGCAAAACTAAAATCTCGCTCAATATTACAGTCAAGAAGAAAGAACCACCAAGAAGAGTCTTTGGTTTCTTTTGGCTACATTTAACCAAAACGCCCGTGACCTTTTCAGCTCCAGCAGTGACCTCACCTGATTTGAGATGACGACGCTGCCGTTCTGTTGCTGGCGGATCCTGGCTGGGTGGTTGTCGTGGTGTGGTGGGCACAGAGTGTTGCTGTCTGATGCTGGGGAGGTGGCTGGAGCTGCATGACAGTGCGTGCTGGCGCTGGGCACGGGTCGGATGGTGTCGTTGCGGAGCTGACTGGGAGCTGGGGCAGCGGAGGACAACGAGGGCCGGTCCGTCTCTCTGGGGTCAGCCTGTGGGCGGACTGCACTGTTGCGGAGATGACTAGGGGCTGGGTCAGCGGACACTGACGAGTGAGAGTTGGACGGGGCTTTGAACGTCGTTTGTGACGTCGCTGTCTGAGCTGCTGGGTCGCCGTGCGCCGTGTTGCTGTGATCGTTCTCTCGGGCATGGGCCTGTGGGCGGACGGTAGAAGCAGGCTGAGGGGGGCTGCGGCTGTCTTCCTTACTTTTAGGGATGGAGCTAGGGGCGGACTTGGAGGAAGGGGAGGGAGTCGGCGGATGGGAAGAGGGTGAGGTAGAGACGGTGACGGCGGTGATTTCTATGGGGGACTGGCTGTTTTGGGGCCGAGCGCAGTCGTTGACGGGGCTGTGGCTGTCGGGGGTACGGTCTTGGTGGCCGCCGGGGTCAGCCTGGGCAGGCTGTGGGGGGCCTTGCCCGTTTTGGTGCTGCTCGTTCGTGACGTCACTGTCTGAGCCGCTGTCTTGCTGTGCCCCTTGTTGCTGTGACTCGGCTTGGTTCCTCGGGGGGTCTTCTGGCTTTGGCTGTTCTTCTGGGCGGACAGACAACGACCACGTCAACACACACCACAAAGACAGCTGGAGTCCCCCGATCCAGTTCCTGAGCGTCATCCACACCTTAAAAGCTGTGTCACTACATATGAGGATTAACAAAACAAACACACGAACAGAACAAAAGACATCGCACATGGAAACATACAACGATAATACCACACCCCTGTCCCTGTAATCCTCCGCCCCTTAAAATACATCATCACAACAAACAATTTTAGAGTTTTCAAGAAATCAACAACCTCAAACCCCCTTTACTATTTTTTCTCCGAAAATTTTAAGTACTTTGATGGTCCCTATTTACGAGAGTTACCCAGAAAACTACAACCCACGCCTCCTTCCCTTTATTTTTCCACAATTCAAAATACCTTGTCTCTACATATGAGAGTTTTCAAGAAATCTGCAGTCCAACACACCCTTTCCTTTGAGTTTTTCCACAATTATCTTGTCAGTACGAACGACGGATACTATCTATGAAAGCCACAACCCCACACCTCTTTCTCTTTAGTTTTCCACTCTTTCAAACTTTATTGCCATTCCACATGAGTGTTGTCAAGAAACTCACAGTCCCACACACCCTTTTTTTCCGTGGATTCCCCACACGCTAAAATACCTTGTCACTACACACGAGGGTTTTCAAGAAAATCACAATTCCATGCCATTTTCTTTTGAATCTCAATAGTTAAAATACCTTGCCAAACAGAATATGTTTACTGTCATGGACATATTACACAAATCATGTTAGATTAACCACACTGCACACAGCCCTCCACTTCTGCATCACAGCACACAACTGATCATTTTGTGCATCAGACTAGGAGAAAAGCCCCACAGAAGCAAAACTAGCTCAGTTATATTATGTGCAGCGTTCATTTGAACGGTTGAAAAAAAAAGTGACAAAAGGTGGCGCCGAACAATTTTAACCTGGAAACTAGTCAGACTACTTTGTTAGAAGAAAAGGACCAGAACGTGGTACAATTCTAACCCTCCGAACATGAGCATTTCTAAACTAAAATCTAAATGAACATTTTTAGGCTGTGCAATAAAAAACAAATCTAAGAAAGAAAAAAGAAACACTACTGCCACCTCCCCTCCAACAACAACAACAACAACAACAACAACACACACACACACACACACACACACACACACACACACAAACACACACACACACACACGCGCGGATAACTTCTTATTTATGGCGTAGCTGTGTTAGGTAAAGAAATACTCAGTAGTCTGATAAAAAAAGGACAACTATGAACGACATACCTGCTGGACTGATGGCAAGTCTGTCTATGCAGTAGCTATGTGCAAAAACAAAAGGATCTTTCTAGTCTGTGTCACGGTCAAAATTCAACACAACCAAAGTGTGGTCCGTCGCCGGCCACTTCAACTGGACATAAGTCCAAACGCAGACATCTTGGCGCCACGAAGACGGCTCCATGCGTCGCATCCAGCCAATTTAGCACAGCGGGGAGACAGCAGACAGTCTGAGTGGCTGGACCGACAGGTCTCGGTAGGTTTGGTCAGACGTCGTGGCGCCTAACCAGACTCATCTAGCCAATTTAGAGTGACCAGTGTCCACGAGTTAAGCCACACGGCGCCAGTTAAGTAGGAAAGGGGGAAGGTAGTGTGTGGTGGGGGCGAAATCAAGCTAATCAATTAAATGACCAATTGACCACCACAGAGAGTAAGGCGTGTAGGCATGACTGGCATGATTTGAACATCCAATGGAATTAGAGGGAGATAACTTCGGGACGAGGCGGTAAAAATGCTGACCAATGGTACTCGCCTTTTTTGACAGATCGGAACGGGATAAGAAGGATGTGAGAGTGAGAGAACGGGGGAACGAAGAAAACGAACAGAGAGACAGAGAGAGAGAGAGGTTCTGGGGTGTAGTCTCTGCAGGAGAAAGGCAGAGAGATGAGAGGAGTGAAGTTTAAGCATTAGCACCAGATAGTCTGCACAGAACGAACAGAGAGAGACAGAGGAAGAGGCTCTGTGTAAGCTCTGACGAGAGAGAAGCAGAGAGAACGAGGGGGAGAACGAACAGAGAGACAGAGAGAGAGAGAGAGAGAGGTTCGGAGTGGAAGCTCTGCAGGAGAGAGGGGCAGAGAGAGAGATGAGGGGAGGAGAGAAGAGAACCAAGTTGAGAGCATTAGCACCAGATATAGTCTGCAAAGGGAGGACTAAAGAGAGATGTGGAAAGAGAGAGTTGCAAACTAATGAAGAGAAAAAGAAAGAAAAGAAAAGGAAAAGAAAAGCAACCATGCCCATTTAATAGAGCAGACTAGGAGAGAGAGAGAGAGTGCAATGCGTTAATGCAGGAAGAAAAGAAAGGAGAACAGATCGATGTGATAGTCACCGTTCTATCTGAACCGGGGGTTCGACCTCATACTTGGCCAGCGCCACTTTCATCGGCAGTCCAACCTGACCAACGCCAGCAGTCCAGCCTGACCGGTGCCAGCAGTCCAGCTTGACCGGTGCAAGCAGACCAACACCAGTGCCAGCAGTTGTGTCGTGTTGTGAAAGTGACAGTGAAAAGAAAAAAAAAGGAAAGAAAAAGACAGTGATTCGTGAATAGTTAAGATCACCTGGCCAGGTAAAGTAGAAATCTATTTATACCCGGGTTAGTTAATGATGTTTTAGATAAATGATTTTGTGAAGTTCGGGAAAGAGAATGTTTTATTTTGTTTGATTCCATATGCATTGATGTTTCGTTCTATGAACATGGGGTTAGTAAAGTTATAGACTTTACTAGTGGTTTGATGTGACGAATGCATGATATATGAATGAGATCGTAAGCAAGCTGTGAGTGTGTTTGGGCTGTGCGCTAGTCCTTCCTCCACTGACATCACCCGAGGTTGACAATTTATTGGCGAGCCTGCCAGGATATTCTGGCCCATTTATTATATAATTGTTCAACTTCTCAGAGAGGAAGCTGGGTGGGATTCAAGTATTGTAATCCTAAGACAAGGGGTTGTCTTACTGTATGTTCCCAAGATAGTTAAATACTAGGCTTGGCATTGCTTCCAAGATAGTTAATACTAGGCTTGGCATTTCAGCCCCAGAGTACTTATTTCGCACAGATTGCCTATAATTCGCTCTCATAGTTGGGTCAGGCGCGGGGCGTTTTAAAAAAACTAATTACGTTGCCCCAAAGCTAATATTATATTCTTGGGATTGTCTATTACGTCATCGTGTCGGTAACCCCACCATTTTTGGCTGTCGTAAGAAAAAAAAAAAAAAAAAAAAAATCTTGTTCAAAAAAAAAAAAAGAGATTAATGGCGGAGGGAAAAAAAACACCCCTATTAAAAAACTTTGAGCGTCGCTCTGTTTTTAGGCTATTCGGGAGAAGAGTTGCGTGCATTCGTTGAAAACCAACAAAGATGGAAAAAGGATAAAACGAGCGGAAAAGACGACGTGCCCCGGGTAGAAATAGCAGAGCAGAAAGGATTAAAGCTAGCGAACGGGGGAAACAGAAAGAAAAGGGGAAGCGCAGGAAACAGAAAGAATGAAGCGGAAAAAGAAAGAAAAAGGGGAAGCCAGGAAACAGAAAAAATGAAGCAAAAAACAGAAAGGTTTTAAAGTGGGGGAAACGCGGAAACAGAAAGCAAAAGGGTTCAACAGAGTTAGAAAAGTGAGAATAAAAAAGGGAGCCACCGAGGATGGGAGTTCGTTTCCAGTGACTCTGGCGCAGCTATGCCCCCCGCCCCAAGTTGCCAAAATTCCCGGGAAGGGCCCGATTCGATTGACGCAACATCAGCGTTTCAAAAACGTTTGCGACCCAGGGTGGCCTCCAAAAGAGGGGGCAGTCATTTTGTCTGCGTTTTGAGGGGTAAGGCATTACAGATTTTCACTGCATTGCCAGCAGACCCCGTCTGTTTTTTGGTGCGTAAAAGGAACATTGATGAAAGGATTTGACCTCACGGGGAAAGGGATTCAGAAAGAAATTTCGTTCAGCTAGATTGCAAGCGGGGGAAACGACATCAGTTTGATGACGTCTAGATCACTATTTTTAGAAATGGTTGAGTTGAGTGTACGAAAAGGAGTTTGTGAATTTAAAGAGCAGTTTTTGAAAGAACAATTTTGTCAGGTTGCGGCCCCGAGTTAACCATACATTTGAAAGGAGACAGCCAAGACCAGGGAGGGTTTTTTTGAAGTTCGCAGAGGTGATAGAGAGGAGTTTGGGCACAAGGGGCAGGGCGGTCCGGCCAGGTGGAGAAGAGTGCAAGAAGACCGGGGAGTTTTTTGCAAAAATCTGCAAACCAGTGTGGGCCAAAGGGAAGGGGAAAGGGAATTGGTGTTTTTATTTTGTCACAAGAAGGGAATGTGGCGGGGATTGTCGCAGAGGTTCCCGAAGGCACAGCTTTGCAAGAGGTGGTAAGGGTCTCAAGGAAACACCTCAGGGACCAAAAGGTTTCAGTCTGAAGAGGGTGGAGTGCACCCAAATGGCTAGCACTGGACAGCAGTCAGTGTCAGGGATGGAGGGCCCACTAGGCTGAGGGGTTCGTTACCATGGAAGAAGGGTGGTTTGGGCCAGCAGAGGGTGAAAGTGTTACGAGACACTGGTTGTTCATGCGGGGTAGTACGAACAACGCTGGTCGAGAAAGGGGATTTGACAGGGCAAATCCAGACCTGTACTCTAATCGATGGCACTGTGAGGGAGTTCCCAGTTGCTAAGAAAGAAGTACGTACCCCTTACTTCTCAGGCGATTTTGTCTGCGCTGGTGATGGAGAAACCCCTTCATGATTTGATCATCGGAAATATTCCAGGGGCAAGGGATCCAGGGGATCCTGAGTTGTTGCTGCAAACCAGGGGCAGCAGTTCAAACACGGAGCAAGAAGGGGGAAAAAGGGTTTGAAAACCGTTAGTCGTTTCCAGCAAGGAAGCCAGGCATAGATGTGTCGCCTGATGAGTTTGGGGCGGCGCAGGAACAAGACCCTTCGCTCGTGGAAGTTCTGGGAGGTTGGCAAGAGGTGAGAGAAACAGGTGGTTAGAGGAGGTGAGACAGAATTTCTTGTGAAGGGGGCTGTTGTACCGAGTGTTCCCAAGGGGAAGACAGGTAAGGTGCCACTCAGTTAGAGGTACCAGCAGGTTATCGTGACACTGTCATGTCAGTGGGCCCACGAGTCGCTCATGGCGGTCATCCGGCACCAGCAAAACAGCTGACCGAATCTTTGAGGATTTTCACTGGCCAGGGGCAATGGCAGACATAAAGCGTTTCTGCATGTCAGTGCGTGTGTCAAAGGTCAGCCACAAGAGGGGTGAAGAGGAAGGCCCCTTTCTTAAACATCCCCCTTTAATTGACACACCATTCAGGAGAGTGGCTGGTTGATCTGATTGGGGCCCAATCTCGCCCTGTTCCAAAGGGGGGCACAGGTATGAGACATGTAAGGTTGCAAGGGAAGGTTTGCAGGAGGCTAGGGTCGGTCAGAAGAAGCAATATGACAGGAAGGTGAGGAAGCAATCCCTCAAGGTGGGAGATCAAGTCCGGGTTTACTGCTTCCCACGGGTCACAACAAGCTGCTGATGCATTGGAAAGGACCATTCACCATCACTGAAAGGGTCGGTCGGGATTACCGAATTGATGTGAAGGGGAAAACTAAAACTTTTTCCATGCAAATTTTCTCCGCAAATATACTCAGCGTGAGACTCAGCACATAGGCCGCAGCAATCATTGATGAGGTGAAAGAGACCCAGAAAGAAGAAGGGGAGATTTTGTTGCCTAAGTTTCCAAAGAGTCATACAGGGATGTGTCACTGTATGAAGGGCTAGACAGTAGGAGTTTTCCCAGGGTTTTGTTGTCGGAGGCCCACACAAAGCAGCCAGAAAGGGGAAAGGTGGAGGGAAAATGATGAAAATTTAGAGAGACCAAAGACCAAAACAGAAGTCAGGAGTCTGCTAGGGTTTTTTTGGGTTCTACAGGGAGTTTGTTCCAAATTTCGCAGCAATCACGAGTCCTCTCAGTGATTTGGTCAAGGCAGGGAAACCGGCAGTGGTCGAGTGGTCAGACGCTGCAAGAGCAAGCACTGCAGACGGTGTTGGAAAGACTAGGTTTCCCGTCCCATCTTGAAGCTACCAGATATGTCCCAAACCCTTTTTGTTGCGGACAGATGCATCAGGCGGTGGATAGGTGCAGTATTGTTGCAGGAGCATGAAGAGGTCGAGTTTCCTGTGAGGTATGCTAGCAGGAGTTGACAAAGTGTGAAGAAGGGTACGCAACTGTAGAGAAGGAAATGTTTAGCTTGTCGTGTGGGCCGTGCAGAAGTTCCACAAATACTTGTATGGGAAAGAGTCCGTGATAGAGACAGATCACCAACCACTCAAATTCCTGCAGGAGGCACAGCTGAAAAACAGCAGGGTTCTGCGTTGGCAATGGCACTGCAGCCCCTACAGGTACCGAGTGCAGTACATCCCAGGTCGACAGAATGTCGGAGCTGACTATTTAAGCCGTGTTTGTCTAGCAAAGCTGCAACTCAGAGGAAGTCAGTCATATCCGGGGTGCTTTGGTGATAATATGTGTTGATTACAGTTATGTTGAGTGGATATGGGTTCATTCCAGTTGGTATGGTTATATTTTTTGTGTGAGATTTGTTCATATTTTCTTTGTGAGACTTGTTCAGTGAATGTAGTTATGCTTGGAGCATGCAGTCGCTTGTGTAGTGGATGATTATTTTCAATAAGTGAGGATGGAGATTCCTCAGTGGGAAATGTCATGGATCGTGAGCATATTATATTGTGCTTTTCATAGAAATGTGAAGAGAAGATGGGGGCAAATCCGCAGGTAGGGGAATTGCATAAGTGCGCACAGAGGTCGTTCTAAAATGAGTTGAAATAACGCAAGAGCGCACGTCAATGATAACTCATTGGAGTGGTATCCACTAATGATATATTTTATAATTTATAAACCGTTGGTTGTAAAGTATTTTTCAAACTTTGCACGTGTAGCTGTGGTTCAGCAAATTCGGTTGTTGTCTTTTTTGTACCGTTGTTTTGAGACAATGCGGTGCATAGTCTTTTGCAAGGGGGAAATTGTCACAGTCAAAATTCAACACAACCAAAGTGTGGTCCGTCGCCGGCCACTTCAACTGGACATAAGTCCAAACGCAGACATCTTGGCGCCACGAAGACGGCTCCATGCGTCGCATCCAGCCAATTTAGCACAGCGGGGAGACAGCAGACAGTCTGAGTGGCTGGACCGACAGGTCTCGGTAGGTTTGGTCAGACGTCGTGGCGCCTAACCAGACTCATCTAGCCAATTTAGAGTGACCAGTGTCCACGAGTTAAGCCACACGGCGCCAGTTAAGTAGGAAAGGGGGGAAGGTAGTGTGTGGTGGGGGCGAAATCAAGCTAATCAATTAAATGACCAATTGACCACCACAGAGAGTAAGGCGTGTAGGCATGACTGGCATGATTTGAACATCCAATGGAATTAGAGGGAGATAACTTCGGGGACGAGGCGGTAAAAATACTGACCAATGGTACTCGCCTTTTTTGACAGATCGGAACGGGATAAGAAGGATGTGAGAGTGAGAGAACGGGGGAACGAAGAAAACGAACAGAGAGACAGAGAGAGAGAGAGGTTCTGGGGTGTAGTCTCTGCAGGAGAAAGGCAGAGAGATGAGAGGAGTGAAGTTTAAGCATTAGCACCAGATAGTCTGCACAGAACGAACAGAGAGAGACAGAGGAAGAGGCTCTGTGTAAGCTCTGACGAGAGAGAAGCAGAGAGAACGAGGGGGAGAACGAACAGAGAGACAGAGAGAGAGAGAGAGAGGTTCGGAGTGGAAGCTCTGCAGGAGAGAGGGGCAGAGAGAGAGATGAGGGGAGGAGAGAAGAGAACCAAGTTGAGAGCATTAGCACCAGATATAGTCTGCAAAGGGAGGACTAAAGAGAGATGTGGAAAGAGAGAGTTGCTAACTAATGAAGAGAAAAAGAAAGAAAAGAAAAGGAAAAGAAAAGCAACCATGTCCATTTAATAGAGCAGACTAGGAGAGAGAGAGAGAGTGCAATGCGTTAATGCAGGAAGAAAGAAAGGAGAACAGATCGATGTTGATAGTCACTGTTCTATCTGAACCGGGGGTTCGACCTCATACTTGGCCAGCGCCACTTTCATCGGCAGTCCAACCTGACCAACGCCAGCAGTCCAGCCTGACCGGTGCCAGCAGTCCAGCTTGACCGGTGCAAGCAGACCAACACCAGTGCCAGCAGTTGTGTCGTGTTGTGAAAGTGACAGTGAAAAGAAAAAAAAAAGGAAAAGAAAAAGACAGTGATTCGTGAATAGTTAAGATCACCTGGCCAGGTAAAGTAGAAATCTATTTATACCCGGGTTAGTTAATGATGTTTTAGATAAATGATTTTGTGAAGTTCGGGAAAGAGAGAATGTTTTATTTTGTTTGATTCAATATGCATTGATGTTTCGTTCTATGAACATGTGTAGTAAAGTTATAGACTTTACTAGTGGTTTGATGTGACGAATGCATGATATATGAATGAGATCGTAAGCAAGCTGTGAGTGTGTTTGGGCTGTGCGCTAGTCCTTCCTCCACTGACATCACCCGAGGTTGACAGTCTGTATTAAAAAACAAACAAAGAACAACAACAACAACAACAAAAAACTAATCCTGAATGACAGTAAGAGCTGTGTTGTAGCTGAGAGAGAGAGAGAGAGAGAGAGAGAGAGAGAGAGAAGAGAGAGAGAGAGAGAGAGAAGAATAATTAATGACACTGTAAAAGCGAAATAACATGTACTGAGCACGTATCCATGTCATGGAACACTTCTGTCATCTACCCTGTCAGGTCGTAAGTGATGAACTCATGTCCATGTCATGGAACACTTCTGTCGTCTACCATGTCAGGTCATAAGTGATGAACATATGTCCATGTCATGGAACACTTCTGTCATCTACCCTGTCAGGTCGTAAGTGATGAACTCATGTCCATGTCATGGAACACTTCTGTCATCTACCCTGTCAGGTCATAAGTGATGAACTCATGTCCATGTCATGGAACACTTATGTCATCTACCCTGTCAGGTCATAAGTGATGAACATATGTCCATGTCATGGAACGCTTATGTCATCTACCATGTCAGGTCACAAGTGATGAACACATGTCCATGTCATGGAACACTTATGTCATCTACCCTGTCGGGTCGTAAGTGATGAACATATGTCCATGTCATGGAACACTTATGTCATCTACCCTGTCGGGTCGTAAGTGATGAACATATGTCCATGTCATTGAACACTCACCTTTTGCACTCTCAAACAGGGCACAAGTGATCAGCACACTGACAGTCGTGGGGAAACGAACCTTTCACGCAGTCAGAGGGTCACGTGTGATGCAAGAAGAATGATCTATTTCACGAATGTGTAACCTTTTGCAGCGAAACAAAAGGTCACGTAACTGGTGTGGATACACGTAATGGCAAACTGTAACCCCGTTACAATTGTAAACACAGAAGGTGGTACGTGCGTGCTGAACACATTTATAGGTTATGGTATATTGTAACTGTAAAACAGAGACATGTATTTACAGATCAGGAAAAACTGTATCCTTTTAATAATGTAATAAGAAAAGCATACATGCTGAACATATTTTAGATGTCATGGAAGATTTTACCCATCTGCATTGTAAAACTCACGATGACATATATATATATATATATATATATATATATATATATATATATATATATATATATATATATATATGAAAAATAAACCATTCTACATTGTAAAAGCGAGGGTACCATGTGCTGAACATAAATATACGTCACAGAAAATTGGGTCGATTTTTAATTCAGTGGTAGAAGCTGCTCAAAATCGCCATTGTTTCTATCAGTCGTGGTTTTGTGGACTGGGTTGCCATCCAGGTTGGTCTACTCACATACCGGCGCTAAAAATCACCCCCCCCCCCCCTATTAGAATACGCTCATCGAAAGTAATGCATGTCTTAAAAGGCGACTAAAACATCTGGTCGGCCAGGAAGTACTTTCGTCCCCTTTCAGTGAGCTGGTGGGAGTACAAAGGTGAGTGTAGTAGGCTTATTCTGTTTGGAGCCCAGAAATTGCAGTCTCCGTTGTGTACCGTTCCGAGAAGCGAAAATGGTGCCTTTGTGTGGCGATACAAACTGACTGTTATTAGAGAACTTGTGTTTCCAAGGAGACAATGTAACACGTGATTTACCATTGTCTAGCTTTATGAAAATACACTGCAGGAAAGTTTACTTAAAAAAAACCTTAAAAAACCCCAACCAACCAAACAAACAAAAAAAAAAACATGCAAAAAAAAAAATGGCGCAAAACTACAAAGGAAGTTTGCGCCACGGATTTATGACTGAACTGAAAACTGTACCATTTCACGTTGTAAAACTAAGCTTACTAAAACAGGGCGCCATGTACTGAACAAATCTATATGTAAAACGGTATGACCTTGCTTGGTAAAGAAAGATAGTAACAGACAACACTCCGAATTTTCATGACAAAACATTTTCAGCCTTTACACTGTGGAACAAAATGTCGCCTAGCTTTGCTTATTGCACCTCCATGTCACCAAAGTTTGAAACATAATTAACTCTACAACAGGTTATAGAGCAAAAGTATGAATTCATACGAAGCCTGTAAATTCAAGTGATCATACCCAAGCAAATAATAGATTGGCGAAACAGTCAAAATAGTTAGAACATCAGGATGAATTTTGTTGACAAATTCAATACAAAAGCGTCACATTAGGAAAAGCGAAAATGTCACGGTTATAAAACTGGATTAAAAGGCATTTTGCAGCCTCGAAAGTGTTTCAGCAAAATAATGAAAGAGAGAGAGAGAGAGAGAGAGAGAGAGAGAGAGAGAGAGAGAGAGAGAGAGAGAGAGAGAGAACGTTACACACCACTAACAGACTGATGTTTTTGTTCAGAAAGAAAACCGCAGTTCTTTTTGTATTGAAGTGATGTTGGGGCCTTGAAGATGCGAAGCAGAAGAATGGCTTAAGACAGAGGCGACAAGTGTGTGCGGAACGACACAGATCTCAAGCGCCAGACTGTTTAAGAACACTCGAGAGAGCGCAGACCCTCACCACAGTAGAACGGATCCTGGATCCGCCCTTTGATTCATATCCGCACCAAACTTCAATGGATTCGTCCTTTGGCCACATTCCATCTTTCCACCAAGTTTTGAGAAATTCGCTTCAACAATTTTTGCGTAATTTTGCTGAGAGACAGCCAAACTAACAGGCAACAGATATGTGTGAAAACAAACTCCTTGGCAAAAGCAGAAAAAGCATCATTTAAAGAAAACAAAGCCCAAACGTGCACGCATTTGATCAGGACTAATGCTTTACACGCCTACATTTTGTTTCGAGGAGAAAAAGCGTTATCATTAAAGAAAAAAAGGAGAACAAAATTAGGTGCAACCCAAAAAAAGTTTTTTAAAAATCATAAAAGAACTGCAAGGTGGTGAGGGATTTGAAGAACACCTGGGACTTGGGAGGATGAGGAGGATGAATGTTGCCGGTGGTTTGAGTGGTGGAGGGCGGAGAAGGAGGAGGAGGAGATGGGGCACCTGATTGTTGGGTCTCCTGCTGCTTCTGCTGTTCCTCTCGCTGCTTGTGCAGAGACTGCCACATCTCCCTGTTGTAGTCACAGCCGGCCCGCAGCGGGTCCAGCTTCTCCGAGATGTCCGCGAACAGCTGCACAACGTCACCCACACTGTCAGCAACGACACATAAACCGCTGTCACCTCCATCACCACCACCACCACCACCATCGTCGTCGTCATCATCAGCATTGCCACTGTCATCATCATCGTCATCATCATCATCGTCGTTATCATCATCATCATCAAAATGAAATAATAACGACTGTAACAGCAATGTCACACTCAGTTTAAGATAGCCCAGCTGACCACACAAAGCCCTATCAGGGCGGTCAACACGTAGATTCACAAATCAGATTGAAAAAAAAAAAATCGTAAGAAAATTAGTTGAAAATATTTCAACGCAATGAAACACATAAAAATGCCGTATTAGTGAATAACAATAACAACAATGATTATGACACAAAAATGAGTAAAAGATAATGATATCAATGACATTTACAATAAGAATAAGAACATCATTAACAAAAATAATGACGGAAAATTTATAACATAGTGCTGTATCCGCAACAATACTCTACCACACCGCACATTTCAAGAGCACAGTAATAGCAATGCATGCACCCATACGTAGACATCCATATGCATAACTGTGTCGCCCGAAAGCCCCCCCCCCCCCCACCCATTGCCCACTGATAAGCTTAAAAAGAATGGGGGGGGGGGGGGGGGGGGAAAGAAAGTGACCAGATTGTAATATCGTTGTTCTTGTGTCTATTGTGGCATCCCACACCACATAATGGTAAATGGTTATGCAACACACACATAGATAGATAGGTAGACAGAGAGATATGTTTGGGAGAGAGAGAGAGAGAGAGAGAGAGAGAGAGAGAAGAGAGAGAGAGAGAAGTGGAAGTCTTATGCCACTGGCTATATATATATATATATATATATATATATATATATATATATATATATATATATATGTGGCCTATACATATGTTCATATAAACGCACGTGATAGCAAATAAAAACAAAAAGAAAAACAAAGAGCAGCACGGCAAGAATGTTGAAAGAAAAGAATAAATAAAATCGGCAATTAATTTTTGGACTCGCGAGCTTACGACTCTCGCCCGAATTTACGATGTAACACATGTGCATATGGATGCTTTGAGTCGACATGTATTGTACTGAATTGTATTACTACGTTGTATTGTATTGACCTGTACTGTTTTACATTGTACTGCACGGCACTGAATTCAATGCATTGTCATCGAATTGCATGGTAATCGCATTTTATCGTATTGTAAGCCTATGGCATTGTATGGTCTTGTATCGCATTGTATTGTCACACTTTGTTGTATGGTATCGCACGGTAATGTTTTGTATGCATTGTATGGTACTGTGTCGTAGTGCATTGTATTGCATTGTATTGTGTTGTATTGTATTGTACTGATTTGTATGCTGTTGTATAACTTAGTCATTGCAACAGACTTCTCTCTCTGAAAACTAGGCTGTCCTTCCCAATGGGAGCTCACATCACTCATATTTCTTTTTTCTCTACGTGTATGTTTTTTCTTTCTTCATCAATCATAAACGTAGACTTTCGTTCAGACTTTTGCCGGAAACAATTCTCTTTTTTTTTCATGGAATCGTTCAAGCACACCACGCATGGCAACCGCATTTACAGTTTAGGGAGTCAGGCCATTACTTACACTGTAGTGGATTTAGTTCACACGCACCGTGCTGGAGTCGAGAGAAAGTCATCCGGGCATTGTAAATTGTAGTCTGTCAGTGCTACATATTCATGCTGCGTGTGTGCAGTTGATACAATAATCTCTCTCTCTCTCTCTTCCCTTGTACGTATAATGAATCCCATTCTAAACTACCTATATTTTGCATGAACTGGAAGTAATGACAAGCGTACAGAGCTTCCTTAACACACATTTACGAAACTACGGACGCTTACTTTCGTTCTAGTCAGATTTTTTAAATTCATCATTGCAAATCTAGTCAGCCCTATATTGTGTGCTTTTATGTGGATTTGATACTCGCGGATTCGTTCATGTAATTTCACTTCCATTGTTTTTGCTCTGTGTACCCGCTATCTCAAAATTGTTACGTATTTTTGCATTTCTCTATGACTCAAAAGAATCAACAAGAGAATAAATCATTCTTCATTGTCCACTGAAACCAGGATTCTCACGCTTGCTCAGCGAATGTGTTACGCACGAGGCCATGGAATTCTGCGTTAACAGATGCTGAACAGTAGAGAGTACGCACGGTACAGAGAGCACCGAGTGAGTATCCAGTGAGAAAAGTCAGTGACGCCAGGCTTACTTTCGTTTAATGGTGATTAGTCTAGAAACCTCCCCCTGAATGGGATACACGCGGCGGCTAATCAGCGTTTCTATTCAACACGACTGAGGATCAATAATTATCGTCATCATTCGTCGCGGTATTACCGGGTATTGATTTGAGAACAGCCATTTATGTCTTTTAAAAAATATTAATCTTTCTGTGGCGAGAAACCATAGAATGGAGTGAGAGAGAGGGAGAGAGACAGAGACAGAAACATAAAGACTGACGGACAGATAGACAGACGGACAGAGACAGCGAGAGCAAGAGAGCGAGCAAGCGAGAAAGAGAGAGAGAGAGAGAGAGAGAGAGAGAGAGAGAGAGAGAGAGAGAGAGAGAATCCTTGCTGAAATTAGTTTCGAATCCTGTCATTATCCATCAATTAAATACGGACAATGGAAGCAGTATCCAGTAATTATCTGGAAGAATCTCTTTCGTCAACGATGCCCACCCGTCTGTGAAGAGAGCGAATTAGAGAAAAAAAAATGAAAATAAAGAAAGAGAAAGAGAGCGAGAGAGACAAACAGAGAGAGAGAGAGAGAGAGAGAGAGAAGAGAGAGAGAGAGAGAGAGAGAGAGAGAGAGAGAGAGAGATTCCCAGCTGCAGTTAGTTTCTGATCCTTTCATTATCCATCGATTTAAATGGGAGAACGGAAGTAGCATCCAGAAATCAAACGGGAAAATTTTTTGTCCTCTACAAGGATCGATCGGTCATTGAAAGGATCTTATGAACGCAGCTTCTGAAAGGGATAGAGGGAGGGAACAAAAAGAGAGAGCGAGAGAGAGACCGAGACACAGAGAGAGAGAGAGAGAGAGAGAGAGAGAGAGAGAGAGAGAGAGAGAGAGAGAGAGAGAGAGAGAGAGAGGAGTTGAAAGGGAGAGTAGAGAGAGGGGGGGGGGGGCATGCAGATAGAGGAAAGAACAGAAACAAGTGGGGGCGGAGGGCAAGAAGAGGGAAGTGGGGATGGGCTGCATAACGTAATCAGTCCAAAAATTCCACAACCCTTCTGTCTTAAGAAAACATTTTTTTTTCATGTATCGCACGCGCACCAAAGATACTTCGATTCAGAAACATAAGATGATGAAAAGCAAATATCCTTTGATTAGACGGAACTCTTAAGACCTGCCGCTGGACTCGGATGTCGAGGCAAAGCGGGAATCGATAAAGGATTAATTCGAGCAGCAACGTACAACAACGGCGCCATCCAGTATGATACTACAGCAGATTACATTCTCTCTCTCTCTCGGTTACAATACGTTACCGCAAATGCTCTCTACCGCGAGAATACATTACCGCAAAGTCGTATATTACGATACCGCAAAAAGACTTGCTACTTTACCGCAAATAGATTTTGTTGATTTCTGTAGCCTTTTAGCACAGGTACCACTGTCCTATGATTCACCAGCTACTTGATTTAAGTCCAATTAGAACTGCATGGCAGCGAGACATTCTGAGTTGTAATAACGAGTGATATATGAATACTGTTCATGGAAATACATCGTCGCTGTGATGTTTATTCACTACCGCAGTTCAGAGTTTATCTGCCTTCATCACCCTTTACTCTTGTGGTCAAATACAGGCAGCCTATCAGCATGGAGCCATTACTCAAACTAAGTGTGGAGGCTGGCACTAAGGTACCAGCCCGTCCGAATGTGATGACGCTCTCCAGCTGATGTGATGCTGAACTGTGATTGATATTTAATGCCAAATTTTACTGTTAATGTTTAATTAAATTCAGAGACAAAGTAGTAGATGCTGAACGAGATTTTGAATGCAAGGGTTTTTTAAGGTACCCTTTTTAATGCCAAGTTCAGAGACAAAGTACTGTGGTACTGTCAAAAGTACCTGTTGAACAGATTTGCGGTAACGTATTCCTGCAGATTGCGGTTTTGTAGCATCGGTTTTGCGGAAATGATATACCCACTTACGCTATAGTGTGGCTTTTTTTGCGGTAACGTGGTGCTACCTCTCTCTCTCTCTCTCTCTCTCTCTCTCACACACACACACACACACACACACACACACACACACACACACACACACGCTTAGAACGAAGGAAGAAGGGACATGGGGTGGGGAAGGGGCATTAATGATGGCGGCGATTATTTACCCAAGAGCCGGACGTCCTGACGTCAAAATGAAATCGATTTTGGCATCGACAGCCGTGAACTTTTAGCAGCGGAGCACTTGAGCCCACGTAAACATAAAGATGTGAAAACGAACTGCCTGAACTCGGCCCGCCCGGGCAATTGCACATCGACCACACTGGCCCCCTGAGTGGAACTTCCCCTTGCACACAGCATCTCTCTCTCTCTCTCTCTCTCTCATAACCTTGCTGCAAGACCTTGGCTTTGGTCTGCTTTTGAGCAGTTTTACTCTCCACAAATCGGGTTTCCGTGTCAGTTTTGAGTTTTACTCTAGGTCAGCCGACCTTCACCTGGGGTCCTTTCAGGGCTGTCACAAAGTTAAAAAAGTCATGTCCCCCCTCCACTTCCCTTCCTCTGTTAACATAAATGTACAGACATAATTATGTACATTAATTCATAATAAACTGCTCACATCCGTAAGGGATGGGAAAACTTCAGCGTGCTGACAGCGTCAACCTTTTCACTCGATTGTTTCGCTCTCTGCA
Organism: Conus ventricosus; assembly: GCA_018398815.1. Lineage (NCBI taxonomy): Eukaryota > Metazoa > Mollusca > Gastropoda > Neogastropoda > Conidae > Conus > Conus ventricosus. Next base: position 80,265,502 of record CM031597.1, read on the forward strand.
GATGATAAACCTGTGTAAATATGTATTAAAAGCAAAACAGAACTTTAACAGTTGCCAAGTGTTCTTTAACGTTTATGTTTTAGAAAAGAAGACAAACGCCATCTTCTCCACAGAGGAAGGCTAAGTCCATCTTCCCTCCACAGATGAAGACAAAAGCCATCTTCGCCAAAAGGAAGGACACATATGATCTGAGAAGAAGAGAAACTGACAAGAACACAGACACATACACAGAGGAGAGCTAAAAGCAAGAGAGAGACAATGATTCAAATGCTCACCTTGTAGACGGGGGAGCAGATGGCGTCAATGAAACCTACTTGCATTTTGGGCAACTCGTCTTTCTTGTTCCTGTCCATCATAGGCTGCACACACACACACACACACACACACACACACACACACACACACACACACACACATACACACACACACACACACACACATCAATTCTCGCACTCCAAGCCGGTGCCCGTGCCGTTTGAGTCGCACAGGCAAAGTAACAGTGGGCGATTCTTATTATAACTAAACGCACTGGTCAGGGATTGGCCCTTTTGACCAATCTGGGTGTGCAGGAATAAGGCAGACACGGGAAGATACCAACCAGAAAAGATTAAAAACTGTGCCTTACTTTGTGCCCTTCAAGATGCCTGTGCAAATACGTGTGTGTGTGTGTGTGTGTGTGTGTGTGTGTGTGTGTGTGTGTGTGTGTGTGTGTGTGCGCGCGCGCATGCGCGTGTGCGTGCGTGCATGTGCGTGCGTGCGTGTGTGTGTGCGTGCGTGTGTGTGTGTGTGTGTGTGTGTGTGTGTGTGTGTGTGTGTGTGTGTGTGTGTGTGTGCGCGCGTGCGTGCGTGTGCATGCGTGTGTGCGAATGTATGTGCTTTCGTGCGTTCTGTCTGTGTGTGTCGAACCTGCGGGCGTGCCTGTATGTATCTTACGCACGCGCGTGTTTGAGTATTTCTATAAGCATGAGCCTACAATAAGCTAAAGCACGCTTACGTATAATTCTCTGTCTCTGTATATGAGTCTATATAACACGTGAAGGGAACCCCCTTCCCCCCCCCCCCCCCCCCCAGCAAAGTATGAGATAAACACCCGGCACAGAAAGAAGAATCTTAACTAACGAAGATGTTAGTGGAGGAAGAATCAATCGTGACTGCCCCAGCCGGCAATGTATATTCAGCCATCACCACAGACTACTCACTATGGGCTGTTCCCCCAGCTGAGCGCGCTCGATGTCGCCCTGCTCGAAGAACTCGGCAGTGACCAACTGGGCCACCTCCTGCTGGATCTCCCAGGGCTTGGTGATGGCCGCCACGTCACAGGCCGTCATCATCATGGCTCTGCAGGACAGCACAACACAACACACAGCGGTTTCTATCCGACTGCTCTAAGGGGGTCTTCTCTGTCAGACTGGAATTACTGGCGACCAGGGTAAGCCAGCTTAAAAAAAATCCCCCTCGACATGAAATGGATATCAATTGCTTTGGCACAATCACACATTGTCCCTCCCTGCGGTGGACCTGAACAAAAAACAACAAACAAACAAACCGCAGACCGCTATTAAGAGCGTTGTTTTCATAAACTTTTCCGTTTTAAATCCACTGCTTTCTCTTCCATTTCACTCCTTTACTTGAAGCGGTTGTCAAGACTCCGGGATGACGTTGACACAGCCGGCGAGAGAGATATTTTAGACCTTGTAAAAGAACTTTCAGTTTGAAATAAACTGGTTCACCAGTTGTCATGACATGCAATCACTGATTTCCACGTGCATGCTCAAATATTTTCCAGAACCTGTACACCACATGAATATGTAGGTATGCATGCCGTGATGCATGTCATTCATTTTTGAATAGTAGATAATTTTTACATACATTTTTTCAGCTTTTGTCCACCATTGTTTAAAGCGAAACACAGAGAGAGAGGAGAGAGAGAAGAGAGAGAGAGAGAGAGAGAGAGAGAGAGAGAGAGATGGGCGGTGGGGGAAAGGTGGTGGTGGGAAGGAGGGGGGAAGGGGGGAGTGAGATGAATACTGCTGGGGGTAATGAAAACAGTGGAGGAGTGTTTGAGGACAGACCTCAGCAGGTCTCGCTTCTCCACGTCAACGAAGGTCCTTTCCCAGCTTCCACCAGAGTCTTAAACTCCCCCCGCTTCCTGCAACACCGCAAGACAGCACTATCAGTACATGCTGGGACATTGCCATATGTGTTGCATGCCAATCAGTTTAGCGTCCCCTCCCGAGCCAGCGAAGGCTGTATTTTAACACCAGCAAAAGAAACTACTGATAAATATCTACCCGTAAGTAAGGTGAACATGAACTCCTTAGTATCAAAATTTCTATACTTCATTCATCCACCTCCCTCTCTTTTTGTCCCCCTTCTCCTCTCCCCATACACATGCATGCATATGCGCGCGCGCAAACGCACACACATACACACACCCAAACATACATACGTTTAAACGCGCCCGCGCGCGCGCGCACACACACACCAGCCGAATTTAAACATGTCCCTCATTTAGAATCCATATCCATTATTGCAGACTAACTGGTTCTAGCACCTCTCACACAAACCCTTATTTCCGAGTCTCCTCCCCTTTCTCTCACTCCCCTCCCGCAGCTCACACCCTCTGCCCCCGCCCCCCCCCCCCCTTCAGATCCTTTCCCAAAGATTCCATGTAGGAGGAGGAGAAGTGAGGTCTGACCTGAAATAGAGGGCGAGGTCTGTGGACAGTATGGCGTGTTCCAGGAGCTTGATGGCTCTCCGGTACTCATCGGGAGACAGGGACTGGAAGATGTTGTTCCCCTGGAAAACAAAGACAACACTGTACTACGTTGTAGTGTATCGCACTGTGTTGTGTTGTGTTGCATTGCTGCGTCTCATTGTCTCGTGTTTGTGTTGTGTTGTGTTGTGTTGCACTATACTGTATTTCATCTGTGTGTGGTATTGCATCGTGTATTGTATAGATATTTTGGGAGCCGTTTGTTGGCGATGTTCTCCCGCACTCGTTAGACTACCACCACGACCAGAGCCAGGCCTGTTGACGAGTGGCGTACAAGAACTGTTTGCCTGCACTTGTCCCCCTCCCCCCTCCAATTCTAACTCGACATGTTCCATATTACTTCTCCAAGTTTCGAATTATGCTCTCCTTCCGTCTCTCCGTGTTTATATATTTTTACCTGGTTGTAAATATTACACACACACACACACACACACACACACAAACACACACACACACACACACACACACACACACAGACACACACACACACACACAAACGGCCGCGCATGCGCACACACACACACACACACACACACACACACACACACACACACACACACACCAGGCCTGTGTTAATCAACTACATATCTATCTATACATTTGCATCAGGCTGTCTCTGATATGTCTGTTTATCCCGTAAGTCTCTCCGTCTACAGTGCTTACAAAGACAAATTCTACGGATTTACTACCTACTGTGTATTCACACACCATTCCCTTTCTTATGCACCTCAATGGAGATGCAGCATGTGGGACAATATGTTCTGTGCATACATGGTGGAAACAGCATGGCTGAAATTGTCTGCTTGACGACTTGTAGGTCTTTAGATTTTCTTTTTTTGAAATAGGTTGTTGCATGTATTGTACCGCATTAAGCTGTATTCTACGATTGTTTTAAAATTTAATCGGTCGTGTTTAGTTAAGTCGCATTGTACTATAATGTCATGCACTGTTTGGCATCAAAGTTTTGAGTATGGGGCCCTTTATTTTTCTTGTCACAAAACATTTCCATGTCTAAAACTCGGACCGCTCTCGCCTTAGTTCAGCGCTACACAGAAGATCTACTTAATCTGTGTTGTACTCGTACCTCTCCAGTCTCCGTTTGATGTTGGCGCTGTTTATTGTTATTGTTTGACAGGACGAACGTTACTTGTCTGTGTCAAATGGAGGGTCTCCTTTCAGGCACATACATGGATCACCATACACCAGCTTGACTCAGAGTTTCCAGCGCGCGCGCGCGCGCGCGCGCGCGCGCGTGCGTAAGTGCGTGCGTGCGTGCGTGCGTGCGTGCGTGCGTGTGTGTGTGTGTGTGTGTGTGTGTGTGTGTGTGTGTGTGTGTGTGCGTGCGTGCGTGTGTGTGTTTTGTTTTGTTTTGTTTTGTTTGATTTAGCGTCTTTTCACAAAATAGTGTTTTCAGATGGACCTTGAAATCATCCTGAATGACATAAGTATTTTATCACAAACAGGAATACCCCGTCATTTCATATCCCCCATCAACGTAATACCCTGTTTGACAGAAATAAACATCAATAAACAATACCTTTAATGTAAATTTCTTAAATTTTCAAAACGAGCAAACTACAGATCTGTTCCTATAGGACTCCGAAGAAGAGATTTAGCTGCAGTGACAAGAAATGATTTATCATCAATAATGGCTTTGAGATCGTCATCGTTAGTATTGTTTTTGACTGCCAGATAATCGGGCAAATATTGCTTTGTGAACGGACAATAGAATAAAACATGGAACGTTAACATTCTCTCTCCACAGGGACACCTAATGTCGTTTATATGTTTGCATTTTAACGCATTGAGTTTTAGTCTGCAAGCTAACTTCTCGTGACTCATTATTAATACCTTTTTGCAATAAGGAGTCTTTACTGTCAAAAGTTGTGACATTGTGGCTGGCTTTTTTATAGACTGCCTTCAGAAGATGATGTGTGTGTGTGTGTGTGTGTGTGTGTGTGTGTGTGTGTGTGTGTGTGTGTGTGTGTGTGTGTGTGTGTGCGTGCGTGCGTGCGCGTGTGTGTGTGTGCGTGCGTGTGCGTGTGTGTGTGTGTGAGTGCGAGTGTGTGAATGTGTGAGCGCATGCGTGCGTTCGTACGTGCGTGCAAACGTGTATGTGTGAGCGTGTGTGTACGTGTGTGCGCGTGTGCATGCGTGCGTGTTTGTTTGTGTATGTATGTGCATGCGCACGCGCATTTGTGTTGTGGGCACGTGCATGTGTGTTATGAGTGTGCCAACATGCATACACGCGTTTGTGTCTGATGTTATGCACACGAGCCAGAGATATAGCGGAGAGAGAGAGAGAGAGAGAGAGAGAGAGAGAGAGAGAGAGAGAGAGAGAGAGAGAGAGACAGGGGGGTGGGGGGGGGGGGAGAAGAGAAAACGGGTAGAGGGAACGCAAATGATCTATAAAACCAGAAAACTTCCTCCTAATGCAAAGACATTCAAATGATTTCCTCTTATTTCCTCACGAAAAGCCGACACTGCTTGAAAGAAAAATCAGGAGAGCAGTCAAGAAAATGCAATTAACTGACCTCCTCCTCTTCAATGCGACTCAAACCAGCCGTTCGGGTCAATACTGACAATTTCCCGGGTAAAAAGAAAAAAAAAATCGCACCGTCATTGATCTTCGAGACACGTTTGACCCCAAAGACTGCAGAGCATTTTGCGAAACCCAAGATTGCCGGCAAGCTGAGAGGGTATTCCTTTGAGATTCAGCCAGCTTGGTGGGGGGAAAAAACACGCTCTGCATGAAAACGACAGAGCAAAACTTTCAATTTCTTTCACAATACGGAGATTCATGGGTTTGCACTGGAAATGATCATGTACGTCCATCGCTGGTGATGATGACCACTGTCCTACCTGAAAGGGGGTGTGTGTGTGTTAAGGAATCGTGAGTCCCAAGGTATGTGAACAGTCCAATGCAGGCCTTTCGCAGCCATATTGGGCTCTAAATGACAAAAGCAGTGTCGTGTCTAGCCACTCTCTCTCTCTAATTCTCTCTCTCTCATAAAGTATCCGCTATTGGCTGAATTTACTTCATGGGGAGGAGCACAGACTACCACGCAAAGCTTTTAACATGTTATATGGTCTCGACGCTTGAGGAAAAAACAACTGGGTTAGTAAAGTACATATTTATCTTTTTGAGTCTGGTTTTGGTTTTGTATGGTTAAATCACGGTGTTGGAAATGTTAAGCAGTTTTTACGTTGTTTTCGTCAACAACTGGTTGGCTGCCCTTGTCAAGACTGGTCAGACCATGTGCAACATAGTGAGAGGTTTGATTTCTATAGAAATATCTGCAATTTCATGATTTGAAACCTTATCTATCTTTAGAAATGGACAGACACTTGAAGTTTATCATGACCAGATTCAGGTTTGGAATATCAGAGTTAGCAGTGTCCACAAGTTCAGATACAAAACCATTGTTGACGACAACGACTTGATGTGTCCGCTTGTAAAGAGTCTCCAGAAAATGAAATCCATATTGTTCTTTGCTGTCCAGCACAAAGGAACATTAGAACTGAGCTCATTCTGCCAACATTTTTATAGACAGCCTTCGTTATCTGAAATGACTAACTGATGTCAACCTCATCAGAAGCTGTTCGAAATTTGTCTTTGTTTTCGTATAAGGCATGTATAATTGAGAGAAACAGC
>CM031597.1:80281932-80284432 GCA_018398815.1 Conus ventricosus
TGTTTCTAAAGCAAAAGTGAAATTAAAGTTTGAATGCTTCTGTATCTCAAAGTGTTTCAGTCCCTTTTTACCTCAAATACAAAGGGGAGACTCAGATTTGTAAATGTCCCCATCTCTAGGTGCCCCAGTTCCTTTGTGGTTCCAAAATAAGGGGAATGCCGAACGTTGTATGTGCCCCCATCTCTAAGAGTGTCTTTGTTTCTTTGTGTTTCAAAGACAAATTAAAAACCTCAGATTTACAGTCTTTAAGTCAATTAAGTTGTGAATTCCGAGACAAGTTTTTCAACATGTTGTATCAATGACTAATCGACATGCTCTCGTAAAAACAAAATTCCATGAAACTCTTTCATGTTGTGGAATTTCTTTTAGATTTTGAATATAATAAAATTGTACATACTTTTTACAACAGCAGCAAATGTAGCCTTCAAATAGGCTTTTACTGTGGACTGACCTGTCATAAATACCTCAGGGTGACAACCGGAGCCCAAAGATAACAGTCCTACAACGTCATACACAGATCACTGTCCTACAATGGAGTTAAGGGTCAATCAACAGATGAAAAAATTATGCTGCCGACAGCATTGTTTCCACCGCCCATGGGTTTATTTTTCAATACCATATTAATGATTTTGCTAAATTCCATATTTTCAGGCCTTCCCTGAGTCAAATCATCTTTCCATCTTTTTTCTAGACATGGAAAAATGTATATCTATGTTTTCAAAATTCACGTCGGAAAATTAACGTAAAGACAAGAGAAAGCACATAAACAGACGGGAAGAGTGAAAATACCGAAAGCTACGAGAGAGAGAGAGAGAGAGAGAGAGAGAGAGAGAGAGGAGATGACCACAACTGTCAAATCGTTAGTTGCATCGTTGCAAGAAATCAATAGAAATCTAAAAATCACGGGTGGCAGACGTGAAAGGATGGAAGCTCCAAGACTACATCACTCGTCATCAACCCAATCTGTCAGTCCACTCATCCGTAAACTTCTGCCATCATCCAGCCATGGATCTCCCTCCACTCAACCACGGTAAGAAGCCGTCAAAAGGACAGGCTGCAGGATAAATTTGTGTTCGTTTCTGCTTCACCTGTCAACCGTGAGCAACGGCAAAGTAACGTTCATCAACACACAAAATCGCTGTACTTCACACAATGAAAAAAAAACAACGACAGGAAATCTGTAATTTAGTAACTGTCAGCCAGTTGATTGATTAACCGGTTAGCTAACCAACCCATGTAATTAACCATTTAGCTAACGAACCAGTCTCGTCTTTATTTTCCTCTTCAATCAATCATTCAACCAAACCATTCCATCAATTCACTCTTCCACAAACACTGTTTCTTTTAATCTGTCTCTAACACACACACACACACACACACACACACACACACACACACACACACACACACACAATATGGAGAGCAGTCCATATGTTGGAAAAAGACAAACAAACAAACAAACATACAATTTTCAAACAAACGAACAAAAAACACCAGTAGCAGTCATAGTAGCAATCGTCCACAACAACACAGCTGACGTACTTCGATGATGTTGGCGTCGTTGTCGTTGAAGGGTTCGCCGTTGAGCTTGTTGATCAGCTGGGTGACGCCGATGATGTTCTTCTCGCTGTTGTGAATGGGCATGCACAGCACGCTCCGTATGCGCTTCCCCTCCCCCTCGCCCTCCTCCACCTGACGACAGCCCACATCCACGTGCATCACAGAGTCATCACATGATGACGGTTTAACCGTTCCACGGGACAGACATCTATGGCCTCTTTCCCCCAGCCATCAGTTTAGACAATTCTTAACACACACAATTGTTCAAAATGTCCATGGGATAAACTTCTACGCCAAATGCATATCAACAGACCACACAAAACAATTATCAAGTGATCCATATGATAACATCTAAACAACGTCCGCATTAGCACAATCCTCACCAAATGACAACGATTAACTGTTCCATGGGATGAACGTCAACACCACATCTACATCAAGACAATCTTCACCACATAACATTTGACAAAGTCATGGTATAAACGTCAACACCACGTCTACATCAAGACAATCTTCATCATACAACAAAGTGTAATTCTTCCTTGAACAAACATCAGCGGCACATCAACGTCAATACAATCTTCACCAGATAACGTTAGACTGTCCCGCTGCATAACACCAACAGCATCAACACCACATCCACGTCAATAAAATCTTCCTCATATCGCAACGTTGAATTCTTCCATGGATAAACATCAAAGCCACATCCACATCAATACAATCTCCGCCACATAAGATTTAACTATCCCATTGGATAAACACTAACACCACAGTTGCTTCAATACACATCTTCACCACATAAGGTTTAACTATCCCATTGGATGCTTTAACTATTCAACGGGATAAATTTCAACACCACATTTGCGTCAATACAAATGTCACCATATAACAACGTTCTACTAGTCCATGGAATAAGCATAAACCTCCCATTCCGTAACAT
>CM031597.1:80289432-80299432 GCA_018398815.1 Conus ventricosus
ACTGTTCCACCACTATAGCCGTGACATGGGGATGACCAGAAGACCAGAAGCAGTGGCGGGCCTACCTCCGGAGTGCGAGGCTTGGCGGGCGGGGCAGGCTTGGTGTCCGGGTTCTGGCTGGACAGAGCCGTGGACTGGCCGGCCGCGGGGTCCTAACGACAACACCATCACACAGGACCTCACACATCTCAGTCACTGACCAACGGACCACTCATCCACAGAAACAGCCCGCCCAGCCGGCTAAATCAACCAACCATCCGACCAACCAGCCAACCAATTAATACTCATTTTTTGCTCCGACTGTCAGCCATTAAAGTTCTGAAGGAGAGCTGCCGCTCGAAAGGTTTGTTGTTGCTGAAAGTCTCAAAGATCCATTCACCCTATCTCCTACATGGCTCGTGCAGCTCTGTCTTTTTTCTCTCTTTTGAATGGGATATATATATATATATATATATATATATATATATATACATACACGTATATATAATTTCACAGGTAAAATTCTCACTAAAACTCACACCGCGCCTCAACAAAACGACGTCAACAGGTATATTTGAATAAAACGAATACTAAAACAAGTTGGACATCTTTTCGCACAGGGACGATTTTTATTTTCAAGCTTTCGCCACAAGGGCTTCAACAGGAATAAAGCACCTCATACAAAGTCCAATGCTTTCAACATGATTTTTTTTTAACTGCTGAGGAGTAATCATGCTGAAAGCATTGGACTTTTTATGAGGTGTTTTATTCCTGATGAAGCCCTTGTGGCGAAAGCTTGAAAATAAAAATCGTCCCTAGGGAAAAAGATGTCCAACTTGTTGTAGTATTCATTACACACACACACACACACACACACACACACACACACACACACACACACACACACATCACATGTATCATGTATTTGTCTATATATATATATATATATATATATATACACACATATATATATATATAGGCAATACATACGATATAACGCTTTCACTCAGCGTACATGCAACAAAATGGCGTCATTTAACATCGACACAACAAAGTCATGACCATTCTCACGATGCAAACCGAGGTTGGTCATTCACTTAATTGTTTTGTGGATCTAGTTAGTATAAGTGACACCGACATACTGGTTGACAAAGTCATCAACTTTTTTTTCATTGTAGAAAGGAGAGTAAATAAATGAAAGGAAGAAAAATGCTCATAAAGTACTGACGTAACTCAAAAGGAACGAAATGAAAAATAAACATCAAAATTTCAGATTTCCATGAAACAAAACAACGACGCAACCAAATTGAAAATAGAAAAAAAAAAAACAACAACAACAAAAAACAAAAAAACAACAACAACAAAAAAACAACAACGAATGTAAACAGAAGAAATAAGAGTAAATAAACAAAATGAATAAAGAGCTCATCAAATACTGAAGTAAATCAAAAAAGGAACAAAATGAAGAATAAACATCAAAATGTCACAGATTTTAAGATGAAACAGAACAAGGACACTACCAAACCGGAAATGGAAATACAGAAAACGAAAGTAAGCAAATTAACGAATCCTAAAAATCAACAACAACAGCAACAACATAAAGAGCGCCACCACCAAAAACCAGTTTCCCGGAGCACCGACTGCTATTGGTTAGAGAAGCAGAACGCGCACTGGCATCCCAGTGTCATCAGTATCATGCTAACTCCTGCCGTGTTAACCCGCCGTCTTCAAGCCGAGAGATGCAGCTTGCCCTGTTTACCTACCATGCATCGCAGATTAAGACATCGCACAGACAGGCAATGGGACGACACAATGGGACATGGATTATATGCTACACGTGACAAAGCGACCATGCACGACAATCATATACTAAATATGACAGAGCGACTCTCCATGACAACCATATACTACATATGACATTGCAGCCATCTACGACAATCATATACAACATATGACATAACAGTCATCTGTAACAATCATATACTACATATCACGTAACGGTCATCTATGACAACCATATACTACATATGACAGCTGCCATCTATGACAATCAAATACTACATGTAATGGCCATCCATGCTAATGATGTTGCATATAACATGGCAGGCATCCATGCCAATCATATATTACATATAACATAGCGGTCATCCATGACAAATGTTACATATAACACAGTGGTCATCTATAACTATCTGGGATCGTTCGAATGGCAACGGATATCTGTTTTTACCATTGTGTGAGAAATGTACATGGATCATGTGTGTGTGTGTGTGTGTGTGTGTGTGCAAATATACCGATTAATATATATACAACAAAAATACGTTAACGGTGAGGTCATAGGAGTCCGCTCCCGACAAAAACACAGTGGGAATAATCGCCACTAGCGACAACTAATTTTGAGGCAGATAAAAAGGGAACGAAAGATTGCAAACCGGCTGAAAACGGCAACACCGGCACTAGCAATAACAACAACACCCACCTCCACCAGCAAAATGTACTGACGAAGAAAACCCTATTTTTACGGATTTAGCGGTGGAGATATGCGACTGGGTCATAAGAGATGAAATGCGAGAAGGGGACAAGACAAATCTGGATAGGATAGCAAGAAATAATGTTGGCAAAGGATGAGGCAGGAAGACAGTGAGATAAGAGGACATGTTGTCGACGGGACACGTGACGACCTGAAGGCCTCTGTGTGTGTGTGTGTGTGTGTGTGTGTGTGTGTGTGTGTGTGTGTGTGTGTGTGTGTGTAAGTGTGTGTGTGTGTGTGTGTGTGTGTGTGTGTGTGTGTGTGTGTGTAAGTGTGTGTGTGTGTGTGTGTGTGTGTGTGTGTGTGTGTGTGTGTGTGTGTGTGTGTGTAAGTGTGTGTGTGTGTGTGTGTGTGTGTGTGTGTGTGTGTGTGTGTGTGTGTGTGTGTGTGTGTGTGTTCGTTCGTTCGTACTTCGGTTTAACGTCTGTTCACTTTGAGTGATATTAGACGTGAATGAAAGAAGAGAGTGACTGACTGACTGAATGGTTAAATGAATAAGCCTATGTGTTGTGTAAGCATGAATGTAGGCCTTTGTATGTGAGTGTGTAAGTGTATGTATCTGTTTATGTGTCTAAACTGAACAATAAACAAATCAACAATCTTAAATACAACAATTAGTGGAAAAAAAAACCCTAACATATAGCAAGAAAGCAAAAATCCTTCACTATCTTAAACAAAATGAGTTAGCTCAAAACTATCTAAATAAAAACCCCAATTGGACTATGTATTAAGTATTCAGCAATTTCGATCAGCAGAGAATGATTCGAAAGTAGATCTTGCAAGTTTTTTTCAGAAAAAGTAAGCTTATTGGATCGTAATGATGTTGGTAAGAAAGTAGTCAACTTGTGACAATTGAACACAATGTGGTTCAGTGTTATCTCTTTACCACAAATACAGTTAGTATTCTTACTAAACTTTGTTTTCAAAGCATTTAGCTTTAATCGAATTATAAGGGAAGATATTTGTCCGGAATAATAAACTGGAAGATCAGGTATTTTTCTTAATACAAGGTCTATTGGAAAAGCTTCCCATTGGTTGGATGAAATCTCGGTAGACGTATCAACATTTGTTTGAGCTCTCTTCCGTGCAGTCGATTCAAGGGTACGATAACATTCCACTATTGACGGTTTTATTTTCAACTCATAAAATGACCCTGCTTTTTTAGCACCTATTTTCGCAGCCCTATCAGCCAATTAATTTCCAAGTATACCAGTATGCGAAGGAATCCAGCAAAATTCTATGATAATGTCTTTAGACACCAGACAGTATAAAAGATATTTAATTTCAAACACAAGGTCGGGTCGTGTGTGTGTGTGTGTGTGTGTGTGTGTGTGTGTGTGTGTGTGTGTGTGTGTGTGTGTGTGTGTGATGTGTAGCCCGGTCTACTACACAGAGCCCAGTCGGGGCTGTCCCCAGGAAGAGAAAGAACCCTCAAGGGACCCTGTCACAAACAGCAGATGAACACACACACACGCACACACACACACACACACACACACAACACACACACACACACACACACACACATACACACACTTACATACTTACATACCCAATACACAATAGTTCAACTATCAACGATTCCGAGACCGGGGATAACACAAGGTGTGCTGAAATCGCCGACTGTTCCACTGACATTTTCGTCCAAAGCTTCAGTTTTAAAAAAGACAATACCACACAAAAAGTCGTATCCGCTACTAACACTACAGAACAGACAGCCAGTGTCTATTCAGGATAGTATGAACCGCGTCATTCGATTCCTCATCACCAGAATATACCCGGAAAAAAAACGCTACATGCTACGAGTACAAACTGCAAGAATAAATAAAAGCGTGTGACAAAATTTCCAGAACAAAGACCCGTGAAAGAGCTACAGTGGGGAAAAAACTGGATGAGAGTCAGGTTTAGATAGATAACGAGGACAGGAGTACACGGAGACGAAATAGAAATGTTGCGAAATGGCCCAGTCAAGAGGACAGACACAGACATAAATAATCAGCAAGGGAAAATGTAGTATGCAATTCACCTAATAAGTGCAGATGAAGTGGTGTGGACGTGGAATTAATGGCAACACAACGAAGACAGCTTACGGTCAGGTACGTAGTGAATGCTTAGCGAGCGCACGCAACGATCATACGTACAAAACAGTTGCGAAAGGAAGGCACAAACTGTTCGAGTCCATCCATTTCATTTTAAAATAATCAGACTCATTCATCTAACACTGCGTAATTTTGAAACACAAACAAAAGATTACTCCCACCCCTTAAACACACATACAGACGTCTCTCTATCTCCACCTCCAATATATAGACACACAGTAATAAAACTTTAGCGCAAATGTGTACGCACATCCTTCGATACAACCATATAGCAAAATAAAACACGCGCTCGTGCGTGTCTCACACACACACACACACACACACACACACACACACACACACACACACACACGCACGCACGCACGCACACACATACACACATACACACACACGCATATATACACTCACATCACCCCCTCCCCCATACTTTTGTCTGATAACACCCTTAGTGGGAAGATGTAAAATTAAACAGCGCAACCACCTCTATAATCTACGAGTTTACAATTGGAGTTCCAATGATAGGAGTCACGAAAAACACTTTCGGTGGTTATTTTGCACATGGGGGGCAACGAAGCCATCAGTATGAAGGTAAACGTATCAACTTGTGTTCAAGGACGTAATCTTTACGAAGAAGATTACGCACGTTATGCTGAAAAAAATGTTGACTGAAGGATCATGGTACTCCAGTAGTACTCGAATAATTTTGGAATCAATATGGATAACCTTGTGGATACTTTCGCTTTTGAGCACAGTGATTGTTGTGCCACCATAAAGTGATACACTTTCACTGAAAGATTCGTAAGAAAGAGAGATGACGCTGTTCTATTCACGAAAAAGGGGAACGTAAGTTTTTCAAAATATTATATCCCTTGTAAGCATTCCTTTGCAACGCCCAAGTGTTGTCAGCCCAGTTTAGTTTGTCGTCAAAGACGTTTCCATGATATTCATATACAGTGACAATTTCGATCGACCCACCATACGCAAATTACTATCTGATCTAATTTTTTGTCTCATAAAATCAGCAATCGTGGTTTCATTGATATGTAATTCAAGTTACGACTCATGACCCCACTGACTATTATTACTGAGTGCAGGTCTATCGTCTTGGCGACACATCCGAACAAAAACAAGAAAAATGCCCCACCACTAGAAACTTTTACCAAGATCTTGTTTTCATACAGCTTTCAAGCATCATCATTTGAGAATATGAAGAGAAGGGGGGGGGGGGGGAGGGGGGCAGGATGCAACCTTGGGGAACCCCCTTAAATATTCTTATTGTTTTAGAATAAAGTCCCTTAAAGAAAGCGTTATGAAGCCTCTAAGCAAAAATCAATATATCCATGAAACAGTCATGGGAAGTGGATTGAAATTGAAAAAAAGGAATTTCTAGGCTGAATTTGAGCATGAAACACTGAACAAATACCTACAAATAAAGTTCTTATATGGGCGCCTGGCATTTTAAGATGTGATGAAACATGGAGAGAACACTGAGTACAAGTAACGAGGACATACCAGGAAGCTAACGATAGTAAGCATGGGATACTTAATGGAGACATAGAAAGCACATACAGTTACTTAGAAGATGGAAAATACAGACAGTAAATGAGAACATGCAAAGCACAGAAAATAATGGAAACATGGAGAGCTTCCACTCTCAAGGCGAACCTATGAACTTTGGCTGTTGAGCATCAAGAGACAATTAGCCTTCCACAGGCTTTAAGATGAAGTGCAAGGTGGTTCAGCTACAGGTCAGATCTATGGACAAGGCGACAAAGTTGGATCAAGTAATCAAAGACATGGATGCCTAGAACATCAGCAGCCAATGACTAAGCGATGTTTTGTGGACAGACGAATCCAAGGCGGAGAAAAAACCTCTGGATGACAAGACAACATCCATCATGAAGCTGTTACCTTCATCCTCGAAGGCTAGGTCAAGGGGGCACTTGTTGAGTAAGCACCGGTCAATGATTGACTTTTCAGAGCGAGATTCATCGTCTAGCATGCCAAAAAGTCTCCATCATCCAGTGCTGGGTACCCACCAACCAGCATAAGGACTCCAGCAACGACGAATTCTGCATTCACTTTAGGATACGAGGGACAAAATTCCGCACCTGGAATTGAAGGTCGTCACGGGGACCTGAATGCTACGACAGGCCGAGACAAAGCAGGGCTTGAGCCTGTGTTGGGCCGCATGCATAATGGAAGACGTAGCGACAACGGTGACTGTTTCATTTAATTCAGATGAGTGGTAGGGTGATCTCAAAGAGACCATGACAGCAGCGGGGAAAACTGTTCTTAGCAAAACCTCTGACAGAAGATTGAATCAGCAGTCGTAGGTGGGAACCTTATTACTGAAAGGAAGAAAACTGTACCAGAACCGGCACAATTGTATGGCACAAAAAACAGCCTTCATCTAGGTCTACACCGAGCAAGACTGGGAAGTCAACCACAGCGCTCCCTGAAACAAAAATGAACGGCTGGATGTCCATATTGATGCGGCCGAGGAGATTGCTATTCGCAGTGACGTGAGGTCCGTCTACCAAACCGTAAATTCCACTAACACACCTCTTCAAGATCTGGCCTAACCAAGGCATGGCATGGACGACTCCTGTCTAGTGGCGAGACTGAGTTTGTGAACTGGGCGGAACACTTCAGTGAATTACTCAGCCGGCCCGATCACATACTCCAGTCCAGCTTGGGGACCCTACCACTATCCTCCCTATCCATACATGGAACACCACAGCAGAGGACATCAGCAAAGCCCTCAGAGTGTGGAAGAAAAACAAGTCACTAGGTGTAAGAGACAGTAAGGCCGACATGCTGGAAGTTGGCGGTGAAGCGGCCGTTCAACGGCTTCTGACGATCTGCACCGATGCACGCAAGAATCAAGTTATCACAAGACAGGAAGGTGATCAGTGAGGTAACCTGTATCCAAGGACAGAAAATCTTGCCGACTTCGCCATTTGGTGGGGAAAACCAACTTTACTGTCAATCCTTGGGAAGGCATATTACTGGATGAGAGATGTCGATGGTGGGCTGCGAGAAAAAGAAGGCTAGCTGCTGACCAAAGTGCTCGTGCAGCGAACAGATTTCATCATCCGTCGCCTCATCGAGAAATGCCATGAGTAGCAGGCCACTCACGGGATCCGATTTATTGATTTAAGCAAGGCGTTGGACAGTACAGTATCCACAGACCCTCCTCGTGGAAAACTTTTCTCTCCTGTAGTATTTCCGAAAAAAACACACCCAACCTTGCCAAGTCCCGAATTAACAAAGGATGCCTACGCAGTACTTAACACCTTTATGCACAACGTTTGACTCCCACCCTCCACAACTTCAAGCCCTGACCATTGCGTTGATGTATCCTAACTGCCGCTGCTGTTTCTGCTGTAATAAAACCGTGGACGGGTTCAGTGATTGGCTCCAAGTGCTTACTGGTGTGCTTCAGCACTGCAGTATTTCAACGATCCTTCTTGCTGTGTCCTGAAAAAAGCAATCCCCAACAAAGGCGTTGACTGCGTGCAGGACACAATACGCCAACGATAGGGCCATGTCAGAGTATTCACAATGCCTGCAAGAACTATCGGTAAAGCTGCAGGACAGCTCGGTCTGGGTATTAGCGAAAAGACAACAAAACCCATAATGTCAGGAGAATATTCCCTCTTAAAAAGACATATTCACAGAACACAATAAGTCTGTCGTCATCGAGGATTTCAGGAACCCGGGAAGCTCAATCATCAATCAATATGAAAATGAGCAATAAGCAGAACTGTAAAACAGGAAAAGCCTTAGAAGCAATTAACCAACTAAGTAAAGACTGGCAAGATAAGAAACGTTTCACTGAACACCAAGCTGTGAAATTACAACTCAAATGTGCCGTCAACCATATTGTACGGCACAAAACATTTGTCTAAAAGAGGAAGTCGACGGTTTTGATGTAAGAAATCTTAAAAGAGAATTTGAAAATAAACTGGAGCAATTAAGCTGGAGCAATTATAGAGAGATCCCACACCTTAAGTGGCGCGACTTCATCACCAAAGAAAAATCCGGAAGAGCAAAAAGCGAACTTCTGTATCACCATGTTACACAAAAGGTGCTGAAGTGACTAGTCATGCAGCTCGTCAAGGACTTCAGTGGACATCTGCAGACAATGGGACAAAAGAACGGCCACAGCTGAATTGGCAATAGACCATGACGCGTGACTTCCAAGTCATACACAAGAGCTGAAGCCACGTTACAAAGCTGACCGCTGACCGATCCCGCGAGAGGTTAATGACCGCCTCATGCGTCGGACGATATGGGAGTGTCCATGTCTTTAGTAAAGGGAAACATAAGCAAGTAATGAGAACACAGGTACAATAGACATGTCATGGGGACGTAGAAAATACAGAAGTCATGACAGTGTACAGAAGAAAGCAATACTACAGACTACGGTACAAGTAATGAAGAATGGGAGATTGCAGAACTAGTAATGAAGAAAGGCAGATTGCAGATTTATTAGTTAAGAAAGGGAAAATACAGAAGAGGTAATGAGGTAAGAGACACAACAGAACAAGTAATGAGAACAAAAAGACTACAGGATAAGGAATAAGGACAGGAAAGTATAGGACAGGTAATTAGGACAAGGACAGTACAGGTGAAATCATGGAGACAGGGAAAGTGTGGTACAAGAAATGAGCACATGGGTAGCACATGGCAACTACAGGAAAGGCAATGAGGACAGGAATATGCAGGACCCGTAATGTGGACAGGAATATGCAGGACTGGCAACGAGGACAAGGACAGTACACCACAATAAATGAGTGGGCAGGAAAAGTATAGGACAACTAACGAAGACATAGTAGTACAGGACAAGTAATTAGACAGGAAAGAACAAACAAAGAAGACAGGGAATGCAAAAAACAAAACAAAAAACAATGGGGACAGGGAAAGTACCGCACAACTATAAAAGACATGGAAGTACAGGTCAAGTAATAAAAACAGGGAAAGTGCAAGCCAAGTAATGAGGACAAGGAAAGTACCGATCAAGTAATGGAGACATGTAAAGCACAGAACAAGTAATAAAAACATGGAAAGTACGGCAAAAGTAATGCAAGAGAAAACACTGGAAATGTATTGGGGACAGGGAAAGTACAGGACATGTAATGATGACAGGGAAAGTACAGGACATGTACTGATGACAGGGAAAGTACAGGACATGTACTGATGACAGGGAAAGCACAGGACATGTACTGATGACGGAAAGCACAGGACATGTAATGATGACAGGGAAAGCACAGGACATGTAATGATGACAGGGAAAGTACAGGACACGTAATGAGAACAGGGAAAGTGCAAGAGAAGTAACGAGGACAGGGGAAGTACAGGACAAGCAATGAAAGCAGAGAAAGTA
>CM031597.1:80304432-80309432 GCA_018398815.1 Conus ventricosus
TCGTTTCTTGCCCTGTATTTTTCCTGTCAACATTTCTTGTTCTCATTACTTTTCCTTCACTTTCCTGTTCGTTTCCTGCCCTGTACTTTTCCTGTCCTCATTACTTGTCATACACTGTCCAGGTCCTCGTCACTTGCTGTGTACTTTTCCTTTCTCATTATTTGTTCTGTCCCACCCCCCTCCATCCCCGATCCACGTCGTTCGTTCTATTCTTTCCCTCTCCTCATTCACTGTCTCGTGCTTTCCCTGCCCTACCTATTCGTCCTCTACTCTCCCTTTCTTCAGCGTGTGTCCTGTGGTTTTCCTGTCTCCAGGATCTGTCCTATACTTTCCCTGTCCTGTCAACTTGTCCCATACATTCTCTCTCCCAAATCTTTGTTCTACAGTCCCCCTGTCCTCAGTATATGGTCTATAGTATCCATGCCGTGTGCATTTGTGTCGTTCTTTCGCTGTTCCCATTATTTGTCCTGTGCTTCCTCCGCGCTCCTAAATAATATGTTCTATGTACAAATAACGATAAAACTGAACCGATCAGAAAGATGAATTGACGCTATACTGATAAAAATGAACAAGCAAGCACACTAACAAAGACATAAACAAATGATTAAGTAAACACGTACACAAAACCTATCATCAGCGCATGGCGATCAAGTCAAGCTGAGTTGAATGACAAAAAGAAAAGAAAAAGGAAAACACAGCAAAAGAAAACAAAAAACAAAAAAAAAAAAAAAGAAAAGAAAAACAAAACGAATAAAACAAAACCAACAACAACGAAACCAACCAACCAACAACACACAAACTATATCTGTCCAAGGCAAAACATTTTATTCGGTCAACTTCCTGTTCGTTGCGCAAATACACAAATAAATATGAGCACGATGTTAACAGAGTAGGCATCCAATGTGAACAAAAATAGAAAAGACACACACACACACACACACACACACACACACACACACACACACACACACACACACACACACATTCCTACACGAGCACACATGTACACGTACACCAGCACGCACCCACACAGATTAAAGGAATGAAGAAAGAATAAAAGAACGCCCCCCCCCCCCCCTCCAATCCCCAATGGCAATAATTCTACACCACATTAACTAAGCCTGTTGGTAGACAAGGCGTGGCGCCTTCGATTTTCGAACAGAATGTCACTGGTAAATCAAGATCCTCACATGGGAGATAAGCCATCTCTCACTGCCGAAGCCCCCTACTTCCATCCCCCAATCCACCCCACTCCACTTCTTACCTCATAGTTCCAACGCGTTTAGTACAAGCCTATAGGGGTTTTTGTTTTATTTTCTGCAAATGTGTGTGTGTGTGTGTGTGTGTGTGTGTGTGTGTGTGTGTGTGTGTGTGTCTGTGCGTGCGTGCGTGCGTGTGTGTGTGCGTGCCTACGTGCGTGTGTGTATATGCATGTGTGTGTGTGTGTGTGTGTGTGTGTGTGTGTGTGTTGTGTGTGTGTAGAATGCGCGCGCGCGCGTGTGTGTATGCGTGTGCGTGCGTGTGCACAAACATGATGCCCAAAATGACAACAGGCCCGTGTCAGGTAGAATTATTGGAGGCGGAAGGGGTGAGGGATTTTTTTTTCTCCATGGATATTTAACATGAGGTGGGGGTGATGCAAACAATGAAAGTAAATGTGTGCACCCATTCTGCCCTCAACTCCAAACTAACGCTGCTCATGGTACTCAGCCACCTGGCACATATGACAATCATTTTCACTGCGTTGGCTGGTATTTCTAACACACACACAACACACACACACACACACACACACACACACACACACATTAGGCAAAATAATACCTGCGGAAAGAACGACATACCCCACCCCCCTTCTCCTGTTCCCGCCTCTCTCCAAAAAACAATAACAACAACAAAACCACCTCACAACAACAATGAAAAAGCATCTAAAAACAAATAAACTCTTAAAAAAAAAGAAGAAGCAAAAACTGAAGGGGGTGGAAGATGGGTAAAGGAGGGGGTGGGGTTTCTGTTTAGAAAGGAAGGCGAAGGAGGGTCTGTCAGTAGGCAGACATTTATTTAAGGACAAGGGAGGGGGGGGGGGGGTCTGACAAGGAAGGAGGGGGAAGCGGAGGGAGTATGGCAAAAAGCAGACAAACCTTTATCTGTCAATTAAGGACAACAGAAGTTTTCGCTAACTTCCGACGCCCGAAGCCCAAACCGTGATTGCATCGCCAGGCTAATGCAAGCCTTCCATTTTTTGGTTTAAAAAAAAGAAGAAGAAACAAACCCGATGACTAAAAGAAGCCAGGTCCATGCCATGTAGAATTAAACGTAAAAATGGACAGAGCGAAAAAAAGGAGTTGGAATCTCAGAGATATTTTCCCGCTGAATGACAGTATTACCCCCCCCCCCCCCACCGTCGTCCATCCCTGGCCCTGACACACACATCCTTTTCCGTTCCTCAGTGATATATGCAGAAAAGATGAAGCTGCAAATAAACAAACCTTAACCATGAATTGAGAGAATGGGGGAAATGATAAAAACAGGAACTAAATTCAATCATTAATCAATGACAAGAGATGAATTTTTTTTATTATGGACGTCAAAAACATCACACACACACACACACACACACACACACACCACACACACACACACACACACACACACACACACACACCAGGACGATGGATGAAGAGGGGAATGTAATTAATTACACACTGACAGGCCTATAACCCAGGCCCGATATCTTCATGCCGCCAGACGGACCAGGCATAAGCCCACCCCTCAACCTAATCTACCCCCTAAGAAAAGCAACAACAACAGCAACAACAACAAAGTATTATCTGTACACCAGGACAGTTTAAGAAAAAAAAACTGCTTTCTTAAAAGAGAAATCTAGCGTTTATTATTGCATTACTCTGTCCGCATAGCCGGTGTGGCCCCATGGGTAAGTCTGCTTGTTGGAAACGACTGTATTATTCTGGTGATGCCCTCGTCACCATGGCTAATGTCAACCACCTTGTGTCAAAGACCTTGGCAATGTTAGCACCACCCAGGGTGCTTGCCTGGTTGGCTCGGTGGTAGAGCACCCAGTCACAGTTCACACTGTGCGAGTTCGAATCGAGGTGGAGTCCAGTTTAAAACCTGGCCGTTTCGCTGCTCATCTTAACGAGACGTGACATTCTGGTGATATATCAGTGTAGAGCTAAGATACCTCTCCCATTCCTCCAAAGCCCTCCCGACTCACCACGAGATCGTTGGTCCTGTCTGCAATATCATTTGTGGTAGACGTGGGCGTTAAAACTGATTGTAACTACGTGGAACCGCCCTCAAGAAAGAGGGGGTAACCAATCGCTCTAACAGAACAAAGAACACCACTGACAGCACATACCACTCCCACCCACTCCAGGCATATAACCACAGCTGCCCCTTCTATTTTGACGTGTTTCTATTTCCACGTATCTCGATGAACATTACCAGAACATGGCAGCGCACACACACACACACACACGCACACACGCACGCACGCACGCACGCACGCACACACACACACACACACACACACACACACACACACACACACACACACACACACAAACAAACAAACAAACAAACAAAGCCATCAACAGAAATGACTTGTATGATAACTCACGTCTCGCACACTGAGCTCAATACAACAATCAAACCAACACCTGCTTGTTAACGACATTTCTTTTGAACATAGCGACCGAAGCCGAATGGTGAAAATAAGACGAAGTAGGGGCGAGGACAGGGTGGTGACAAATCTGCACGGGGTGGTGGTGTGGGACCAACAGCGGTAAACAAAAGACCCGACAAGAGGCACTGTCTCCTCCAACAGTACACTGACGCTCAACATTCTACCATCACCGATGATCCCGTCAACAGAACGAGCTTCTTGCTCCTGCACAACGACACCACCTTGAAGATGAACAACAACAGCAGTAACACCAGCAACGACTCAGTTTCATGTGACCAAACAGACGAGCGCACGACGGCGAACGGTTTCTCAGAACATTATCCTAGGTTCCAAGCTTGAACGTTATGGGGGCGTTTCAGGGAATATGACACACAAGGAAACAACAACAACAACAACATAACAGCTACAATTATGCAGTGACTCCGTCATGGCAGTGATTTTGCACAGCAATCCCTGGTCACGGACACGTTCAGTTTAAAAAACTGAATCTTTCAAGCGTTGAAAAGGCATACAGTCCTCGTTTTTTTTTCTCCAGTTTCTGCATCTATACATGCTATTAGATTATTAGACAATTGAGAAGTAAGTTCCTTTAAAAACAAATGCGCGTGCAAACAAATGCACGCTGTTTCACCAAAAGCGGAGTCTCTCTTTGTATGCCTGTGGACTCATTTCAGTTTCAACGTGGAAGCGTCAGTGTGTTCGCGCGTGTGGACTAATCCATACACGCTATAGCACATCTGCTGAACCAATATGCCACAGCGTGCGGGAGTTGAAGCCAGATAAATAAATAAATGAGTGATTAAGAACCGGTTTGGGAAGAGGGCCTAATGGACGCGATGTGGCAGATGCCTGACCCATGCCCTAATCCAACACGCTGGTCAGGTTTTGGATGCCCAGTTGGCAAGGTCTGCGTCACTGCTCTAGTGCGCGCGCGTGCATGTCTGCATGCGTGTGTGTGTGTGTGTCTGTGCGTGTGCGTGCGTGCGTGTGTGCGTATGCGTGCGTGCGTGCGTGCGTGTATGTGTGTGTGTGTGTGTGTGTGTGCATGGCTGTGCATATTTATGTATATGCGAGCACCCAAACACCTGCATATGTAAGTGTGAAGGCAAGACATGCATAGACCAGGGACCGTACAGCAAAGGGATGCGCAGCTGGCCGGCTTCCCCTTCTCTGAGTCACTAACGAAGTACTGAAAGGGGCGGGCCCCACCAACTAGTGCGTACAGAACTTCCGGTGTCGGTGGTAACATGGAGTTTGGCAGCCAAAACATCGTTGAGGTAAGCATTCTTTTTCC
>CM031597.1:80314432-80344432 GCA_018398815.1 Conus ventricosus
CCTAAACTATTTTTTTTTTAATAACAGAGATCCGAACTCTATCATACCCTATACCGCCCAACCCTTTCTTCCCCCCCCCCCCCCCCAACTTCCATTTTGCCCTTTTTCGATCTTTGCTTTTTAAAACCAGACTTCGCTTTTCAACAAGATTGCATTTCTCACCATGACCACTGATTACACATAAACTTTCGTGAAGACTGGATTTCAGACTCCAATTATACTGCACTGATACAGGCACACTGTCATGATTGCAGTTATTTCTTTTGTATCAAAACTGTTTTGTATCAAACTGTGATGAGTTTCTAAAAGAACTGATGGCGAAGGTCCAATCAACTTTGACCATCCTGCCAGTTTTTGTTATGCTCCACATCAGCTGCAGATGAGAAAGTGACGAAACTTTTTTTACTGGGGTCGTGCACGCATATGCATTCAAACACAGACATACAGTACGCATATGCATGTGTACGCGCGCACGCACAAACACACCCGCACACACACACACGCGCGCGCGCACACACGCACGCGCGCGCGCACACACACACACGCGCTTGCTTGCTTATACAAACACACTCCACCCCCAATTCCTTCTCATCACAGCTCCACACACGCGCATTGATGAGCACTCTCCAAAGCAGAGTGCTTTTTTCGCACACACTGAGACGAAAAGTATAATGTAAGCAAAAACCAAACGGTTGAGTACATGGGTATTGTAATAACCCACATAATCATGCAGATTGACACAAATCTCGTGCGAGTACAAAATCACCGAAACTAGCTGTGCTTTAAAGTGAAAGCGACAAAACAGCACTCTAAAACCGTAAACATTTTGTGCGAGCGAGTGAGTGAGTGAGTGGTGTGTGTGTTGTGTGGTGTGTGTGTGTGTGTGTGTTGTGTGTGTGTGTGTGTGTGTGTGTGTGGTGTGTGTGTGTGTTGTGTGTGTGTGTGTGTGTGTGTGTGTGTGGCGCCGAGCGTGTGTGTCATGTGCCCATGTGTGAGTGACTGTGCGTACACGTACGTCGTATGTGTGCGTGCAAGGTACAAACATGCAATATAAAAGTATGGTGAATTTACCATTACAATTGCGGACATAAAATATCGGCCTATAACTGTTTTTTTTTTTTCTTTGAAGTCATCCACAATATTTTCAACTTTAGCAATAACGGCTACTCTTATTGATCTACTCGACCGGTCACTGATTCTATCAATTTTAATTCTGTCTCAGCGTCATAGTCCTGGCAAAGCATTATCCAGAAAACCTTTTCCACCTAGTTCTGAACGCATGGACTATAAAATGAAAACGATCAGCAAGGGGAGAAAACACGCGTAAATCATGTACGCATCCCCCCCCCCCCCCCTTCGCTTTCCCCTAACCCCCTATCGTCTCCTACGCAAACACAGACGCACGCGCGAAGCTGCAAATTCGCACAGCAGCCGAAACAAGAAAGAGAATTCCACCAATCCAGACAATGATTGAGGATCAGAACAGCCATGACTCAGGCTAGTCTTTAAGCCAGGCGGAACGGGAGGACAGGTTTATCGGACGTCCTAATGAAGGCAGCAGATATTGCGTTACGAACAACGGCGTTCCCTCAGAACAGAAGACAGTGGCGATGGTGGCGCAGTCGTCAACAGTCCAGCTCCTCAATGTAGGATGTCCGTGGATTTCCAGTGCAATAGGGATGCCATTGTTCGTTTGGGTGGAGAGAGGAACTCTCCTACCACCTACCCACTCACCTTCCGCCTAGAAGACTGGAGCTTTCCGTTAAAACTTGGCGTCAGTTTGAATGTTCATGCATCAGTTACAAATATTCCCCTAAATAGCCAAAGGAACACACGAACATGAACGAGTATCGGAACGGACAGACGGTTTCTCGAAGCGGAGCTGAACTGTGTGGGGTTGGGTATATAGCAACGAGCTTCAAGAAATGTCTTGACTGGTTCTCCTATCACTGATGGCAACCAGGAAATGCAGCGAGCATCACTGCCTTGAAATTCCATCAACGCCTGTCGTTTATGTCAGGAGAGTGAAGCATACAAACTCCTTCTTAACTTACGATCCAGCGTACCTGCCTAATTCTCGAGTCTTCTTCAGCAACAACGCTGACGGCGTCCTGTCCTTGTTCACTGATGTCGACTACAGCAGGCTCTTCTGGTGCGGCATGTCGGAGATCAAAAGTGTTTGTCAGCAATGTTGACTCTGGTACATTCTCTACTGCTGTGGTTATTGTATGCTGGGCGTTTGTCAAATGAACATGCTCTGGGCTTTATTTTACGTGTTTTTGATGTCAGCATTGTTAGTTTATTTCCAGACGACACATGGCCAAGGTACGAGCCCCGTTTGTTCTTTCGCTGGCTCTCGAAGAAAAAGCTGCACCGATCTACCTCTACAAACAGAGAAAGAACAGGAAGAACTGAAATCAACCAAACAGGTGCGACGAGACTGCAGAAAGATGTTGAGAAGTGGGGGTGGGGGGCGCGTGCTGAGGAGGAATAAGAGAATGGAAGCGAAGAGGGGAGGCAAATGGGAAGAAAGGAACAAAGGAAAGATTGAAAACAAAAACCCCATGATACACACTTGACACTGCTCCTTGTGACTGGCGAGCAGAATGATGGTCCAAGCGTCCTTGACATAGAGAGAAAACAATATAGTAAAATGCTGTCAACGTCACACATCATCACAAAGCACAGCGCCACACTGCTGCACCATTTCATGACACACTACTGGAGGCCTGCCACTGGACGCCTCAACTCCCCATCCTCCCCCCATACTCAACTTCTATCCCTTCCCCACCCCACCCCACTCCGTCGCCCCTCCATACACACTCACACGCGTGCGCGCCGTCACAAAACACTCTCCAACAGATCACTCACCCCTTTAAACACATAATAATTATATACATGGGTTTGATTGCATATACACCGGCCGACTCACCCGGATTAAACAAACCAGCTACCCCCCCCCCCTTCTCTACACGCATGCACAGGCATATGCATACACACCGTGTGCCCAAGCCACCCCCTACTGGTTTTCTTTTAATATCACTAGATAAAACGACGTTAAACTGAAGAATGGTCGAACGACTGCCGCGCACATACACACAAATACACACGCAGACGTGTGTGCACGCACGCACACACACACATACACGAGAGAGAGAGAGAGAGAGAGAGAGAGAGAGAGAGAGAGAGAGAGAGAGAGAGAGAGAGAGAGAGAGAGAGAGAGAGAGAGAGAGAGAGAGAGAGAGAGAGAGAGAGAGACAGAGGTGAGGACGGGTGCCGGAAACTTTTTGGGTATCGCAAAAATTCCTTTCTGAAGAGCGTGGGATAGTATTCAAAGTGCCGTATAAACAATTGGAGTGAAAATAAAAGAGACAAATGCCAACCAGCAGCGCCCTTCCATCCTTTCTACATCAAATCAGTGGATGTGTGGATAAGTAATCCTTCTCAGATTCCATACCAGTTGCCTTTTATTTCTCTAAATACGTTGTACAAATCTGAGGGGAAAAAATCGTAAGAACTGGACTCCTCTACCTCATTAAATATTGTCTACAAAAGTGGGTGTGTTTGCGAAGCTAGCTAACAGAATGAACTTTAAAAAACTCAAATAAATGGAAACTGTTGAGGATATTCGTGCCAGGCAAATAAACTGACAACAGGGTAAGTACCATTTATCATGTTATCCATAGCTTGAAGAAAAGAAACAACAAAGCTTTCTTATTTTAACCGATTTCAAAAAAAGCATTTGATTTCATTAGTTGGCTTTACATACTGATAATTTCTAAATGCAATAGTCAATATATCATAACTACGAGGATATTAAATCATATGTGGTAGAAAATCGAAACTTGTCGACACATCTTAATGCAGAAAAGAGGCTGTCGGCAAGGGGACCCATTATCGCCTTAGTTATATATCCTTTGGAGAGAAGAACTGGCATCTGAAATAAGAAAGATAATGATATTAAAAACATGTAACAGCGCATGCCGACTCTAAGCTCAGCAACTTGCTGAAAATACGTATTTTATTCTGCAATGAGAAGAAAATTGCACGAAAAAAAAGTAGACTGGAAAATATATTAAGACTGAAATTAGAATTTGGAGAAAAAAAATGAATATATGACTCAACGTATACAATCAACTGGTAAGAAAATATAATGGAGGCTTCGTCGATTTACAATGTTAGGGTTCTGGTCATGAAATAACTCTTTAAGTGTTACATAAAAAAACAACATGGAAGATAATTTAATTGAAAGTAAAATTCTTTGAAAGAGATAAGTTCAAAGAACTATCGCTCTGTCAAGCTGACTGTGCTGAAGTCCTTGATTTTGTTTTTTTTAACATAAACATTCGTTTATCTTCGAATTTGCTTCTAAAGCCTCCAGACATTCAGATTAAAGATAAACACGGACAATATGGAAGAGGAGTATGTTGCCAGAGAAAAATGATAGAACGGAGGAATATGAGGAGGCGGGAAGAAAACATGACAGAGGAATATGCTGCAGACGGAAGAAAATAAGACAGAGGAATACGTTGCAGTAGAAAGAAAATACAGTAGAAGAATATGCTGCAACGGAAAGAAAATACCAAAGACGAATGTACTGCAGTTGGAAGAATATATGGCAGAGGAATAACGATGCAGCGGAGAAAAAAAAACCACATGACAGAAGAATCCGCTGCAACGGAGGGAAAACACAAAAAACGGAACACGTTGAAACGAGAAGAAACCACGATAGAGAGGATACAGGAATATGTTGCAACGAGGAGAAAATATGGTAGAAAAGATAAGACGAATAGGTTGCAACGGATGGAAAATCGGACAGTGAAATAAATATGTATCAGCGGGATAAAACTATGACACAGGCTATGTGGCGGTAGAAAGAAAATACGATAATAGATTGTGGAGTAATAGGCTGCAACACTGATGATTTATTATCAAGAAATAAAGCTGCCTTATCCCCTGTTCCCTCCGACTTCTCAAAAAAAAAAAAAAAAAAAAAAGAAGAAGAAGAAGAAGAAAAGACACCCCAAAACAACAACAACGACAACAACAACCCGAAAAGGGTCCTTTTCAGTTGCAGGTCACGTCAACCTGCAAGAAGACATGGGTTCAAGCCGTTCATCAAAGGGACGTCGGCAGTGGTGTTTTCTCTTCAAGTGCGAAGAATTTCTGCTTGGGTTCTGCTAATGCCCTCCTCACACAGCCCGGCCTCTCTTCCACAGATCAGCCTCACTGCTTGCCTCCTTCTCCGCGCATCAATCGATACCGTGCCTTCTTCCTTCCATCTGGCATCGCTAGCGGGTTTTTGAATTGTCTGATCTCTAACCGGTTTTGAAGCCGTCGTCTGTTTGTGTTGGTCTTTTCCTCTTCGTTAACCTTATTGCCGAGGAATATGATTTGCGGGGTGTGTGTATGCTTCAATGTCATAGCGCAGACTCTCTCTCTCTCTCTCTCTCTCTCTCTCTCTCTCTCCTCCTCCCCCCCCCCTCTTCTCTCTCTCTCTTTCTTTTTGTATCTGTCTGTCTTTCTGTCTCTTTCTCTCTCCGAATCTTTATGCCCCATTCATTATCTCTACGTATGTATGTGAATGTGCGCCTGTGTGTGTGTGTGTGTGTGTGTGTGTGTGTGTGTGTGTGTGTGTGTGTGTGTGTGTGTGTGTGTGTGTACGTGCATACGTGCGTATTGTACATGCGTGCGTGTGTGTGTGCGCGCGTGCGTACGAGAAACAAGAGAAGAGAGAGAGAGAGAGAGAGAGAGAGAGAGAGAGAGAGAGAGAGAGAGAGAGAGAGAGAGAGAGACAGAGAGAGAGAGACAGAGAGAGAGAGAGAGAGAGAGAGAGAGAGAGAGAGAGAGAGATACAGAGACACATTGTTGTGAAGAGAGAGACAGGGCTTAGATTAACTTTGCCAGACCAGAACGAGATGTATGCCTTCAGTATTAGTCTACGTCCTTGTTTTCTAAGTAAAACAAAAGAAACAACAACAACAACAACAACGACGACGACGACAACAATAACAATAATTCAACTAGGAGTGCTAAATTCCCATTTTGTTGGTTCATTTGTCTATAGTCTGTTCATCAGCACTGATGATTTTCAACTCCAAAATAGACTTTAAATACTGTTGCATAGTCAGCAGACCATTGATTATCAACAGTTAAAACAGACAGACAAACAACACACAAGAAGAGATTTAGTTAGTTAAGAGAACTGAGATGGAGAGGGGTAATTTTGTTGTTGTTCCAGAACGGCTTAACGCCTGAACCGGCAACACATCTTTACAGAGGCCAACAGGAGTGGAATCGGTCTATTATTTTGTGCACAGTAAAGTAAAACATATTCACCGACAAATCTGGCACAACAAATACAATTAATTTCTTCGTAATATTTCTAACTGGAAATTTTTGAACAACAATAACAACAAAACCATGACACGTAAACTTTTGATAATCCTCATAGCACAGAGTTTGTTTATTGTTGATATTAGATAGGAAATGGGAGAGGGGGGCGCGGGGGGTGGGGTGGTGGTGGTGAGAGGAGGAGACGTCGATATTGAGAATTTTCGCTCACGATAAAAAGCAAAGCAGTTCGACTGGAATGTAAACATTTCCTGCTCCCGTTCAGAATCAACTTTGACGACCATTTTCCGCTGCAACAAATTCCTTTATCTTACTTTGTCCACGCTGCAATGTAATCTCCCATGACATTTTCTTTCCCCGACAACATATTCCTCTACTAATAGTTCATTCCCCTACTGTAGCATATTACTGTTTTCTTTCGGCTGCAACGTATCCCTCTGTTCGCGGTTATTTTCTTCCCGTTACAACATGCTCCTCTATCACATTGTCTCCTCGTTCAACATGTACCTCTATCATGTTTTCTTCCCTTTGTGACACATTCCGTTTTACTCTCCTGTCTTGGCGTCATACTCTTCTATCAAATTCAATTCCTGTTGCAATGTATTCCTCTGTCATATTCATTTCCCTTGCAACACATTCCTCTGTCATATTTTCTTCCTGCTGCAAGCAATTTCTCCATCATATTTTCTCCCCTTGCAACATATTCCTCTATCACATTTTCTTCTCCTTACGACACGTTCTTCTCACTCTCTCCCTCATATTTTCTTCCAACTGCAACACATTCCTATATCATATTTTCTTCCCTTTGCAACATTTTCCTCTGTCATATTTTCTTCCCCCTTGCAACATTTTCCTCTGTCATATTTCTTTCCCTTTGCAACATTTTCCTCTGTCACATTTCCTTCCCTTTGCAACATTTTCCTCTGTCACGTTTCCTTCCCTTTGCAACATTTTCCTCTGTCATATTTTCTTTCCTTTGCAACATTTTCCTCCGTCTTATTTTCTTCCAACTGCAACACATTTCTATATCATATTTTCTTCCCTTTGCAACATTTTCCTCTGTCATATTTTCTTCCCCTTGCAACATTTTCCTCTGTCATATTTCTTTCCCTTTGCAACATTTTCCTCTGTCACATTTCCTTCCCTTTGCAACATTTTCCTCTGTCATATTTTCTTCCCCCTTGCAACATTTTCCTCTGTCATATTTCTTTCCCTTTGCAACATTTTCCTCTGTCACATTTCCTTCCCTTTGCAACATTTTCCTCTGTCATATTTCTTTCCCTTTGCAACATTTTCCTCTGTCATATTTCTTTCCCTTTGCAACATTTTCCTCTGTCACATTTCCTTCCCTTTGCAACATTTTCCTCTGTCATATTTCTTTCCCTTTGCAACATTTTCCTCTGTCATATTTCTTTCCCTTTGCAACATTTTCCTCTGTCACATTTCCTTCCCTTTGCAACATTTTCCTCTGTCATATTTCCTTCCCTTTGCAACATTTTCCTCTGTCACATTTTCTTCCCCCTTGCAACATTTTCCTCTGTCACATTTTCTTTCCTTTGCAACATTTTCCTCTGTCATATTTTCTTTCCTTTGCAAAATTTTCCTCTGTCACATTTTCTTCCCTTTGTAACATTTCCTCTGTCATATTTTCTTCCCCCTTGCAACATTTTCCTCTGTCATATTTTCTTTCCTTTGCAACAGTTTCCTCTGTCATATTTTCTTCCCTTTGTAACATTTCCTCTGTCATATTTTCTTCTCTTCCTTCCCTCTGCAACATTTTCCTCTGTCATATTTTCTTTCCTTTGCAACATTTTCCTCTGTTTTATTTTCTTTCCTTTCCAACATTTTCCTCTGTTTTATTTTCTTTCCTTTGCAACATTTTCCTCTGTTTTATTTTCTTTCCTTTGCAACATTTTCCTCTGTTTTATTTTCTTTCCTTTGCAACATTTTCCTCTGTCATATTTCCTTCCCTTTGCAACATTTTCCTCCGTCTTATTTTCTTTCCTTTGCAACATTTTCCTCTGTCATATCTTCTTCCCCTTCCAGCATTTCCCTGTATCATATTTTCTTCCCTTTCCAAATTTTCTTCTATCATATTTTCTTAACCTTGCAACACTTTTTCTTTCTGATTTTCGTCCTCACATAAAGTAACCTTTAATATTTCCTTTTTGATGCAACATTATTTTTTCCTCTATCGTATTTTCTCTCTCTCACAACAACATATTCCTCTGTTTTTGTTTCTACCCTGCACAGCACTAACCTCTTCATTTTCTTCCTACCGCATGTCGATCAATTTACACAAACATCTAGAGAATCAGTTCCATGTGACACTACTTATCTATACAAAAGAGCTAAACACATTATCTTTTTCCTTTTAAAACCAATCTCTGGCGGTGATGTATGCATTTGGTCTGAACGGCTGTTTTGTTCGTTTGTTTTTTGTTGTTGTTTTTAAAGAAATCTGCCAGCAGACTTTGTGCTCATGGTTAAGAGCCGACAGCATGAGAAACTTCTTCACAAACTCCACTGGCTCTCTATTTGGGCTAGAGACGATTATGATTGATTGTGTTCGTACCACGGCTTTTTCTCTTAATCTTTCTTCCTGTTTATACGGCTGACTTCCTGCCTCATTACTTTCTCCTCTTAAAATCTTCGGTATTCTTCTGACAACAGAATTCTTCAGACTGCTCAGGTGACGACCGAAGCAATCGGCGCAGGGCCTTTTCGTTCTAGACACCAAAGGTTTGCAATTCTTTTCTGTATATCAACTTCGACATGTTCCTTCTGCTGAGGTGTTGAAAGAGAGCACCTAAAAGTCGTCTCCCAAGGTCTATGGCGAGTTTATCCTTTTTTTTTCTACAACGCTGTGATTCTCTCGCACGTGATTGTGCGTTGTGACTCACTGTGTGCCACTGGGGAAGGGGGGAATTTGACTGAATAAGAAATGAGGGTTGAATAGGGCGTGTGGTAACGGACCTGGACCTGAGCAGGTGTGTCATGTTCCTGCTTGTATTCCACCCTGAAGACAGTTGAGATAGTCAGGAATTGGTGGAGTTCAGGTTAGTTTCGGTGCCTATTTGTTTCTGTCGTGAAACGGACTCCCCACCTTGTAATGACTCCACCTAACACCAGCAGAGGTTTCTATCTTGATCGATATGTGCTGCAGAAACACTTATGATTATTATTGATAGACAAATCAATCACACATTCAGGAATACACCATCGCTATTTTACGTCTATGTGTGTCAGATGATCTTTACTCGGTAATATGCAAAAGCTATACAAGTTTTCTTTTATTCTCGGTACTTTCTTACACGAGCTCTGACCCATGCTGACCAGTCTCCTATTTCAACCATCTCCCCCCACCCCCACTCCGCTGCCTCGTCCACACTTCCTTCCCCATCTCCCCTTCCTCTCTCCGCCCCTTCTACCCCTATGCGCGCGCGCGCACACACACACACACACACACACACACACACACACACACACACACACACACTCACATACACACACACACACACACACACACACGTCATCACCATCACACCACACACATACACACAAACACCTCCAACACACACACACACACACACACACACACACACACACACACACACACACACAATACACACACACACCAGCTTATAAATTTAACGCACAACAACAAACGAAATCGTATGTGTATGCTCCAATAAGTTCGTCGTGAAAAAGACGTACACTCAATTATACCAACGCAAGTCACACATTTCTAAATTAGTCACAGGCATCTAAATCTTTTCCTCTTAGACAATGATTATCACCTTTTCCCCTGAATAATGTAAACTGTACTCTGTCTAAAATTTATTTGTTTTGGATATGTTCCTGCTGAAATATGGGCATTGTTGGGACAAGTGAAACAGATTCAGTATCAGTGTTACACTAGAGAGAGAGAGAGAGAGAGAGAGAGAGAGAGAGAGAGAGAGAGAGAGAGAGAGAGAGAGAGAGAGAGAGAGAATGAATCTGATATTTTGAAATAGTACTGTGATTTCCAAAAAGTCTTATGTCCAGGGGAGGTGTGTGACAACAAACCGTATCAAAGCGAATGGCAATATTTTAACGATTTTAAGGAACAAGAAAACCGACAACAACCAACCAAACAAACTTAAACGAAATGACATATCTGTGTGCATCCTTGATCATGCGTACAGACTGAAACTACAGATAATTACTGTCTACAAACAAACGGAAATGGGCACTAAATGGTACATTGTGAACATACACTAAAAATCCCATCCGAAAACTGAAAGAACCCAATCTTCCCTTTAAAATGATTCACCTTTTTCTGTCCTACGTTCTTTGATAAATTCGGCAGTAGACAGTACAATTACTGCATCTTCTGGTGACACTATGCCAGAGATACCTGTTTTGAGGCTATATTAATTTTAAACGCGAACGATGATTTCTTATGATATTCAAAAGCTGCACTTGTAACTGATAACCGCAGATTGGGCAAGGAGATTCCGTGGACATATTCACGGTAAACAAACTGTTAATTGATATGAAGAAATGTTGACTGCTGTACCTTTTCCGTATAACTTGAAAATATAAAGGTAAAGAAAAAAGGTACCTTTTGGAGAAGTCTTCAACGTTTCGTGCTGTAAGCACTTGGTCACGAAGTGAAGTGTTGAGGTTGTAGGGGAAGCTGGCAGGTTTCTTGTGACCACAGTTCAGCCAAAAAGGTAGGGGAGGGGGTGGGGAAAAGGTGAACTGTATTTATATGGTCAACAAAAGGGGTGGGGCAAAGAGCTTGTCTTGACCCTCAACACTTTTGAGTTCGGTGATGAATTTTATCAACAGACAAAGGGAGTTGCAATGGGGACACGAATGGGTCCATCCTATGCTTGCCTGTTCATGGGCTACGTTGAATCCCAGATCTTCTCCCAATTTCCTGGACACCTACCAGAAGTCTTTAGAAGATTCATCGATGATTGCTTTGGCATATTCACGCTCCCTAAGCAAGAACTTCTTGACTTCATTCAGTTTGCGAACAACTTCCATCCATCCCTCAAGCTTACCTATGAAATGACTCGTCCCTTGCTTTTCTCGACATACTTGTCAACATCCAGAAAGACTCACGATCCCTCCATACTACAGTACATTATAAACCAACAGATTCTCATTCGTACCTTCCCTTCTCATCCAGCCACCCACCTGCATCGAAAGACAGCATCCCTTTTTCCCAGTTCCTGAGGCTGCGCAGACTCTGTAGCTCAGACAGGGCTTTTGTGAAAGAGGCAACAACCATGGCTACTTTTTTCACTGCCAGAGGCTACCCTTTAGCCTTGATACAATCAGCCCTGGAACGAGCCAAGTCAATTCCGAGATGCCAAGCTCTCAAAAGCAAAGAAGCGGATGCTGTAGAGACGGACCGATGCATACTGACTTTGACCTATCACCCACACAACATACCCGTGAAAAACATTCTGTGTCACAACTTCTCGATCCTTAGGAACGATCCAACACTGAAAGATACATTCAACCAACCTCCACTTGTGGCTTTTAAGAGGGACAAAAGCCTTGGTGACCATCTTGTGCATGCTGCCTTCCATTCTACGTACCCTTCTGCTCAAACTGGCAATTTCCCTTGCAAGAAACCTAAATGTAAAACCTGTACTTTTATTAACCCTGCAACAACTATCCAAGGCCCATCAGATCATAAGTTTCAGGTGAAATCCCATTTCACATGCCAAACTCAAAATGTTGTCTATGTCCTGACCTGTACCTTGTGTGCCATGATGTATGTAGGAGAAACATACAGATCACTCAATGATCGCTTCAAAGAACACAGGGACAACATTCTGACAGGAAAAGATACACCAGTGGCAAACCACTTTACTTCTGAACACCATAACCTGTCGCACATCAGAGTGGCAGCGCTTTGGCGCAATGGACAAAAAGAGGGCCAGTACCGCAAATTCATGGAAAGCCAGCTAATACAACGCCTTGGCACTTTGAGTCCTTACGGACTCAATGTCAGGGAATAAACTTGTTTCTCTCAAGCTGCTACCTCCCCCCTTCCCCCCCCCCCCCTCCTGCTCCCCCCCCCCCCCATGTTCTATACCATGTTTTCCTTACCACCACCCCCTCCCCTTTCTCTGAAAACCACCACCCAGATGATCCTCTCCCTCCCACCTCCCCCCCCCCTCTTTGCCCCACCCCTTTTGTTGACCATATAAATACAGTTCACCTTTTCCCCACCCCCTCCCCTACCTTTTTGGCTGAACTGTGGTCACAAGAAACCTGCCAGCTTCCCCTACAACCTCAACACTTCACTTCGTGACCAAGTGCTTACAGCACGAAACGTTGAAGACCTCTCCAAAAGGTACCTTTTTTCTTTACCTTTATATTTTCAAGTTAAACTGTTAATTACCGTAAAGCACACACACACAAGAGAGAGAGAGAGAGAGAGAGAGAGAGAGAGAGGAGAGAGAGAGAGAGAGAGAGAGAGAGAGAATCTGTATAAATTAGCACTACACATATTTATTCTATTGTAAAAGGAATGCATGTATATGTATGGGCGGGTTGGAGCGAGGAATCACTTTTTTAAATTTTTTATATTTTTTTTTAAAGAGTAGCTGATGTTAACATTTGATATTCACAATAATAAAAAAAAAGAAGACTTTCATTCAAGTGTGTAATATTACCAATGCCCCTGATGGGTTCCGTCGCCGATATTCCTTGGGGTATTAGACGAGCTCCATTTCTTCATGATCAGAAATCAGCATCACCAGAAATCACTCACAGAAACGACTCACGGACGAAAGAAAGACTGATTTTTTGCCATTGCAAGTGACAAAATAAAAAAAAGTGCTCTATGGATTGCATGCAAATGAGGCCACGCACACAAAACGATGAAAAAGAGAGAGAGAGAGAGAGAGAGAGAGAGAGAGAGAGAGAGAGAGAGAGAGAGACAGAGAGAGACAGAGACAGAGAGAGAGACAGAGACAGAGACAGAGACAGAGATTGAGAGAGAACTCGCGTGCAGGAAGTGATGGCACTTTTGTTATTCGAGCGGTTTCTATTTCTGTAACAACTGTCGTGTTATTCATTTCCTCTGCAACGGTCACTATACAAAACCAATCGGTCAGTTTCTCTTTCACTGCAAAATAATCTTTCACTACCGAACAAAAGCGAAAACAATTCCTGCTGCAGTTCTTACAGACAGACTGATGGATGTGAGAATGAACACACATGCACCACGAACTAAAAGGAAAACCCGTTTGTGCAGGTTCAGTGACACAGAATAAATCGTGTAGGTCAGGCGAATGTGAACATTTCTTCTCCCCACTGGTGTAAATATCCATGGACACTGAGTAACTTCTTGCAGCAAAGTCTTTGCCTTGTGTTGGAAAGCTGAACAGATATGGTGCGCTTGCACTGGATTTTGTTTGAATTTGAATTTTCTTCATTCTACAACCGTATTTCGACATTTCTGAACGCTCAGCAGCAAAAGCGAACAACGCCAACTGACTCTTCTTTTCATTCTGATTGACTGTGTTTCAGTTAAATACTCGTGATTTTTCTCACATCTACATCATCATAAGGAACAAAGTGAGAAATCGCCATTTTTTACTTTCCTTTCTTGTTATACCTTGCAACACGAAGACTAGCAAGACGAGGGGAGAGTGAGGACAGTTCTGTTCATATAAAAAAAAGTATCGTTAATGGTGTAGGGTTGATGACCCGATATGGCTTCCACAAGTGTAAAATAAACACCAATGTTAATGTTTTGTCCTTGAACTTGTCAGTAACTCGGCCAACACGTGCCATGTGGAAAATATCGAGTTTTTAGTCTAACACCTTCTGGGTATCTTTTTTCTCAATATTCAAATTTTCTTGTAACATTGTAAGATGAGAGTCTGATTATTGTCACTATTACTTACGTTGACAGTTTAGTGTGGAATGTTTTACAAATATGAACTATTTTGAAATTATGATGTCCAGTGTTTTGTCTAAAAAACCTCCGTTAGAACTGAAAAATGACTTGGGGAGTAAAGTGTTATTTCACTCGTTTTGTTTCCCACCGTAAAATGACCATGTAAAAAACAACCAACGAACCAAATCCGAACTTCAGTTTGGATCCCATTCTTTAACATATATTAGTGAAGTGACCAAGAGGAGAACACATCTTCTTGACGTGTTATTTCCGTTCTTTAAGTCTTTCATCAATCAAAACCTACAGTGACCGTGCCGTTTGTTCCCCCCATTTCCATCATGTTAGTTTAACGTCAGCGACATGATGACATTGGATTCAAGTTTCGTTTTTCTTTCTTTTCATTATACTGCCAGTAGAAACAAGCGCAAAGATTTGTTTGTGACTTGACTCTAACTATATCATTGTTTGGTAGTGATAACAGACCCGGTCTGGTTTTTCGATGAGACAGAGCGAAATCGTCTCTTGAGAAGAAACTACCGGTACCACGAAGATCAACCTACTGGTTTTAACGGACCTTGAAAATGAAAAGAGTGGAGCTACACCTGAATACTCTCAATTATGAAAAAAAAAGAATATTGGTAATCCAGAACTAGCCGGTTCAGGGGTATTTCTACGGTTCAAAGTCATTTCTGACTAGCAATGACCGATGCCAATGAGAAATAGTGTCAAGAAAACGTACACAATGTCAATTGAAACTACGACCATCTCTTTGTATGCATTGGGTGGACGTACTCAATGACAACTAGTTCTAAGGCCATTTCTTTGTGTGTGTCCAGAAAATGTTTACTGTGTAATCTGGAACTAGGAACATGTCTTTGTATATACTGAGAAGACGGACATAGTATCAACTAGAACTAAGACCATCTTTTTGTGAGTGTCGAGAAGGCGGACGCAATGTCAACTAGAACTGAGGCCATCTGTTTGTGTAGGTCTTGAAGATGTATACAATGCAAGCGTAAACTAAGACGATCTTTTCGTACGTGTCGAGAAGGTGTACGGAAAGCCAGTTGTAACTATAACCATCTCTTTGTACGTGCTGGGAAGACGTACATAATGCCAACTAGAACTAAAACCTTCTCCTTGTAATTGGTGAACGTAGCAGAACACTCTCACACACGCGGGAATGGAAGGAGGGGTAGGGGATGGAGGCAGGGGAGGGAAGAGGGTGAAACAAAGGAAGGGATGGGGGTGAGGAATGGGGAGGAAGGAGGGGGGAGGAGGTCTTGTGGGAACAGACTGACTGGGTCCGCCACATCATTCAACATTCACCAATATGTGCGCAGACAAGAACCACTAGAAAAATAATACTAACAGTTACTTCTCTGCTCATTACGTCCAACAGAAACTAGAATTGTAGCGAACATACAGGAGTTAAAAAAAACACACGTTCGAAAATCCTCAGTATTAAAGCTGTTCATAAATGCCAAAACTAAGAAAGACAAACAAGCAAACGAACCAACCCACAAGAAGCGCATCACCTCCGCTCTCCTCTTGTCGCCTTAAAAGATACCGGTACCTAAAAAAGGGTAATGCCTACTCCGGTCGCCAACCAATGAGACACACAGAGAACAAACAAACAACATAGGGAATCTTTTTCCATGGATATATCTCCAGTGTGCTAGTCGTTCTCCTTTCAACCTCGTCCTGACATGCCCCTAGAACAACTCCAGGCTTTTGAGAAGTCAGAGTCCCCACATTCAGAACGAGAGCTAGCAATAAATGCATCGAGGTGTATTGGACTCCGACCATGCTGGATGCTGGAGGAACAACAACAACAACAACAACAACAACAACAACAACAACACACACACACACACACACACACACACACAAAACACCTGGTATTATCATTGTCTAATCAGGACACGGGACTAGGAGAAGAGGGCGAGAGGCAAGTGGAAGGTGGAGGGTGAGTTGGTGAAGGAGGGGGCACTGACCCGCTCGCAGGTGTCCTCCAGCAGGTAGACACAGCACTTCTCGCACTTGAGCAGGTCCTGTGCGTCCAGCATGATCTTCTGCACCAGCTTCTCCAGATTGGTCTGCTCCTCGAAGATGCCTCGGGCAAGGTGCAGCAGAAGCTGACACACAGGCAAGCGAACGCGCACACACAGACAGACGGACACACACACACACACACACACACACACACACACACACACACACACACACAGAGTCGCGCACGCACACACTCGCAAATACACACACACACACACACACACACACACGCGGCGCGCGCGCGCGCGCGCGCGCGCGCACGCACACACACACTCTTACGCACACACATACATACATACACACACACGCACGCACACACACACATGCATGCATGCATTTTATATCTTAACTCTGTCAAGACGTTACATCAACAGCAGACACAACACACTATTCACCAATTTCTTGTCTCCGTCACCGAAAACCGATTCAAATTTCACACACATGCACCCACACGCGCACACACACACACACACACACACACACACACACACACACACACACACACACACACACAACACACGCACACTCACAAAGCATGTAAGCATGCACACATACGCATACGACATATATTACCTGGCACTTGACATAACATCTATATAAGGCGTGAGGACCGAAAGAACAACCCGTTAACAAAAATTCAGTTGAACACAGAGTTTGTATTTGACACAGGTGACGCATTTTGGCCTGACTTCAAGGTTTCATCGTCGGTCAGACTATAAACAATAAGAAAGCATGACCGACTTCAAAGAACAATTACTCTGTCATTGTTACTTCTGTCAATACAGCCGTGATAAACAGAACGTTGTTTGCCAAACATTATGACGAATGAGCGGAGACAGGGCCTGTGATACCGCGCAATGACGCACGATCCCCGATGAAATGGGACGGGGGGGGGGGAGGGATGACAGATAGAGGAGTGCGGGGTGAGGGAAGCGAACTATTGGTGAGGAGGGGGTGGGAGAGGGAGAAGGGAAGGGGAAGGAGCTGCACTACTCATCATCGCAAGTTGCGATAAATCTTTGGCGAAAGCATCCACATTGTGATTCAAAAAGAAGTTTGTCAGTGCTCTCAGTGCTCTCATCCCCTATCCCTTTCCTCGTCTCTCTCTCTCTCTCTCTTCTCCTCTCTCTCTCTCTCTCTCTCTCTCTCTCTCTCTCATTAAGGTTTTCTTTTTTTAAATGGAAAAAATCCCGGAAAGGAAGGAATACAACGGGCTCTCTAAACTAAACTAAAATTTAAAAAAAAGAAGAAAAAATAGATTTTGTAGACAAAATGATACACGACTGGTTGCCGACGAAATCCTCAAGACTCGTCTCGCCCTAATATGTATGGGTGATCTCAATGCGAAATGGGTCAAACTAGGACAAATCGAGGGGATGCCATCGCTGCCATTGCGACAAAACGAGACGATACTTCCCGGTGACTCGCCACACAATTGGACACATCGTGTCGAACCGCGGGATCGCGACATTCCACGTTGTCACCACGCAACACCAATCAAACTATGTCAAGCCATTTCACACCTGCAGACAGACCGTCAGTCTACCTTGCTGACACGGGCCTCCTCCCGTTCTTCCCTGGACAGTCCCCCTCGTCTGCCGGTGGAGCGGGAGTTCCAGCCCCTGGAGCCGGAGGCTGGGCTTTTGGCCTTGAAACCTGCTCGCTTCATCGCCGCTCACGTGGATTTGGTCGTCAGTGTTCAGTCTCGGCTGCAGCTGTGGGCCTCAATCGACCCATGCTCTTGGGACACTGTCGCACAGGCTTTACAACGTCTCCTCAGATGTCGATCTTAAAAATTTTTTTTTAATAAATTTTTTACTCTAGTATGTAAAAACGGGTCTGTGGGACTGGACGTGTGTCTTTCTTCTCCTCCGTCGGTGTTGTCCGCCCGAGACCCTCATTCAGGCAGTCCTTACAGAAAATTATCCTCTGTGGCCGAGCCTTAGTCCGATTTTGACACCGATCCCCAACCAGAAAACATCCTGAGTCAAAATTTCATATACTTCTCTCTCTTCCGTTCAGAGTCCCCTCTCACACAACAGGGTCCAACACATTCCCCACGGGCTAAAAAAAAGTCCTTTATTCTTTATCACTTCCCCCCTTTTTTAAATAGAGATCCAGGAAAAATGGTTCACTGCTCGCTGTTCTTCCAACAGCCAGAATCTCCTCCACAAGAACCATGGTCAAACGCTGCTCTCTGTATTCTGTCCTGCCAGCTGCCTTTTCTGACATAGCCAGGCCCACAAAACCCCCGCCACTGCCACCACAGACACAAGTGGGGCGCACCCGCGCACACACAAGACCTAGAAAAACACCTCTGACTAGAAGACACTTCCTACTTAGCAATGGTCAACTTTTTTTTCTGAAAAAAAAAATCTAGAGGTTGTACGAAAAAAGAATACACTGAATCTATTTTTCACGGGAATCTTGAAATAGCACACGTTGTGAAGTACGTGTTGTTCCACTCTGTGTCAGACAAAATCCACAGAAAACGACCGCTGAGGTAATGAAACACAGCGAAGCAAGCGAGGTTCCCAAAGCACTTGTCACTTAATATTGTCCCTGGACAACAACTTTATCCGTATTCGATATGATTCACTGTCTCCTCATAAAGCAAGAACTGAAAAGCGTCCGACAGGTAAATAAAGGCACATGCTTTTGGACACACACTTTCTTTTGTTAACCAAGAAGTTAACGTGCAGCTTTGGTCCGCTGACTCCTCTTCGCTTCACTGACCACTACAAACGACGCAAGCGGATTAGGAGGACGCCATTAGGAATATGCGTTTTCAGCCAACGTGCAGGCTCTATGCAAGCCTGTGTGGCATTTACGGGTTAAGGTGCAGTGCCTAATTCCCGTGCCGGTGTAGCATGCCATTGTGTCCCCCCAACAGAAAACGTCCGAGGGTCGTTTCCGCCGTTCAAAACGTTCCGTTGGGAGGGAGGGGGGGGGGGGGGGGGGGGCAAATAAATGGGTCAATCCGTCGCCTATGGCTTTTCTGGGCAACCCCCCTCATGTCACGGCCCCACTCTCCATCCCCCTTGACAGATATAACAAAACTCACCAAATCTGAATGGTTGCATCCCTTTCCCCGACCCCCACATCCATTATTAAATTATTATTAATTCAGAAATACAATTAACGAAAAGTGTAGAAAGCAGTGCGCGTACGTGTGCTTGTCTGTGCATGCCAGACCATGTGAGTCAAGAGATAGATAGATACAGAGAGAGAGAGAGAGAGAGAGAGAGAGAGAGAGAGAGAGTTGTGTGTTGTGGTGTGTGTTGTTGAGTGAGTGAGTGAGTGAGTGAATGAATACGTGAATGAGTGAATGCATGTGCGCATACGTGCGTGCGTCCGTGTGTGTGTGTGTGTGTGTGTGTGTGTGTGTGTGTGTGTGTGTTTTTTGTTTTGTTTTGTTTGATTTAGCGTCTTTTCACAAAATAGTGTTTTTAGACGGATCTTGAAATCATCCTGAATGACATAAGTATTTTATCACAAACAGGAATACCCCGTCATTTCATATCCCCCATCAACGTAATACCCTGTTTGACAGAAATAAACATCAATAAACAATACCTTTAATGTAAATTTCTTAAATTTTCAAAACGAGCAAACTACAGAGCTGTTCCTATAGGACTCCGAAGAAGAGATTTAGCTGCAGTGACAAGAAGTGATTGATCATCAATAATGGCTTTGAGATCGTCATCTTTAGTATTGTTTTTCACTGCAAGATAATCGGGCAAATATTGCTTTCTGAACGGACAATAGAATAAAATATGGAACGTTAACATTCTCTCTCCACGGGGACACCTAATGTCGTTTATATGGTTGCATTTTAACGCACTGCGTTTTAGTCTGTAACATAAAGAGCTAACTTCTCGTGGCTCATTATTAATAACTTTTTGCAATAAGGAGTCTTTACTGTCAAAAGTTGTGACATTGAGGCTGGCATTTTTATAGACTGCCACCAGAAGATGACATCCCTCTTTTACAGATAATGGAATCTTTACAGTTGTGCAGCCATTTGCATTCCTTGCACCTTTCCTTGCCATTCTATCTCCCCAATCATTTGCTTGGACACCACAATGAGAAGGGACCCAACAAAAAAATACATCAGAACCTTTTTGCATTTGAAAATTAACAAGATTCCTTATTTCAATTATAATGTCAGCTCGTTCCTTTAGCTTAGTTGAAGTTAGCGACAGTAAAACAGATCTTGAATCAACACACAAAAGAATTCGTAATATAATCATGGGAAGGTTTGCAATATACCTTAAGGCCATGAGAATAGCTACCAGCTCTGCAGAGAAAATGGAATGGCCTTTTCCAACATGATAAGCTTGTTCTTTCTTTAGGCCAGGAATAACTGGGTGTGTGGTGTGTGTGTGTGTGTGTGTGTGTGTGTGTGTGTGTGTGTGTGTGGTGTGTTAGTGCGCACGCGCGCGCTCGCGTTTATGTATGAGTGCGCACACGCGCGCGTTTGTGAGCGACTAAACTTGTGTACGCTTGGGTATGTGAGCAAGTGAGTGTCTGTGTACATATATTATGAACTGGGTGTGAGCATACTACATGCGTCAGTGAG
Source organism: Conus ventricosus (assembly GCA_018398815.1). Classification (NCBI taxonomy): domain Eukaryota; kingdom Metazoa; phylum Mollusca; class Gastropoda; order Neogastropoda; family Conidae; genus Conus; species Conus ventricosus. Next base: position 80,335,339 of record CM031597.1, read on the forward strand.
ATGGGGTATGGGGATGGCGGCAATGTGAAAGGCTGAAAAATAATCCGGGGCACGGTTTGATCGATAGAGAGGTCCTTCAATGTGGCATGCCACATCGGTTCTGCTGCATGAAGAAAGCGGCCAAGAAAATGAAGAACGTCCCCTTTACCTTACAAAATATGACTGGAGGTCTTGGCACCCTGGGTTTGGGGTTTACTTAAAAAGAAAACGGCAAGGGACAAAAAAAGAAAAACGCGCACAATACGGCGCAGGTGAACTATGCATGACCTTATCATGTACCAATCAAAAGGACGTTTACGGAATTCGGCGAATCACGTGGCCCTAGTACAATTATTCACACACACACACACACACACACACACACACACACTTTCTATCTGTTCTTTTCTGAAAGGCTCTGTGTGTGTGTGTGTGTGTGTGTGTGTGTGTGTGTGTGTGTGTGTGTGTGTGTGTGTGCATGCGCGCGCACGTGTATGTATGTATGTATGTATGTATGTATGTATGTATGTATGTATGTATGTATGTATGTATATCTACATAAATATCAAATACAGAAATGAAAAACAATTTCTAAACTAGTCTCCGATTCAGCCTCTTTCCCTGTAAAAATTCACATTATCCTGGACAGAAAAGAGATGAATGTTGTCTTTGAAGGCTACAGGTCAGGAACAGACCTGTTCTGCTTCTGTACACCCCCGCTACGAAGCAGCTTAAATATCAGGGACCTCTGATTGGTACATGAAACTCTCGGTATTCTCACACTCCAAAGCACAGGTACCAGAGCGGACCAGGCATTGTGCGCATTGTTGCCTTTGCTAACGCTTCGACTTCTCGTCAAAGACACACATTTACCACCAATACAGCTGACGAAACACGTGCTTATTCAGAAGACACTCCAGTCGCGCCACTTCAATCGTGTATGTCAACATAATTCGTTACGAATCGCTTCTCCTGAATGGGGCAGATTGCTATTGACAGATCTGGGTCCGCATGTTTTATGTAAATGTTTCCGCGCTTAGGGGTACGGACAGACTTTCTGTCTCTTTGTGTTCCTACACGCAAGCACGTAGACGTTTATAGATACACACGTTCACAACATCCACATACGCATACACTCACACTCATAGAGATTTAGACGCATACACACTCTCATACACATTTCACTCGCTCTCTGACAGACGTTAATTATTCTCTAACACAGGTTTTAAGAAATGTATGACTTGCGTGCAAAGCAGCGTTTTGGTTACTTCGTAATCATCTTTCTTTCCTTCCTTTTTGTAAGAATGGGAATGATCATAATTTGTTCTTTTTTTCATTTAATTGTCTTTGTTAAATTGGTAACGTGGATCTTAATGTTACTATTGTTGTAATACACATGTGTTGTTACCTTTGTCCGAAACAATCAAATATAAGGAGACGTCAAATTAAAGAATGGAACACACACAGACAGACAGACAGACAGACAGACAGACAGACACACAGACAGACAGACAGACAGACAGAAAACACACACACACACACACACACACACACACACACACACACACACACGTTTTTGGAGGAGACGACAAGCCGACGTCTCATGCGCTTTATGCACGTATTGTACAGGAAGGAACCCATGGCAACACTTGTCCCCATCAAAATTCTGCGGAAAATCCACACTAACAGCAGTCCGAATTTCACACAGATATTTGTTCTGTGCATTGTTTTTTTTTTTAATCATCTATTGCTCGTAACGTCTGAAGAACCCACGCCTGTCGAAAATATCACCTGTTTTGTATAGTGTAAGAAATAAACGTTAATTTGAATCTTGGTTTTGAGCGTTCGTTTAGCTTGATTTCAATCGAGCTGCAGTCAATTGCTGGCTCATGGAACCGAAGGCCAACAACATACAACTGTACTCGGTGACTGACTTGGGCGAGATGCGACAAGCCGAAACACAGCGCACCGAGACTCGGAACAGGCCAGCAAGGGTTAATCAACACGCTCTGATCGGTCACGAGACACACGCCCTGGCTTTGACTTCCCTTGATTTGAACAAACCTCGTGAATAAACACGCTGACCATGGCTTCTGCGTATGATAATATCGTGTCCTTTGACACGTTCCAGTATGTGTCTGGCGAACAGCTACCAGTGGACTAAACAGTTTGAATATTAACGCAAAAAGATGTAAATGGCAGCCGTATGGGGGCGCGCACGTGGACGAAAGACTATCGTGTTTCCTCACCAGAAACTGCAGTGGTTTTTTTTTTCTCCATATGAATCGCCCGAGATACAAAAGGAAACAAGAAAAGAAGAAAAAAATCAAGCTTACTGCTGTTTATTCCACCCACTACACGCTTCCTTCTCACCTGTAGAACTCACGGGCTTCTAGCTGAAGCTAGGTCATTTTCCTCTGTTCTTTGTTTTTATTTCTCACTTTCATTTGTATGGTCCGTGGAAGTGCCTCGGTCGAAATGCGTTGCTTCTGTACTGGGATTTGTTCGTTCCATCCGTATGTCGATCTAGTAATCCACTTAACTTTCTATCCTAAGTACTAACGGGATGCTAGTTTATGTTCCAAAGAAAGTACATTTTAATAGTTAGTAATCTACTTTACTTTTCTGTCTTAGTACTAGCAAGACGCCCGTTTCGGTTGGAAAGAAAGTACACTGTTAAAGGAAAAGAAGCCGAACACTGTCCTCACCGAGAAGATGTACATGAAATATTCACAAGCAATGCTATGCGTTTCGACTGTCAAGACTTCAACAGTCCAGATGAACCAGAAAAAAAGTAGAACAAAAACAAATATCAGACGAAGCAGACTGCTAAGCACTTTGCTGTCCTTGCCGGATGAGAAGACGTAGAGAAAATATTCACATAAAGACCCATTTCGTTATTATGTGGATTTCGAGAGACTAGATGAACAAAATAAAAAATGTGAATAAGCACACAGCAAAAGAAGAAATAACAATATATTAATGGAAGAAGTAAGAGCGCGCACATATTATATATATATATATATATATATATATATATATATATATATATATATATATATATATATATATATAAAAATCATTTTCATACTTAGGTGTATGCACTAAAATAATTATAGTCACTACGTAAATGGTCCCAAATGGATGTCGTTATATATGCAGGTATGGAGTGGGGAACAAAAAGAAAAGAAAGGCAGCCTCTTCCTCACCTGGTTCCGCTTGAACTCGTTCACGGACATCTCGAAGAGCTGAGCGTTGGTGATCCCAATGCCGCAGAAGATCAGGTATTTTCGGAACAACTGGAAACACACACACACACACACACACGCACGCACGCACACACACACACACACACACACACACACACACACACACACACACACACACAGAGGCAAAATGAAGTTTATTAAAAAAACAAAAAAACATACCGAACTCAAGAGATACATTAATCAGCTTGTTGCTAGTAATGGTCTGGAGGCACGCTATTGTCTCTTAATAGTCTGATAGTTGGCTTCAGTGTCCATTTGTCTTCCCGCGGGATAAAGAAAATGGCTTGTTCACAAATCATCTGAATAATAATCGCAATAAGGAGACAAAGGCACAGATAGCCATGAAAACAGAGACAGACATATTGATATAGACAGACACACAGACAAACCAACCCACACACACACACACACACACACACACACACACACACACACACACAGAAATGAAAAATGGAATAAGTCTTCCGGGGTACCCCTTAAAATTGGAAAATAACGAATTTCCTTCCAATTTTGAAAAGGCTGAAGCATTTGCAGATGCATTTGCAAAAAATAGTAACTTCGAAGGCCTCTCAGAAGAACAAAAACAGCTTAGAGAAAAAAGGGACGGAAACGAAGACAATGAAAAAAGTCCCAATAACAATCACTATACAAATGCTCCTATTACTTTCCGGGAAACAAAAGATGCAATTTCAAACCTTGGATCAAAGAAAAAATCAGTGGGACCAGATGCGATTTCCAATGAAATGATAAAACATTTACCAGTTAATATAAAACCTTTTCTAATTCATTTTTTCAAAAATGTTGGTTTGAAGGGATTCAGCCATCTTTATGGAAACAATCTACTGTTTACCCCCTATTCCCAAGGAGGGAAAGTCAAAATCAGATGAAAATAATTACAGACCTGTCGCTCTTACATCACATGTGGGAAAACTTATGGAAAGAATAATTCTAAAAAGGCTTGAACATTTCTGTGAAAAAAATGGTATAATACCAATACAACAGCGGTTTTAAAAAGGTAAATCATCAGTTGATCATTTAGTAAAAATTACCACACAGATTAAACATCAGTTTTCACGTAGGAAAAACGTACTTGCCACTTTTTTTGACATTAGAAAGGCATATGACCAAGTTTGGCATTCAAAACTTCTAAACAAACTAGGATTAATAGGTATTTCAGGTTGTATGTACAACTATATGAAGGCATTTCTAAGTGAAAGAATAATACAGACTAAGGTTGGTAATGCCGACTCTAATCAAAGACGTACACAGATGGGAATCCCACAAGGAGGGTAATAGCCCCAATCCTTTTCAACATTTTGATGCATGATCTTCTAAAAGTGGTCTCAAACAATGTCGAGCTAGCACAATATGCGGATGATATTTGCATATGGATGAAAGTCACTCTAAAAAAGCTTACACCGATTAGATCAATCAACTATATAAAAAGGTATATCAAAATGAACTAGACAAAATCAGCAAATACATGATTGAAAACGGACTAACCCTTTCATATGAAAAATCGCATATGGTTCTCTTCAACTCTGGGTATGATCCTAAGCCTCTACCCTCTTTTCAAATAAATGGAATGCCACTTGAATATAAAGAAAGTTGTTAAATTTCTAGGAGTAAGCCTGACTTCAAAATTTGAATTGGAACTACCATTTGGAAAATATTCTGACAAAAGCCATAAAAGATTAAATTTATTAAAAATGATAAATCGACAGTCGTGGGAAAAGATAGTAAGGTACTTATTCATTTAGCAACGGGCGCTTGTGAGATCAAAATTATCTTACGCTCAGGAAATATTCTTTTCAGCTCCAAAATATTTGATAACAAAGATGCAAAGCATCGATAGCAAAGCTTATAAGATAGCTCTCGGTGTCCCTGTCCAGCCTCAACACAAAAAACCACACAGAAATAGGAATTTTGCCCTTTACCGAAAATATTAAATTTGCTTCAGCAAAATATATATTAAGGAGTCATTCAACGCAAAATTCATGTATCAAGGAAACTGTTTAAAATCAGAAATACATTTTCCAAAGCGAGCACAGAGTTTTGACTCTGTAAAAACTATAGGCCTCCTATACGTCCAAATTATTTACAGATGCTGGTGTTGAACCCCAAACAGTAGCTCCTCAAACGAGTTACAGTAATGTTCCTCAATGGAGCTTAGTAAGGCTAATTTCGATATTAATTATACAGATTTAAGGAAAAGTGATGGGAACCATGCTGCCAACATATGTCAAGGCACATATAAACGAAAATTATATAAATCATCTTAAAATATATACAGACGGTTCTCTACTTAAAAACCAATTATCAGGTGCTGCATTCATTATTTTCCCTCATTAAAAATAGAGAAATCGTATCACATTGGGAAAAATTACTCTGTATTCACAGCAGAGCTAATTGCCATTATTATGGCACTGAACTATCTTCTTATTTTCCATATTCCATATTTCAAATATTATTTTGTGTCGATTTTAAAATCTGTCTTACAAGCTTTAAATATACTCATACAAGAGTGAGAGGAGAAATGATATCTGAGATATACCATTTAATTAATTTTTTGTCTTTACGTGTTCTTCTATTGACTTTTGTTGGATTCCATCACATTGTGGTTTAGCAGCAAATGAAAGGGGTTTTATCGTTACCAAAATGGTGCAGCTAAGGAAAAGATCTTTACAAAAATAAATATTCCTTTATCCTTGTATGAAAATTATAGCCTTTTTGGTAAAGCATCATGGGATTCGGTGATAGGAAGACAAAAAGAGTGTCTAAACATAATAAAGGACAACAAGGAAAATTCTTTAAGAACTCGTAAAATATAAAACGGGACACAATCTCCACCAGGAACGACTTTTGAAGAGTCTGATATTTAGACTCAGACTTGAATGCATACAAAACAAAATATTGTAAAAATGTCACGTGCATTGTGGCCAAAATATTTCACTATTCCATGTCATCTTCCTTTGCAGAAATACTAAAAAATATTTACCTACTTGGTTATTTAAATTTGAACCCATCATTCGTGAATTTTTGGGACATTTTTGGAACGAAGCGAAGGCTGTAGAAGTTGTTAGGGCTATTGTTAAGAGTCCAGTTGGACATTTACTTAGATTCTCGAGTTATTTGTTTGATTTATTTTTTTAAATTATTTCTATGGTTAAAAATGTTTTGTTTCTTTAAAAATGTTCAGATATGAATCCAGGCTAAAGCAATTTACCGTTATGCTGGTAGATTAGAATGGGTTAAAGTGATAGTCACTTATTGGTATCTCATTAATTAAATAGACTATGCATGCAAAGTTTAGTATACTACACTCTCCACACTCCATAACACTTTTAATGACCTTTTTAAAACAACACACACATGTAAGCCCCCCCCCCCCCCCCCCCCCCCCACACCACACACAACACCGACATACACACACCGGCCCCTTTTACATGTGTTTTTTTTGTTTTGTCTTTTTTTGTTTGTATGCCTGTTCGTTCGCCTCTTGTTTTTGTCTAAGATCACTGTAAAGTGGATAGACATTAAATTAAAGAACGAACGAACACACACACACACACACACACACACACACACACACACACACACACACACACACACACACACACGGATTGAAGCAAGTCTTCTGTAAGATTTACTTACTTAAATGATACACACACACACACACACACACACACACACACACACACACACACGTTCGCACACATATTTTCGTTTTGCATGAGAAGACACTCGAAGAACTGAACAGAGAACCTTGAGCCCAATGTGGCCGCTGAGGTCGGCTGGACGATAAACATTAAAACGCAAGAAGTGTTAGAAGGCCTTGCAGTCAACGTTCGTCTTAGTACAATGGAGACGACTGAAACGATTACCCATTCCTCTGAAAGGCACGTATCTAGTAAGACTCGGGTTCTCAGTATGTGGAGAGAGAGAGAGAGAGAGAGAGAGAGAGAGAGAGAGAGAGAGAGAGAGAGAGAGAGAGAGAGAGAGAGAGAGAGAGAGAAAGAGAGAGAGAGAGAGAGAGAGAGAGAGGAGAGAGAGAGAGAGAGAGAGAGAGAGAGAGAGAGAGAGAAGAGAGAGAGGTATCGGAAGAGGGTTTTCATTTCGTTAAAAAACTTCCTTGACGTTACTGCAAACCACCTGGCCCATCTGCGCTGCACCCTGTTTGGGTGTGCATGGAAGAGGTTTTGCCGTGGTTTTCAGGTGTGATCATGGACTGCAGGAAGGACAGCCAACACCGACGGGCGCGCTTCACCGGGTCTTTTGTGAACTTAGGGACAGAGCTGCTGGACAGATGTTCGGGAAGATTACTTCCGGTGACGAAATTTGCAGTTCTGGAGCGTGTTGACCGTCTTTCTGAGGGGTGTAAAATACTTTGTAAATCAAGAATACAAATACATTGTTTTCAGTTCTGACCCAGTGGTGAATATTGATATCTGTTGTCTGTCCAAAACGTGTCATTTTGTTTAGGTGTGTGTTAGCCATTGTAGACAACATTATGACAGGAAAAGTGAAAGACTGCAGCGTTTTGCTGAAAAGCCATGGTAGAACTAAACACGCAAACAAACACAGAGCACAGCAACTTAAAAAAAAGGCAACTGCACTCTCGACAAACATGATTTTTGAAGACATTGATATGAGTGGTCGTTGACTTTTCCCCCCTCCACTTCTCTGAACGTGTCATGGTTGTGGTACCAGACGTTACAATAAGAAACTGTGTTTCAACTGTCCAGAAGTTACTAAACGAAGCTGTCTTTCAAGTGTCCACAGGAAAACGACTGTTCCCACTGGCCAACAGAATCACTTTTAGAACGACTGCAGAATCACTTTTGAGCAGACGACGCATCTTCCGTATGCGTCCGTCCATCTTCCCCCCCCCCCCCCCCCTTTTGTTTGTTAGTCTATGAATAGCCTTTCAACCAAGAATGGAACGCAAAGGTCGTCCCGCCAAAGGACGAGCAGTTTTCCGTTTCAGTGACAAGAAGTCGGTGGTTTGAGAGCCGGAAGTGAATTTCCCTCACGAATTCCAAACCGCGGCTGTTCTGAACATCTGGGGTGCGCAACAGATCCTGCCTATCCCTCCTGTCGCAGACCTTGGGTGGGATGGTGTCGTCTTTCTTTTACCTGCTTGATCCAAGTCCTGCTCAACAACGCAAGCCGGTTAGGCCTTGAATGTCTATCTGAGAGAGAGAGAGAGAGAGAGAGAGAGAGAGAGAGAGAGAGAGAGAGAGAGAGAGAGAGAGAGAGAAAGAAAGAAAGAAAGAAAGAAAGAGACAGACAGACAGACAGACAGTGGAACACAGAGAGAGAGAAACTGCGCCCCCATTCCCGTCCTTTCCCTCCATCCTACGTCCTTTTTTCATTAGGAGTAGAGGGGTAGTGACAGCCCAGAACAAACGACTTTGTACCGAACGTGTGATGCCAGTTAGCCGACAATAATGGATGAAACTCGTCTTTCTTCCCCGAAAATGTTGATGGATACACTGGCACGACCCGTTCTCGCCCCCCCCCCCCCCACCCCGCCCCCTCTCCGTCAGACCCTGGGTCTTCTAGAGACTGGAGAGCGCAGACGGAAAATAAATTTCGCAGGCTAACGATCAAGTCATGCTATCCAGTGCCCCCTAGACCTGCCAGATAAGCCTGTTCAGGGAAAGACCTCTCCCCCTGACCGAAAACTGTCAACAGTGCAGACATACGGGGGCACACATCCAGCAGCGACAAAGGTTATTGAGCCTGGAGAATATACGTCTTCCCCCAGCAGGGGACTGTGAAAGGCAGACAGTGAAAGACGTTCGTATTCAGGTCCAGCGCTCTGGTCCGGGTCTCTGAATAAG
>CM031597.1:80349432-80364432 GCA_018398815.1 Conus ventricosus
CATCAGTCTTGACTCTGGCTTGATTCTGGTCGAATGTCACGAGTTTGTCACGAGGCCTATGCCGATTGACCCATCTAGGGTGGTGGAATTATTCATTTATTTATTGTCGTTGTTGTTGTCGTGTATCCGTCCCTTAATGTGGCTTGTGGTGCGTTTGCACCTTAATGTCGTTCAGCTCAGGTTAGGTTTACTTTCTCTCTCTCTCTCTCTAATTCCACTGCCCGTGCAATTCATCCTGCAGGTTCACGGGTGGCTGGTACCTTTCGCTTGAACTGGCTGTCTCTATCGGCCTCTCGCCTGTCTTTTTACCTGCCGCACGTGCATCATTCCTCTTAGGCTTGAGGTATTCTCACTGTGACGTAGCGTGGCATGTTGGCTGCCATCGTTTAGGCAGGTTTTCTCTTCACTCGAGCGGAAGATGTCTCTGGGAGCGCCTGCTCCGGTTCTGGTTCTTCACCACTTCGTCGAAGGTACGGTCGGTACCTTCATTCCTACAGTCGGCCTGTAGGGGAGGGACATCACGTCATCTCTTTTCCGCATCTGCTCTGCTGTCCTCTCGACTGGACAGAGGGCAGAGAGTCGCTTGACCCGCCACTTTTGGGTCACCCACGGGTAGCTGGTAAGCATCAGTTTCGTGGTTTGTTTTGTTGTTTTTTTTTTTGTTAACCGGCTAATTCTTATCTTTTGCGCAATTTCCTTTTGTTTTCAAAATTATAAAAGAAATATTGTTTGAGACCACTTTTTCTGGTTAATTCAATCTTTAACCTGGCCAGTCAAAATTATATCCAAAAGTCTTTCTCTTTTTTATGCATCTGGTGATGCGGTAGTCGGTGGGGATGGGGGAGAACCTGGTGATTCAGGGTTGGTACTTGCTTGGTCTCGCTCGTCCGCCCCTGTCACAATCACCGGTCTCTTATTCTTCGGCCACCGTCTGTTTGTGTTTGCAAGGGGAACGAGTGTTTTATGTTTGCGAGCGTGCGTGCGCACGATTAGTCGTTTGGATGCGTGGTTGGAGAATTGTGTCATTTTGAAATGTTACTATAAAATGTGGGGATAATCGTGCCATTGAATTATGATTATTTGCAATTGTGGTGGCAGATATAAAGCAATGGTTGCTGTATTAGTTCAGTTCCTAAGAAAGGAAAATGTTGAACGTGAGTGAGGGAAGGATGAAGATATAAATTGTTTGTTAATGTAATCTCTTACCTGCTTCGTGCGAGGAGACCTTTAGCGAACATTCCTCATTTGGTTTGTTTACTGTGTTATGCTCAGGTCTGTGTTGAGTTGGTGTTACTAATGTATTCAGCAAACACCTCCCCTCGCCCACCATGCGAGTGGCTGTTAGGATTAAGCAGCAAATTTCAGACCGTACTGACTGCGGGGTTCCAGTACCCTTTTTCTTCTTTCCTTCCAGTTCCTTCCGTGTTCTCTCCTCCCGGGGTTTCACCCGAAGCTTGCGCTGTTGGGGACGCGCAGTGTGAGGAGCGCGTGGACCTCGCTGGACGGTCCTAACCCCTGTCCGGGACCTTCAGCGACAACGCCTCGTCCCACGGGACACGTTCTCCACGGTTCTCGGACTTCCTACAGCCCATGTCACCAGTGTGGTTCGCTCTGTGTCGTGCAATTTGGGTGTGTGTGTGTGTCGAGAGTGTCGGCATTGAAAGACTCTGCTCGGGAACAGACCCGGTTTGGGGCACGTGAGTCGACACGGTATTCTCAGAGGACTTTGGAGAGACAGAGGTGTGGGGGAACCACATGAAGCACGGAAAAGAATATGTGTTGGACATGATTATTTATGATTATGGTTATGTTGTGTGCGGTGAAATGCTTGTTTGTGACTATGTGTATGTTGTGTGTGTTGAAATGCTTAATTGTGATTGTGCATGTTGTGTGTGTTGGAATGCTTATTTGTGACTATGTGTGTGCTGGTGTGAATAAATGGTGTATTGTATTGTAATCTTTCTTGTGTGGTCTCTTGCGGGGCGTGTGAGGTCAGTCACTCCCTTCACTCCCATCTAGACCGATCCTGTCAGGGCAGACCTCCAGAGGAGTCTTGATTCTGGCACAACAAAGTGTGCACATCAGTGTTGATTCTGGCACAACAAAGTGTGCACATCAGTCCTGATTCTGGCACAACAAAGTGTGCACATCAGTGTTGATTCTGGCACAACAAAGTGCGCACATCAGTGTTGATTCTGGCACAACAAAGTGTTCACATCAGTCTTGACTCTGGCTTGATTCTGGTCGAACAAACTGCGCACAACAGTCTTGATTCTGGCACAACAAAGTGTGCACATCAGTGTTGATTCTGGCACAACAAAGTGTGCACATCAGTCCTGATTCTGGCACAACAAAGTGTGCACATCAGTCCTGATTCTGGCACAACAAAGTGTGCACATCAGTCCTGATTCTGGCACAACAAAGTGTGCACATCAGTCCTGATTCTGGCACAACAAAGTGTGCACATCAGTCCTGATTCTGGCACAACAAAGTGTGCACATCAGTCCTGATTCTGGCACAACAAAGTGTGCACATCAGTGTTGATTCTGGCACAACAAAGTGTGCACATCAGTCCTGATTCTGGCACAACAAAGTGTGCACATCAGTGTTGATTCTGGCACAACAAAGTGTGCACATCAGTCTTGACTCTGGCTTGATTCTGGTCGAACAAACTGCGCACATCAGTATTGATTCTGGCACAAAAAGTGCGCACATCAGTCTTGACTCTGGCACAACAAAGTGCGCACATCAGTCTTGACTCTGGCTTGATTCTGGTCGAACAAACTGCGCACAACAGTCTTGATTCTGGGTTGATAGATCAGGCATATCAGAGTCTGGCATTGCATGGCTTGGCTAGACTATTAACGACAAGCCTACTTTCGTATACAAGAAGCACGATTACTTTGAACTAGAATGGACAACTATAGTACTAAATTCTCTTTTGAACCTAAAGCTTTCTCACTGGTTCCTGTAAGCTGTCAAAATAGGTCACACGATTCTGTGTTTCCTTTACACAGATCGCATATAAGATTGTTTTCTAAAAAAAAAACAATCTGTAAAACGAAGCTTTTGAACTTTAAGCTGGGGAGTACCTAAACACTAAACATGGCAAAGCATTCCTGTCTCGGTGATGTGCAACATTTATAGAAACAGTGGTGTACACAATTAGAATTGATATTTGAGTACAGAAAACATCTGCAATTGATGATTTTAGACAACTCTGGGACAGAACTACTGATAAATCGATCTTTTAGACGTTACCTACACAATTATTGATCGCCAACTCGCCGTTTTTCCATGCATCGTAAAAACTATACATATTATTGTCTAGCGGAGAGAGAGAGAGAGAGAGAGAGAGAGAGAGAGAGAGAGAGAGAGAGAGAGCGAGAGAGAGAGAGAGACAGACAGACAGAGAGTGGTGGAGAGAGAGAGAGAGAGACAGACAGGGGGGGAGAGAGAGAGAGAGAGAGAGAGAGAGAGAGAGAGAGAGAGAGAGACAAAGAGAGAGAGACAGACAGACAGGCAGACAGAGAGACAGAGAGAGAGAGAGTGAGACAGACAGAGACATGGAGGGAGGGGAACGGACGGAAAGGGTGGGTGGGGGAGAGAGAGAGAGAGAGAGAGAGAGAGAGAGAGAGAGAGAGAGAGAGAGAGAGAGAGAGAGAGAGAGGGACGGACGGACGGACAGACAGACAGACAGACAGACAGACAGACAGAGGCATGGAGAAAGGGGAACGGACAGAAAGGGAAGTGGTGGGGAGGCCTGTCCCTTGTTTGCGTACTGGTTAAGGGCTGGCTTCGCGGTGGAGCAAGAGCTCGCATCAGACGTTCCCGGTTCGAACCCCGCCAGCGCCAAACACTCACGGAAACAAAAACCACCGCCCCTATTAACGTCGAAGTAGCGTTCTGACAGTGACATGCGAGCATAATTGGCTCGGTTGGTTAGCGCACCGAATTTGCCGTCAGACGTTGTGCGTTCCAATCACGTGGCGCCCAGCCTGAAAATGTTGTAATTTTCGCTGCCAGTCTCAATGTACTGTCGTTCTGTTAGGACACTGTGGTGTAAAAACAGACCCCTCCCTCCCCCTCTCCCCAATCTGCTTGGATGGTTATCACCGTGATCCTTGTCACTTGTGAAGGGTGCGCGTCCTTCAAACCTGGATGTAACGAACTGCTCTCGTTTGAATACGGTAATGCCCTGTTCCATGTCTACCCACCAAGCAAACTAGCGGTTCACGTGTTGAAGCCAGCACACAATTTCCGCCTGTCTCTGTTTTCAGCCGGTCTCATTTGACGATAATGACGCAGGTGTCCGGGTGACAGTTTAGTTGTCGGTGGCCATGCATTTTTCACTACTGGGCAGGAGGGACAGCGGCTGAAGTAATTGCGTTCTTCTATTTCACTGTTGGTTGTATTTTTTCCCTTCCCCCCTCAGACTCTATTTTTGCTGACGGTTATTTGAGCTCTGATTGCCCTCACACACACACACGCACGCACGCACGCGCGCGCGCGCGCGCGGATGCACACACAGAGAGCATATAATTAATCTCATTTCCTCCGCCTTCCTTTCCACATGCTAAATAAATTATGACTGGAACCACAGCAAGCATGAATTCCCAACTCCATGGTGGATGGCTTCTGATTGCAACAAGCCACCTAAACGATTTTTGAAACGGTCATTGGACTGCATTGAAAGCAGCAGACAGTACAGGCCGAAACAATATCCTGCTGAAACCGATACCGCATTCATGCTGTACCGACAGTCCTTTCAACGACTCGCCATTGCAATTTCGGCACATGTCGGCAACAGAATACGCTTTTCCGTAAGCTGGAGAGCCTGCGTTTCGTGCACACACGCAATGCAGCGTTCGGCATACACTCTGAATAATATATATCTGCATATATACGTAATACTGCGTTCAGTATAGATATAAAACGTTCGGCGAACTTACAGAATACGCTCACTTTACACGTGGAATACAGCGTTCAGCATATATTCGGAATACAGAGTTCGGCATACATATCTAATACAGCATTTAAAATGCATACACAAAAAGAAAACAGCGTTTAACATTCATTCGAAATACAGTTCGAGATTAAAAGAGGAATTCATCGAGGAGTGGTGGGGCATAGACAGCGCTTACTGACAGTTCTAGTACCAGGGACGGGACAATCTGCTAGTTACATGCAAAAGAAGCGCGTTTTGCCGTGCCGTTGCAAACGGTGCATGCGTCTCGGTCGACGAACACTTGTTTACTACGTGGGTGAAGGCGACATAGGAAATCAAAATCTAAAAGACTTCGTACAGGGGTTAATGGTTTGTGCATTCATTTACTTTCTGAGTGCTCATATCTATCTCTCTGTATCTAGCTATCTGTCTGAATATCTGTTTGAATATCTGTCCGTCTGTCTGTCTGCCTACCTACTTACCTACCTATCTATCTATCTTCAGTAAATTAATAATCATTTACAGAACAAAAACAACCACCACGACAAAATCAGAAAAGGGAACGGGAGGAGAGTGAGGAGGCATGGGTGAAGGTTTAGATAAGAGAAGTTGGGGGGGGGGGGGGGGGGGGGGGGGGGGGGGGGGGGGAGGGGAGGGGATGGGGAAGAAAAATTTTTAAGAAGCAACCGAATGAACTCTGTAAACGATAACTGGCAGACTTTTGATGAACATTTTGAAATTAAAAAAAAAAAAATTCAAAACGATTTGCATCAGAACCGTCAATACCTTTCAGCAGTGTATGTATCTAAAGTGACCTCAGCTATGAATCCCTGGTTTCTCATATCACAAGAGATTTCAATAACATGTTGGTATCAAGTGCTGAGATTAAAACCAACAATCAAACATTCATAATTTAACATAACTAATCAAATTCAACCTCTGTCATCCATCCTCTCTCCCTCACCATCCCCTCTTCATACCATCCTTTTTCTCATACTTTTCATTGTCTTAAAAAAAGTTGATTGGTAGCCATTGTTTGTATGGTTATGTAGTGATATGAAATTCATTCAATCAGTCTAAAAATTCATAAACAGATTTCACCAGACAATAAACCAACGAACTCGTCGCATAACCGGTCAACCAACCAACCAGCGCAATGCGTTTAAAGTTCGAATTTTCAAGGGAAAAACAATAGGTCGAAAAGAAAGGCTGTATTAATTTCATTTCTGGTTTCGCTTGTTTGAAAGCAGCTTGCCATGGTCACAGACGCTTGTTCACCTTTCCTGGTGCAAAACTCTGCCCTATGGATTTCACCTATGAACGAATGGGACCAGTTCGTCAGAGCGGGTGTAAGTCGTCACCGGGGGACGCTGCCCCTCGTTCGACGGCGGTCGCTTGCTGTGACGTCATAGCTGACGAAATGTTTCTCTGTCGGGCGCAGTTCTAGTATGACCTTGGCCTGCCTTTCCGTCACATTTATAAGACAACCTTAAAACACCCTCCCCCCCTCCCAGTAAAAGGAGTAGCATGTAAATACGGTTAATGGGTCCAAAAGCAAATAATCATCACCTCTCGTTCGTTCCACGGATGATAAACGTCTCATCAGTCCTACCTGACCTATAATGTGGCATTACTGACATGCTCCCCTCTGCTGTTTGTCAGCTAAAGGCTTTAAACGCCTCTGCCAAACAACTAAACCTTCCCTGTGCTCACAAACCCGTGTCATTGGAGGGCAAACAGAGATTCGAACCCGAGATTAGACCCGCTGCGTCAGCAGGTCGCGAGAAACTGACGTCAGAGCTAGGCGGTCCAGCGCTGGGGGGCGGGAGGGGTGGGGGGACAGGGTCAGTCCGGTGCTGCAGGTTGTGTGCTTTTGTTCAACAGCGGGATATACTGACCCAAAGTGCTGTTACACAGGTCCCCCCACCCCCTCCTCCCGCCAGATCCAAAACACCGTCCGCGGTCGTGTCACATGTCCTCGCTTAATGTCACCATAAAACCCTTACTTTCACTCTCCAGTCTTGCCCGAGATCGCCACAGTAAAAAAAGAAAAAAAAGTGTCCAGATCCCCTATCCCCTACACAATATAATACCGAAAATTCAAAGACCACTGCAAGAGGACTGGAACACACAGACGGGTAAGAACTTTTTTTTTTTCTTCACTCCGTCTGAGCCTGAAAGAATTACACCAGCGGCACTGGTGGCCTTAAAGAAAAGAAAACAACAGACAAATCCCGTTTTGTACCGATTTCACACAGGCCACTCCTCTTACATCCGCTTGTACCTTTTGAAAGGTGAGGGGGTTCCACAGTGCACATGAAGGGATAGGGCCCCTCACTATGTAACTGTGCTCACATGGTGCGGGATTGCTTGACATTCGACGTAAACACTCAAAAGCATGAAGATCCTGTTCATGATTGCTCCAGCAGCGCAACGTTTGAGTTTCTAGAATAAATGAACAATTCTTTTGTTTGATGTAAGTTTTGTGATAGAAAAATCCAATTTTAAGGCGATCTGAACGTGTTTTAAATAACAGGTCGATTTATGTGATTTTGATGACGCGACAGTCATGACGTAGTCCCTTGCAGTCGGCTGGGCTACAGACAACCCTGACCTGAGAGCTCTTACATGACCTCTATCGTCGGCTGGACCATCAACAACGCTTTAAAAAACAATTCCCACAACAAAATCTGATTCTCATACATGAGAGAGAGAGAGAGAGAAGAGAGAGAGAGAGAGAGAGAGAGAGAGAGAGAGAGAGAGAGAGAGAGACAGACAGACAGACAGACAGACAGACAGTCATATACACTCACAGAGAGAAGAGAGAGAGAGAGAGAGAGAGAGAGAGAGAGAGAGAGAGAAAAGAGAGAGAGAGAGAGAGCAGGTGTGTATATGATTTTACCGTTCTTCAATGCCGAAGGGAAAAAAAAGAGGTCACGTTCCAGAAGCACTGCTACCATCACCGTGACATGACGTAGTCTCGTTTCAAAACACATAACCGTCACTGTCTAATGATGCAAAAGATCATCGACACCCCCCCTCGCCCCCCCCCCCCCCCCCTTACCCTCTTTGTTAATGAATGGATCGTTTACACATAGATGACTAACTCGTGCCCTTCACGTAAGGACAACCTTCTTCCTCCTTTTGTTGGTTTCTGAAGCTGACAGTGGTTCATGCATCAAAAATTTTGTATATGGTGTGTGTGTGTGTGTGTGTGTGTGTGTGTGTGTGTGTGTGTTCGTTCGTTCTTTAATTTAACGTCTATCCACCTAACAGTGATTTTAGACAGTATGTAAGTGTTATGTGTGGTGCATGTGGTGTTTTTGGGTGTATGCATGCGAACGGTTGGTGTTGATTTTGGGCGTACGTAGGTATGTATAATGCAATTAGGCCTAGATAAAAAATAAAATAAAAAAGAAAGAAAGAAAACACCACAAAACTGAATCCAAAACTTTAAAAGAAACACTAAATATGCAGCTAACACCAAGATGGGGAAAATAACATAGACGTTAAAGTAAATGTCCAACTGGGCTCTAAATCAGTCCTTGAACAACTTCAAAAATGTTTGATTCGTTAGAGATGACGTCTTCAAAGACTAACACCGACGGTTCAGTGTTCAACAACCAAGCAGGTAAATAGGGGTGTGTGTGTGTGTGTGTGTGTGTGTGTGTGTGTGGGTGCGCGCGCGCGTGCGCGTGTGTGCGAGTGTGTGTGTGTGTGTGTGTGAGAGAGAGAGAGAGAGAGAGAGAGAGAGAGAAGAGAGAGAGAGAGAGAGAGAGAGAGAGAGAGTGTGATGGAACATTTACTTTATCTTTCATCATGCTTCATATTCATATATGTATGTAACTGCAAAACAGCGTGCGGTTTACAGCCAATGTTTTATCGTCGGTGAGCACGCACGAGTTCCAGCAGCAGAGAAAATGACGTATACCAGTGACGCATGAAAAAGTTGTGTAAATACGTCAGAGACCTAGAGTATACAGAACGCGGCCGTGCATGTTCACACAGAGAGATATCACCGAGGTTCCTGTCCTCACCATTTCGGTAAACCGCTCGTCAGAGTTGCCTTCTAGTCTGCACACGATCTTCGGCGATATGTAAATGCGGCAATCAATATTGTAGGCTTTCTGGCGAGGAAAGAAACGGGCGTCTGTTCCAGCGCGGTATGATATCCACTCCGCACGATAAGAGTCATTTAAGCCAGACGAACATGATCCCTGCATCTGTGACAGCCACCAAAATGTCGCCTCTCTCTCTCTCTCTCTCTGTATCTATCTTTCTATCTATTTATCTCGCTAATTCTGGAATAAATAACGTCGGCAAACATTTTACCAGTAACAAAACGAGTATTACGCGTGTGCGAGAGTGAGTGAGGATATTTTTTTAAGACTCCAAACTCCAAAGGTTTTGGCTGCGCCTGCACCAGAAGCCCGCAACGGGAACGGAAACCGCACGGCATAACATATAAGGTACCCCCACGCACGCAAGTCAGCGTAAGTCAGTCAGAGCCATACAAAAACGCATGGGCACAACCTTACTGCAGTAAACGTCACACCTCTCAAGTCGCCTTACACAAGCCCATAGCTGGCTAAGGTTGTTGTTTTTTTTCTCCCTGATGTCAGAGCCTTTCCTTGACTGTCACAAAGACGATCCAAACGGTGATAGGCATTAGCGGTGTTTTGACAGGGGGAGGTTAGTTGCTTCCGCAAATCAATGTGAACTGAAGAAAGAGAGAGAGAGAGAGAGAGAGAGAGAGAGAGAGAGAGAGAGTAGGAGCAGGGAAGGGGGGGGGGGGGCGTGAGGCTGCTGGATTGGGCATTTGGGAAGTTGGGTGGAAGGTGGGGGGCGGGGTGGGGTTGGGGCCAAATAATGACTACAGTTGGTTGCTGAACTGTTTTTGTCAGCACAGAGAACTCACAGTCAGTTGAATGGAAGTTTGACGTCAACTCCCACCCGGATGGTACACAGACGGATATAAGCATTCCTGATGAACCCGGGACCTATCTAGTACTACGCCGATACCACTAGAACGAAAGCACGTTGAAATGGGGAACAAAACTGTTATTCACATGGCATCGTGCTGCCTGTCTTACACCCGAATGGACCTCCATAGCATCATCCATGTGAATATTTTTCCTCGTGTTCTGAACAGTTTCAACAGCTCAGAGTGCTTCCTGTACAATTATTGTGTTAGCTTATTCATTTTTATGGTCAGTGCTTGTCGGGGTCTGCCGAGTCAAGAAGAGGTCCTGTGAGGTGTTATCTTCAGGATGGACGCGGAGCAGTTGGTTTCGCTTACTGGAATCATGATAAATGCTGTCACACAATGTGCACTGAATCAAATCTGGCCATACTATGAACTTCAGGCTGGACAGTTGTGAAGTACCTCCACTGACCGTGGCCTGGTGATGACGCAGTACTGGAGGTTCTTGAACTACTGTCATTTGAAAGATCAGAACATATATATGAATGTGGCCATGCTTTGGGAAGTTTCCTCTTCTGGGTGTTTCACGGCGAACAGACGTTAACAACTCTACCGGGAATGCTATTGCTTGGATGGCCTGACAATGAACTGGAATGGGTGCTGCATAAGTACAGTATTGGGGAGGATAAGAACAGTGCAGAAGAAGAAGAAAAGTACCTGCAACATTGGATTACATGTCTCACTTCTCTTTTGGGTCTTAAATCTTGGATGAATGCAAGTCATTCAATCAGTAACACGGGTACAAGACACTAGGCGGATGCTCCTTCAGCCATGAATCTAGCTTCATTATCCGATCGGCTGGGCTTTAATAATTTCGTCTTTCTCTCTCTTCCCCGTATCATAGTACTAAACGAAAATGAACTCCAAGACGTTGGTTTAAGGTTGTGTTTCATATGCATAAATATGCGAACGACACGTTTACTAGATAACTGGCTCACAGCTTAGGACGAACAGAAACCGGCTCAAGCCAGATAGACTAGCCACAATAACTGCAGGCGTTTCTCTAGTCCCTCTGCAGACGATCTGTTGTGCTGTTGGGTTTATTTCATGTGGCTGACAACACACGCAGTGATCCTTCCTGATGTTTGCCTTAACCAAGTTAGCCAACCCACCTGATGATTGTGTTGTGTTATGAAGCTTCCCAAACACGGCCGAGACAATGATTGATGGATTCCTCTGAATCCTGTGAGACGTCAGTCATGAAACGTGTTCTAAATTCAGCTGACAATTTTCATCGATCTTTTTAGTATGTTTGTGATAATATTCAGTGATAAGAAAATCGTGTTAGCATTTTATCATGAATTAATTACTTCATAAATAACTAAATGAATATGCATAATCGATTTTGTCCCCCAGCTGTCATAGAAACCGCCACCTAACAGGACTCAGTTATGAGAAAAGCACGGAACGCAATTCTGAAGTCATCGCCCGGAAGTGACAGAAAGAAGGTCCTCAGAGTACTGGATATGTTGGTTGAAAAAGACAGCTTCGTCGTGTGGCGAAACAGACGCAATACAGCCCTAAAAGACAGCTTCGTCGTGTGGCGAAACAGACGCTGTACAGCCCTTTCCTGCGTCCCCTGCCATTTCCTGGATGGTAGGATTGAGAAGAAGGCAGGTCGACTGTCAACTAGCATTTCGCCAATTGCCCCAAAGTCGATTCCTTTGTAGCAGCGAATGTCCGCGGAAGGAACATTGTGGTCTGTCCCCTACCGGAGGCCTGCCATGTCTTTTGTTTCCGACTCCTCTCTCTCTCTCTCTCTCTCTCTCTCTCTCTCTCTCTCTCTCTCTCCGTCTGTCTGTCTCTGCCTCTTTCTCTCTACTCCTCTCTCTCTCCCTTTGCCTCTATTTCGCTCTCTCTCTTTCGTTCTCCCTCTCGCTCTCTCTCACCCTCATGCACCCATATGCGCGCGCGCTCACGCTCGCTCACACACATACATGCATGCACACACAGAGAGAGAGAGAGAGAGAGAGAGAGAGAGAGAGAGAGAGAGAGAGAGAGAGAGATTTGTCATTCCCCAAACCATACAGACTGTCTCGAGTCTGCAAAGAACCAGCCACAGAATTCTAAACCCGCCTTAGGAAACCACGCCTGCCCTCCCTCCCCCCTCTCACCCCACCCTCAAATCGATGCTTTTAACGTAGCTTTTTTGTGTGGGTTCATTTTGTTTCGTTGTACAGGCTATTTTCGTCTCTCTCTCCGCACGACAGATACTCTGGCGGAAAAAAACTGCCGACTTTCGTGTCCGTTTCATCTTGAACTACTTTCCGTTTCTGCTCAGCGGGAAAGAAGCATTGCGGAATAAAAAAAAAAAAAAAAGAAAAGCACACAGGCACACACACACACAAAGAGGAAAGAAAAATTCGGATAAATCTCATTTCTGCCCCTACAGAAGGGGAAGCAGGCAGCCGTTAGCTAAGAAGAGCTATTTTCCATGGCAGATTAGCTGCTCCAAGGACCGGGCAAGACTGTAGACCTCCTTTTATCTGAGCAACCACGGGGACTAATAAATCCTGTCACGGGCATGGGAGATGACTGATTTGCATTTTACAACGATTTCCTCTCCGATCTCCAATTCCCACTCCCTCCCCTCTCTCTCTCTCTCTCTCTCTCTCTCCCCGAACTCTCGCCTTTTCCTAATACTTACCAAAGAATTACAGTTGCGTGGGACGCTTGCTCACGCTGACTCAGCGAGTTAGCAGTTAGTGTCGTCAGTAGGAGAGTTAATGCGTGGTGGGTGTCCTACGTTTGTTGGATCAGAACATGTACCAATGAACATCCGCAAAGTGACTCGGCAGCAACGGTGCGGCCTCTGGCGAGCGGCCTCTCGACGACCTGATACTGGTTGTCTGCATAGTGCCGTGCCAGATCTGAGCGGAAAGAGCGGCATGGGGGTAGTGCCACTGGAGGTGCACGAAGATGTATGAGAAAAAGGGGGTATTTATTTTTGTTTGTTCATGTATCCATAATACGTTCACATATGTTGACTATTTTAGACTCTAAATTGATTTTCAATACGAATATTGAATCAACAGATGTACAATCATCAGCAAGACAACCCCCACCTCCTTTCACCTCTTCACTCCTCCCCCAAAGAACAACAACAAAGAAAAACAAAACAAGAAACACCAGCAACTCCCTTCCCCCCTCCCGCAACATAAGTGACCGAAACAAAGTCCACCATCACCATCTAAAACAAACAAACTGAACCACCAACATGTCGATTCCATGAGGATGCTTCTTTTCAGAAAAGGGTTGTAGTTTCAAAGCTAACTCCAGAAGCCCACAGGGACGTTAATGTGCTGAACGTTCAGCTTCTGGCGCAACGAGTGCAAGTCAGGGAGGGGAGGGAGGGAGGACTGGAAGGAGATAAAGGAGGAGGGGCGGGGGTGGGGTGGTTGGGAGCTGTGACCAGAGGAGACCCTTACATATTAGCCCAAATCACTAAATCCTCTCACTGTATGGTCACGCGATGAAGACAGACGGACCGTCCGTTGTCAGTGTCGCTTCTACTAGCCGAATGCCCAACCACGGCGCGTCGTATTTTCATGTCGACCGGTAACCGATACCCCCTTTTAGCGGTTATTGGTTGTTGTCCCCATCGTCCCACTCCCTCAGTGGCGCTGCTTCCACACCAATCATTCCACCACCTCTATACACAACCGCGCCTAATGTCGTTCTATGGAAGTCACGGAGCACGCGGAGCTATCAACATCATGTCGTAAGGCGGCCGCCACCACAGGCGCGGCACTATCCGGCGCGTCGTTCCGGTAGTGTTCAGTACAGACTGAACATAGCCAGGACGTGATCTACTATGCCTCCTGCTGAGGACATGGACTGCCTAGTTAGGGTATGGAAATCGCCACCACATCTCTTGAACGACAGTGTCTATGAATTCCCTCATCCACTACATTGACACGAACTGGCCTATCGTAGTGGAATCGAAACTGGCAATACCACGATGGCAGAGAATTAAGGCCACAGTAAATGAAATTCTCTCTCTCTCTCTCTCTCTCTCTCTCTCTCTCTCCTCTCTCTCTCTCCTCTCCCTCTCTCTCCCCCCTCTCTCTCTCCTCTTCCTCCCCTCTCTCTTCCCCCCCCCCCCCTTCTCATATTTTGAATCATTATTATCCATAATGACGAAAATGGTGAAAATAATGCGACGGACATCTATTTTTGGTCTGAGATTATATACAAAGTCTATCCGTCCATGAAAAAATGTCAGCATTAACCAGGGCCGAAAGACAACGTTACCTGCCGTCATGGTCGGGAAAATGAAGCACAGTGTCTGAGACACATCCATCCGCGGAGTGGACAAGGCCTGACCGTGTGGTCTCAGCCACGCCGCTGTGGAGTCTTCAGCTCGCCCAACTCCGGACAGCGGCCACCCGGGGCCGACACATCCCATAATGATCATGTTTCTGAGGAGGTTCGAACCCGCGACCGCCAGTTGTCTGTCCGTGATGCAAGCCACAGCGGTACGACGGCTAACGAATGATGTCGAATCTAGGCGTGATAGTAGAGAGTCAATCCGATGCGTTTTCTTTGTAAACTGGAAGGACACCCGCAAAAGCACACACCTCCACCAAAGTCAAACAGTCTGCTTAGATTCGATGAAATCCTATCTGAATCCGTTGTATCTGTCATACATCTCCAAAGGTATCACGGACGTATTGGAAGTGTTTGTAACTTACCGAATTCTCTTGTGGTCTCAGCTCTGCGTTGATGGTAGTTGTATTCCCCCTCCACACCCCGCCCCCTCCTATCATTGTTATTTTGCTTACTGGATCTGGGGTGCAATCCGAATCCGCACTTGATCTTACGAGCTCGTAGATATGGATACATCCCATAATCATGGCGGTTTGTTTGTTTGTTTGTTGTCATTGAGACCCATGTTTCCCGTCTTGAAATAAAATGTTCAAAATGCCCCTTTTTCGCAGTGTGCTGTTCAAATTGCCCTCCTCTGACTTAACATGGTCGATTTAGACTATCAAGCCTGGTCGCTTTGGAACGTCAAGCCTGATCGCTTTAGAACGTCAACCTGGTCGCTTTAAAACGTCAAGCCTGA
>CM031597.1:80369432-80374432 GCA_018398815.1 Conus ventricosus
CCTATGCGTATTCCCCGGACCTACCTCCGTGTTGCAGCCATTTCTTTCTTTCAAATGTTTGTAACGTTATCCATTGTGAAACAACACTGCGGCTACTTTTCTTTTCTTCTTTCTTTCTTTTTCGTTCTTATTTTCTTTCTTTGAATAAACTGTTGTTATAAAAGTCAGCAGTGTGTTAGTCATTTCTTTCCACAATTTTTTTTTTGCCAATTCTTAAGAGTACTGTTTCTTTCGTTGGTAAATGAAAACAATACAGGCGCCGAATCTCACTGGCACAGTGTAATGCCTATGACAGAGAAAGGGTTAATGTTATCCGAGGGAACAAAGATGACACACAGTACAAAGATGTCAGAAAGCCAACCCGTGATATCGGCGAAAAGAAATGAAAAGTCCACACGCACTGACCTCACAGCCCTGAAGATGTAGTGACTAGTCCACACACAATGACATCATAACAAAGATGTAGTGACTAGTCGACACACAATGACATCATAACAAAGATGTAGTGACTAGTCCACACACAATGACATCATAACAAAGATGTAGTGACTAGTCCACACACAATGACATCATAACAAAGATGTAGTGACTAGTCCACACACAATGACATCATAACAAAGATGTAGTGACTAGTCCACACACAATGACTTCATAACAAAGATTAAGTAACTGGTCTGCACACAGCGACCTCATCGTAAAGATGTGGTGACCAGTCCATTCCAAAAGCCCTCAATTATATAGGAGACTAAGACGTAGAGGCCAGTCCACCCACACACAATGACCTCATGACAAAGGTGCAATGACCAGTCCACACACACAATGACCTCATGAAAAAGATGTAGTGACCAGTCCACACACACAATGACCTCATGAAAAAGATGCAGTGACCAGTCCACACACACAATGATATCATGAAAAAGATGCTGTGACCAGTCCACACACACAATGATATCATGAAAAAGATGCTGTGACCAGTCCACACAGACAATGACCTCTTGAAAAAGATGTAGTGACCAGTCCACACACACAGTGATATCATGACAAAGATGTAGTGACCAGGCCACATGGCTTTCACGACAAAGACGTATGGACTAGTGACTTCAGGACAAAGAGAAGTGGGACAGCGGGGATTTCTTCACTGCAGACCACAGAAGACAGCCCCTGGTGTGGTGTACATGGATCACTTAGCACACGGTATGCCTCCTCCCAGGGAACAAAACATTCACCGAAACAGTTCTTGTGCCATTTCTTGAAGCATAAACATCAATCGAAACTTTCCTTGTGTCATTCTTTGAGGGAATGAGACATTAACCGAAACTTTCATTGGGTCACTCTTTGAGAGAATGAAAATCAAATCTTTCCTTATGTTACTCTTTGAGGGAATGAAACATTAATCAAAACTTTCCTTGTGTCACTCTTTGAGGGAATGAAACATTAACCGAAACTTTCATTGTGTCACTCTTTGAGCGATGAAAGTCAAAACTTTCCTTGTGTCACTCTTTGAGGGAATGAAACATTAACCGAAACTTTCCTTGTGTCACTCTTTGAGGGAATGAA
This sequence comes from Conus ventricosus, assembly GCA_018398815.1. Lineage (NCBI taxonomy): Eukaryota > Metazoa > Mollusca > Gastropoda > Neogastropoda > Conidae > Conus > Conus ventricosus. The sequence goes on from CM031597.1 coordinate 80,370,990, forward strand.
ACATTAACCGAAATTTTCCTTGTGTCAGTCTTTGAGGGAATGAAACATAAATCAAAACTTTCCTTGTGTCACTCTTTGAGGGAATGAAACATTAACCGAAACGTTCCTTGTGTCACTCTTTGAGGGAATGAAACATTAACCGTAACTTTCCTTGTGTCACTCTTTGAGGGAATGAAATATTAACCGAAATTTTCATTGTGTCATTTTTTGAGGGAATGAAAGTCAAAACGTTCCCTATGCCACTCTTTGCGGCAATGAAAATCAGACCTTTCCTTGTGCCACTCTAGAAGGAAATGAAACAATCGAAACTTTCCTAGTGCCACCTCTTGAGGGCAATATTCACCAAAACGTTCCTTGTGCCGCTCTAAAACGGAATGAAACATTCACCAAAACTTTCCTTGTGCTAATTCTTGAAGGAATGAGACAATCACCAAAACTCTACTTGTGCCATTTCTTGAGGGATGCAACATTCGCCAGAACTTTCCTTGTGCCATTTCTTGAGGGAATGAAACAATCACCAAAACATTCACCAAAACTCTCCTTGTACCACTCTCTGAAGGACTAAAACATTAAGAGAAACTCTGCTTGTACCACAATCGAAGCTCACAACCCTAAGTCAACACACACTGATTAACTAAACTTAAGCAACTGGAATACTTGAGCGGAATTCAATAACTGCTTTAGGATATAAGTTCTCCACATATGACGAGTTTCTCCAAGAACAATATCAAAACATATTTTACTGGATGGTATTTGAGTACAGTAATTTCACTGAGCTGATTACTATCTTTTTTTCAAATCTGAAAAAAAAAGCAAGAAGCAAACACGATCAGATATAACTGAATTTTGGTTGGGGGGAGGGGGGGGGTGTAATGTATAAAGCATGCATATACTAAGAAACTCCATCCAAGACAAAAAAAACTTGAAGTGTCAATACAGGGCTCCTAGACATAAAAAAAAAGAATCTTGCTTTAGTAAAATCGCCTGGTAGTAGCGCAGACAACTGTATGTGTCTGATAGGCTCTTGTACAGGACAAGTGGCTTAGTGGGCAACACACTCGCCTTGGAAACCAGAGAATCCCTGGTCGGTGGTTCGAGTCTCGGAAAAGGCGGCATTTTTGGTCCATTTTTCTCACCAGACCATAGTTAAGTAGTGAACTGTGTGCTTGCCTTTCGGACGAGACAATAAAACGAGGTCCTGTGTGCAGTAAGTATTTAGTGCACAGCAAAACAGCCCACGGCAACAAAGGTCTTGTTCCTGGAAGAACATCCAACCTGATAAGCAAACAAAACATCACAAGGAGAGAGAGAGAAGAGAGAGAGAGAGAGAGAGAGAGAGGAGAGAGAGAGAGAGAGAGAGAGAGACTGAGACTGAGACAGAGACACAGGTAATGCTGAATAGTGGGAACAGGCTCCTCCTACGGAAGTAGCCCGGATTTCACACACAGAAATATGTTGCACGATAAGTCATACAGTATAGCGATGTTACCGTGCGAATTTCGGATCCATCCCCCTTCAGCACACACACACACACACACACACACACACCCACACACACATGCACGCACGCACGCACACACACACTCACACCAAACACACACACACACGCACATCCTCCTTAAGGGGGGGGGGGGGGGGATACGCTTTTTACATGAAACTCTCAACCTGACACAAACTGGTCCGTAAATACTGCCAAGGCTGGGACCGCCTCAGTGTGACTGCGTGCGTATAGGGTGATCGTGAATAGCGGCGTGGGAGTACTATTTCCCGAAAGGAATTGGAAAAAGAGTTCTAGAGGGAAGGGCAGCAAAGAAGATAAGACGGCAAAAACAACAAAAAATGTCGACACTCACGTCCTCGTCCTGCTGGGTGAACTCGTGGTTGCCGGTGATCTTGTTGATGATCTGGGCCACGCCGATGACCTCGCCCTCATAGTTGACGATGGGCATGGACAGGATGCTGTGCGTCAGGTACCCGGTCTGCCGGTCAATCTCCTGGTTGAAGCGAGGGTCCTGCACACACAACACACACACACACACACACACACACACACACACACACACACACACACACACACACACGCACAATCATCTTAGCGGTGATAGACTGAAACAATGACTCCTGACAGATAATGGATGGAAGAAAGAAAGAAAAGAAGAAAGGAAGGAAGGAAGAAGGTAAAGAAGGAATATTTTCCGTTAAATGCAGAAGAAAAGTCCGTTTTCCGTTAAATGGGAAAACAGAGTATTTTCCAACTATCTGAAGAATTCATTTTCATTAGATGGGAAGAAAGATTCTTTTTCCAGTATATGGGAAGATTACAGTTCGTTTTCCGTGATATGGGAAGAGAAATTTCCCGTTTAAGAGGGATACAGAGTTTCTTTTCCGTTCGATAGGAAGGCTGATTTTTTGTTGTTGTTAAAAATGTGAAGAAAGTCATTTTCCGCTTGACTGGGAGGAAGAGTTCGGTTCTCCTGTTAAAAGTGAGAAACAGCAGGGCCTACCTTGTCTGTTGAATGGGAAGAGAAAGAGTTGGCCGTCAGAACTCGTCACCTTCCCATCAAACGGAAAACTTTCACTCATTCGTAGTCCGGCGTTTCAATCCCGCTGGCGGCCAACATTAACGTGGGCATTTCACTGCCCCCTCTCGGAGTGTTGCCCTCGTGCTGGAAATCAGTGTGGCATCAGGTCCCACTCCCCCACCCCACCCTCCTGGGATGATTACATCCGTCAGCTAGTGAGTGCTGGTTGTTAAACCTGGCAGACGGAGAGGAATTACGAAAAAAAAAGCCCCACTGAATGGGTTTATCTCCCGGATGAAGCAAGGATTTGAACACAACATCATCACGAAAGGACTGTTTGATTGGCAGTCACTGGGAAAAGCACTGACTGAAGGAAGGAAGGAAGAAACGAAAAAGAAAAGGGAGGAAGGAAGGGCGGAAAGAAGGGAGAGAGGGAAGGAAGGACGGAAGGATGGAGGGAGGGATGCTAGAATGAACGAAGGTAGCAGTGAAGAAAATACGGAAGAACCATGGAAGGAGCAAGGAAAGAAAGGACAGTAGAAAGTTGGACAAATTTATAATTTAAATGAGGAACTGCAGTTCTTTCCCTTGATTTTGGATTACCGCCGGTGATTGAAGGGTTTTTTCGTGTGTGGAAATCGTCACATTTATAAACGTATTAAAAAAAAAAATTAAAACAGTAGTATAACAAAACAAACCTCAACAAATACATTTACCATGCAGAAACACTATTTGAGAAATTCCGTGTTAAAAGCTACGCAAGAGCGTCATCACACGCGTTCATCAAAAACTGTTGAGAGTTTATTAAGAAAGGAAGGAAAGTCGAAAGGATGAAGGAAGGCGGGAAGAAAGAAAAGGGAGGTAAGAAAGACAGCCAGAAGTAATAAAGAAAATCAAAGAAATAAGACAGAATAGAAAAAA
>CM031597.1:80376932-80381932 GCA_018398815.1 Conus ventricosus
TCCTGCAACGTGCGCTCTTCTTCCCAGCCGCTCTATTTACTTTGCCCTTCGATCCCGCTTTTACTTGTTATACCTTCCTCACCCGGACCGTTCCTAGGCTGCCCTTAAAAACCACAGCCTGGGCATGACTTACTGTACTTCTTCCCCCCAGTCTCCGGAGACCCGGGACACTGGCCTGCGGCAAGCCTCCCTCCAAATCAAACAAATTGCCAACGGCTGTCAGCACAACATGCAAGGGCAGTGGGTGTGGGTGTGGGAGAGGGGAGGGAGAGAGGTGGGGCGACAAAGAGAGAGAGAGAGAGAGAGAGAGAGAGAGAGAGAGAGAGAGAGACGGACAGAGAGGAGAGAGAGAGAGAGAGAGGAGAGAGAGGGGGGGGGGGGGGGGGGAGGGAGGGAGGAGAGGGACTAAAGGCAGGCACGAGCGTAGTGGTAAACGGGGAGAGGAAGATGCTACGGAGTGGGTGTGGGGGAGAAGAAATCGGCTATCATGTAAAAGCAGAACTGCGATCTTACCAAACTTTTCTGCCATTTTCTTTAGGCATGTTAACCGCTTTCTTGGAGAGTATGAAATATCAATATCTCTCTCCCGTCGCACACGCTTTTTTTTCTTCTTTTTTGACCTGAACTATATCACTGTCTTCATGTTGATCTAAAAAACAAACAAACAGAAAAGACGATGATAATCTAAACATGTTTTGACCATGCTGTATGCTGCTTCAATTCTACTTGGAAACACAAAGCGGTGGAATCCGAGAGAAACCGGCGAGGATACCACGGAAAATGAAAATATTGTAATGATGGGGATACGTATGTGGACTCTACGCATGTTCATTTTGTTTCCACAACAACAACAAAAAAGAAACCTAGAGTATAGTGTAGTTCTGACTCCATTTCCCATACAGTCCTTCGAATGAGACCATAAACCGAGGTTCCGTGTGTGAACGCACGCATAACATATTGCACACACGTAAAATCCCATCACCAATTTTCGGAAGAGAAGGCCAGTTTGGCCGTTGGTATGGATGACACGTTACACATAACATGCACCTTCCCCGAAGATGGAGTATGGCTGCCTTAATGGCGGGATAAAAAACGGTCATACACACAAAACTCCACTCCCTTTGTTGGGTGGATGGGATTAATATTTGTTTGTCCATATAGGGAGTGTCCGCAGCAGGAGTATCAGCCTGCGTACGCAGGAGAAGAAGAATGTTAGTCAGAGCTGTCAACATCGCATTGATTTTGCTGAAAAACCTTTTCAAGATAGCGTCCTACAGCCAAACTCACGCTCAGCTGCAGTCTGGTATGAAACTATATCTCGATTTTGTCTTCTTCCGTTCAGCTGACGTCAAAGTGGTATTGACTTTTCATACTGTAAAGCAGTCACGTAAGGAAATGCGAATCTCAAACGAAGGTCCAGTGAAAAAGTATAGGGTGATTAATTATACGTCACTCATCAGTCCTTGCAAAAACATGGAAAGTGCTCTTCAATTTCAAGAAAACGAGATAGCATATATAGGTTGTAAACATCTGTCCGTTAGATACTGGAAATTGTTCAAACGCATGAAAATTCTTAGTTCCACTTGATAAGAACAAGAACAAGGGAAAGAAAAAAAAAAGGAAAGAAAACGAATATGGAAAGAAAGAAAGAATGAAAGACAAAAAGACACCGAAAGAAGGATAAAAAATGAAAAGAACAGAGAAGCACAAAAGAAGGAGAAACAGCAACAACAACAACAACAACAACAACAACAACAACAACAACAACAACAAGACAGAAAGAAAGAAAGAGGGAAAGAAAAGACAGAAAGCAGAAGAGGAAAGAAAGGAAGAAGAGGAAAGAAAGACAGAAAAGAGAGAAGTGGAAAGACAAGAAGACGAAAGAAAAGCAAAAGAAAGAGAAGAAAGGACAAACGACAGAAAAGAAAACCGAGGCTGAAAAGCGAAGAAAGAAAGAAAAGAATGAAAGAAAATGGGAAGAAATGACAGAAAAGGAAGAATAGGAAAAAAGAAAAAGAAAAGAAAAGAAAAGCGAACGAAGAAAGAAAGACAGAAAGGAAGAAAGAAAGAAAAAAAGCAAAGAGTGAAAGAAGAGCAAAGATGGAGCGATAAAGAACAAATGATGGAAAAGACAGAAGGACTGGATAAAGAAAAACAAAAGAAGGAGACGGAGAAAGGAAAAAAGAAAGAAGGGAAAAAAAGAAGGTGGGGGAGAATGAGGGAGGAGGGTGTGAGGGTGGAATGCAGAGAGGGAAGGAGCGGGCCGGTGCGGCCGACCACCAAGGAGGCCTTTGAACAACATATTACTGCAGAGAGCACCGCGCCACTCATCAGAGCGAGAGAGTGTCCCGCATTCCTCACAATTAGCCACCGGAAAGATAACTCTTGGACTCTCCTTCCTGCAGGCATCCCCCTCCTTTCTCCCCCCCCCCCCCCTCTCTTCTCTTCTTCTTCTCCTCTCTCTCTCTCTCTCTCTGCGCAAGAAAGTGTCAAAGAAGGTGGATGGACGGGGTGGGGGGAAGAGGGTCTCTCCCCCCCCCCTTTCCCTCCGTCCGCAAGGAAGCGTCAAAGAAGGTGGATGGGCGTGTGTGTGTGTGTGTGTGTGTGTGTGTGTGTGTGTGTGTGTGTGTGTGTGTGTGTGTGCGTGTGCGTGCGTGCGTGCAAGCGTGTGTGCGTGAGTGCGTGTTGTGCGTGTGCGTGCGTGCGTCCGTGTGTGTGTGTGTGTGTGTGTGTGTGTGTGTGTGTGTGTGTGTGTGTGTGTGTGAAGAGAGAGAGAGAGAGACCGCGCGCGCGCGCGCGTGCGTGCGTGTGTGTGTGTGTGTGTGTGTGGTGTGTGTGTGTGTGTGTGTGTGTGTGTGTGTGTGTGTGTGTGTGTGTGTGTGCTTGTGCGAACCAAATCCCACCCTACCCATCTCATTCACTCACTCACTCACACACAGACAGACGCACACACACACACCACACACACACACACACACACACACACACACACACACACACACACACACACACACGCGCACACGCACACACACACGCGCGCGCAACCAACCCATCCGCCCACCTTCCTCGGCGCTTCGGTACAAAAGCGAAATGAAGCCCTCTGTTTCATTATGAATGAGATGCCATCGAAGTCATCAATCATACAAACAACAGGAGGCGACCGGACGGACCCGTGAATGGTGGCATCCGCAGGAAACTAATAGCATGACCACGATGCAACCTACAGCGCCCAAGGAGGGGGGGGGGGGGGGGGGGGGGGGGGGGGGGGGGGGGGGGGGGGGGGGGGGGGGGGGGGGGGGGGGGGGGGGGGGGGGGGGGGGGGGGGGGGGGGGAAGGGCGACACTGGAAATACTCTAGTATCTGCAACTAAAGGGCGATTCTGTTTTGTTTACGGTTAGGTCACGCCATCCGTTGTCGTGCCCCAGATTGGCGGCTATACCGTATAGAATTCCGAGCGTTTTAAACACACAGAGCTAGCTGTTTATTTTCTACATGTTCATTTCCATCACGACGCGATTTCATTCACCACCGCTTCCAATTGTGTATATAACTATGCTGCCTCAAATCTTCGATGGAAATGGGGACCGATACTGCTGTAGTCTTCCGAGATCTAGTCACAAAAAGGAAGTTTTTTCACTTTTTGTTTTGTTTTTTTTCGTTTTATTTATTTATTTTTTTGTCTGACCCGTTCCAAAAGCTGCTGTGTACCTCAGACGCAGCGAACAGAACCGCCTCGGATGTGGTTCCGTGCCTAATTCCAACGCGACTTTCCAGCGCAGAAATGGCTCGAAGTCACGAGAAAATGATGAGAACGATAGACACGCACGTTCGTTAATTGGTTCAATACGGCGGCATCAATTACTAACAACTTCTGGTCAAGATAAACACATCTGTTGCTATATCCGTCAACGGACGAATGGAACAGTGCCTGAAGATGGCGTAGGCCTCCATGGCGGAGTCTTTATAGCTTCGTTTGACTTGAACAGCCGATTTTTTGTCGTTTTTTTTCCTTCTTCTTCTCTCTCTCTCCCCCCCCCCCCCCCCCCCCCCCCCCCCCCCCCCTCCCCCTACATCCCCTGCACCTCGCCCTCCCTACCTACTCCCACGCCCGCTCCACCTCGCGCTACTACGACACAAGTGCTACTGCTACGCTGCCACCCACGCCTACGACGCCTGCGCTACTTCTGCCTGCCGAAACCCACCCAGCTGCTACTCCTACTGCCGCACCTACACACGACTGCTGCTGCTACTTCTGCGCTAATACGACTACAAGGCTACTGCACTACCGCACCTACTACTACGACTGCTGCTGCTACTTCTGCTGCTAATACGACTACAAGTGCTACTGCTACTGCCGCACCTACTGCTACGACTGTTGCTGCTACTTCTGCTGCAATACGACTACAAGTGCTACTGCTACTACCGCACCTACTACTACGACTGCTGCTGCTACTTCTGCTGCTAATACGACTACAAGTGCTACTGCTACTGCTGCACCTACTACTACGACTGCTGCTGCTACTTCTGCTGCGAATACGACTACAAGTGCTACTGCTACTGCTGCACCTACTACTAACGACTGCTGCTGCTACTTCTGCTGCGAATACGACTACAAGTGCTACTGATACTGCTGCACCCTACTACTACGACTGCTGCTGCTACTTCTGCTGCGAATACGACTACAAGTGCTACTGCTACTGCCGCCCGCTGCGCTATTTCTGTTACTACTTTTACTACTGCTACTTCTGCCGTTGCTTCTATTACTTCTACTACTGCTGCTACTACCGCTACTTCTATTACAACAACTGCTACCACCGGCATTCCCCTAATAACCGGGTTACAGGAATTGTCATAAAACGTATGTACTACAGATGAAGAATGAAAGGAAGAAGGGCAGGACAGGGAGGAAGAGGAGAAGAAGGAAGAGGAGGAGGAGAAGAAGAAGAAGAAGGAAGAGAAGAATGTGGAAGAAGAGAAGGAAGAAAAGTATGAGAAAAAGA
>CM031597.1:80391932-80406932 GCA_018398815.1 Conus ventricosus
TCTTATGTGCTGCTTCAGTGGCATTATCCCCCACGCCGATCATTCTGGTTCCCCATCCACAGCCACATCCTGACGTGTCCCGCCGCAGCACCGGTACTGGCGATCCACCAGTCGTCATAGGGCAACCCACCGTAGGAGACACTGCACTGCGACCCAATCACTTCGGCTGTGTTCAATGGTAATTGTTCTCATCCAGCATACGCAGGACGCCACTTACAACAACTTTCCCTACTGACGATAATAATTCCTTAGTCGAGGAGCCAGCGTGAGAGAGCGTCCCCATCTCCGGAGAGCGGCCACCTTGTCCGCCCAATGACAGTGTCCATGCCTTTGCCAATACCGGCGACCTCGGCACGAACTCACAAGGGCGCTGATGTGGACAGGTAATCAAAATTTGGGTTAAAATGAGAGATGAGCATGAAGAACCATAGAATTTGAGACTGTTTAAATGCTGATCGGTGAGGATGGGGATGATGAAGACGACGCTATAGAGTTTCCATAGAATTTGAGACTGTTTAAATGCTGATCGGTGAGGATAGGGATGATGAAGACGACGCTATAGACTTTATAAATGCTGATCGGTGAGGAGGGGGATGATGAAGACGACGCTATAGACTTTATAAATGCTGATCGGTGAGGATGGGGATGATGAAGACGACGCTATAGACTTTATAAATGCTGATCGGTGAGGATGGGGATGATGAAGACGACGCTATAGACATTATAAATGCTGATCGGTGAGGATGGGGATGATGAAGACGACGCTATAGAGTTGCCATAGAATTTGAGACTTTATAAATGCTGATCGGTGAGGATAGGGATGATGAAGACGACGCTATAGACTTTATAAATGCTGATCGGTGAGGATGGGGATGATGAAGACGACGCTATAGACTTTATAAATGCTGATCGGTGAGGATGGGGATGATGAAGACGACGCTATAGACTTTATAAATGCTGATCGGTGAGGATGGGGATGATGAAGACGACGCTATAGAGTTGCCATAGAATTTGAGACTTTATAAATGCTGATCGGTGAGGATAGGGATGATGAAGACGACGCTATAGACTTTATAAATGCTGATCGGTGAGGATGGGGATGATGAAGACGACGCTATAGACTTTATAAATGCTGATCGGTGAGGATGGGGATGATGAAGACGACGCTATAGACTTTATAAATGCTGATCGGTGAGGATGGGGATGATGAAGACGACGCTATAGAGTTGCCATAGAATTTGAGACTTTATAAATGCTGATCGGTGAGGATAGGGATGATGAAGACGACGCTATAGACTTTATAAATGCTGATCGGTGAGGATGGGGATGATGAAGACGACGCTATAGACTTTATAAATGCTGATCGGTGAGGATGGGGATGATGAAGACGACGCTATAGACTTTATAAATGCTGATCGGTGAGGATGGGGATGATGAAGACGACGCTATAGAGTTGCTGATCGGTGAGGATGGGGATGATGAAGACGACGCTATAGAGTTGCCATAGAATTTGAGACTTTATAAATGCTGATCGGTGAGGATGGGGATGATGAAGACGACGCTATAGAGTTGCCATAGAATTTAAGACTTTATAAATGCTGATCGGTGAGGATGGGGATGATGAAGACGACGCTATAGAGTTGCCATAGAATTTGAGACTTTATAAATGCTGATCGGTGAGGATGGGGATGATGAAGACGACGCTATAGACTTTATAAATGCTGATCGGTGAGGATGGGGATGATGAAGACGACGCTATAGACTTTATAAATGCTGATCGGTGAGGATGGGGATGATGAAGACGACGCTATAGAGTTGCCATAGGATTTGAGACTTTATAAATGCTGATCGGTGAGGATAGGGATGATGAAGACGACGCTATAGACTTTATAAATGCTGATCGGTGAGGATGGGGATGATGAAGACGACGCTATAGACTTTATAAATGCTGATCGGTGAGGATGGGGATGATGAAGACGACGCTATAGACTTTATAAATGCTGATCGGTGAGGATGGGGATGATGAAGACGACGCTATAGACTTTATAAATGCTGATCGGTGAGGATGGGGATGATGAAGACGACGCTATAGACTTTATAAATGCTGATCGGTGAGGATGGGGATGATGAAGACGACGCTATAGACTTTATAAATGCTGATCGGTGAGGATGGGGATGATGAAGACGACGCTATAGAGTTGCTGATCGGTGAGGATGGGGATGATGAAGACGACGCTATAGAGTTGCCATAGAATTTGAGACTTTATAAATGCTGATCGGTGAGGATGGGGATGATGAAGACGACGCTATAGAGTTGCCATAGAATTTGAGACTTTATAAATGCTGATCGGTGAGGATGGGGATGATGAAGACGACGCTATAGAGTTGCTGATCGGTGAGGATGGGGATGATGAAGACGACGCTATAGAGTTGCTGATCGTTGAGGATGGGGATGATGAAGACGACGCTATAGAGTTGCTGATCGGTGAGGATGGGGATGATGAAGACGACGCTATAGAGTTGCCATAGAATTTGAGACTTTTTAAATGCTGATCGGTGAGGATGGGGATGATGAAGACGACGCTATAGAGTTGCCATAGAATTTGAGACTTTTTAAATGCTGATCGGTGAGGATGGGGATGATGAAGACGACGCTATAGAGTTGCCATAGAATTTGAGACTTTTTAAATGCTGATCGGTGAGGATAGGGATGATGAAGACGACGCTATAGAGTTGCCATAGAATTTGAGACTTTTTAAATGCTGATCGGTGAGGATGGGGATGATGAAGACGACGCTATAGACTTTATAAATGCTGATCGGTGAGGATGGGGATGATGAAGACGACGCTATAGAGTGCCATTCCGGTCACTGGACTGCACCCTGCATTTATTATCATGATGTACCCCAACGTCAACCAGGCTGGACAGATACAGAAACCTGCAGTGGTGATCAGGAACTTTGAGCAACACTCACAGAGACGCATCCAAAAAGAAACTCGACTGTGTGGTTCTAGTCTTCCGAATAAGGCCCATAGCATCCTCACCTCTGGGTAAGAGTCGGCCAGAGTAGAAAAAATATCACCAGTAAATGGCTTTGATCGGAATCGAACCCACGATCTCCAAGCTGAAAACCCGTAACGCTACGGCGACTGCTCTCTCTCTCTCTCTCTCTCTCTCTCTCTCTCTCTCTCTCTCTCTCTCTCTCTCTCTCTCTCTGTGTGTGTGTGTTCTGCTAGAGCTCCACATCCGCAGTCAGTCAGTTGGTGTCCCGCTGGGATTCACCTTACAAAACCACTATTTTCGCTGCACATAGTGGCTGTCATGGTGTTTTCGATCTGGTGGTATCAGTGTAGTATTAGACGTGTATCGCCCCACCTTTCCACACTCTCTACGACAGGTCATCCCAATGACCACAGTGACCGTTTTCTTCGAGGAAACGGTAATATTCTTCCAGAAAACTTGATAATTACTGTTTACACATGAAAACATCGTTCATCACCGCTGATGCCGTTGGTTCATAATGTTTAGTGTTCTTGCATTTCCGTCCGATATGTCGGTCAAGCGTGGTCACCACGGACAGTCATTACGACTCGTGAAATTATACGTGTATGACCAGTGAACAGAGATGGTTAAGACTTACGAAAACAAGTCACTGCTAGCCGCCATAATGCAGTGGTTAGCGTTGCAAATTCGCCAACATGGTGGTCACGGATCCGGTTCCCATCAGAGCCATTTATCTGTGGGATTTTTCAGGCACGACTGGCTCCTAGCCAGAGCTGACTGAGTTATGACACTGAATTGGAATCACATACTCCAGTTTCATCAACTTAATGGACGCGTCTCTGAAAAGTGCGGCTCAAGTTTCCCGACCGACGTTGCAGGTGTCTGCATCTCTCGGGTCTGGTTAAACGGAAGTTTAGAGTACAGCCTTGTAGTGTAGTCTCTGATCAAAATGGAACTCCATCATCCCATCCTCATTCGTCATCACTGGAAAACAATCTAGTATTTTGTGCCCCTGCGTGCATGCCCCGCTAAGAAAAGAAACACGTAACCACGATTCCTGTGCATGCGAACTGATATCATTCAATATCATGATATGGACTGCAGACATGTTAAAAATACTATCACCACCTCCACCCACCACCACCACCACCAGCTTGGCAAAGGCGCTGGAAGCCGGAATTAGCAGCGACAATTGCCTGTTTTCCCTGCTCAAGGCTTACAAGGGCAATCCGGTCGTTCCCTTTGCAACTGAAAGTAGAAGGGCGCTCGGGAGAGGGCTGACCTCCGCCAAGGTCAAACGGATCCTGGATCCGTCTTTTGATCGGGATCCGCCCCCAAATGTAATGGCTTCGTCCTCAGGTTGTACACCATCTTTCCAAGCAAGGTCTGTACAACTCGGTTAGGAGTTGCTGTGTTGTTCTGGGTACGTATTCTGGATCTTCTATTTAGAGTTGGATCTTCTCAACGGATCCACACCGAAATCCCATCACTTCATCTTTGGGTCATATGTCATCTTTTTTTTCTCTCTCTCCAAAATTCGTTAAAATCAGTTGAACAGTTTTGGCAGAATCTTAATGACAGACAGACGAACCAACAGAAACGGGTGGAAACGTCACGTCCCTGATGCAGGTAGTAAGAAGAAGACCCGCGCAATGACTGATGATCAAATTGAGCTCCCTCTCCATCACCATCCACCCTCGCCCCTGCCTACCTCGTCCTGCCCATGGCCTGTTTCGGGGTCAGTGGTTCTCCGCTCCCTCCCCTCCCTCTCCCCTCCTTCGCTGATATTTTCAACAACATCGGGAAAAGCAAACAAGATCGGCCAGCACATGTGATTGCGTGGAAAGCAGGGAGGTGGAGACGGCACTTCTGCCCCATTATGGCATCTGGTTCCAATGGCACTGCCTCCCTGCCCCCCCCAGGGTTTACTGTTTGGTTCTGTTGTGTTTTCAGTTGCCATTATTTCTGAACTCGAATGTCAGCATTTCCCCACCGGACCTGATGCGATCGCCTTGCTCTGTGTGTGTGTGTGTGTGTGTGTGTGTGTGTGTGTGTGTGTGTGTGTGTGTGTGTGTGTGTGTGTGTTTGTGTTTCTGCTTGCGTGTTTGTGTTCAGATATCAATCCTTTTTCGTTGGATTCTTTCACAAATTACGTAAAATAAAACAACGCACGCTGGCATGCGTACACACACACACACACACACACACACACACACACACACACACACACACACACACACACACACATACGCACACACACACTGCATACTCAGGGGAGGGAGACACAGAGAGAGAGAGAGAGAGAGAGAGAGAGAGAGAGAGAGAGAGAGAGAGGGAGAGAGAGAGAGAGAGAGAGAGAGAGAGAGAGAGAGAGAGAGAGCGAGCGAAGCAGAGAGACAGACGGACCCACAGGCAGATTGCCAGACAGAAAGATGCAAAGAGACAAAGACAGAGAGGAGAGAGAGATGGGAGAGAGAGAGGGACAGCGAACGAGACAGAGAGAACGAGAGAGAGGAGAGAGAGAGAGAGAGAGAGAGAGAGAGAGAGGAGAGAGAGAGAGAGAGAGAGAGAGAGAGAGAGAGAGAGAGGAGAGAGAGAGAGAAGAGAGAAGAGAAACAGAGAGACAGACGGACTGACAGGCAGACTGCCAGACAGGCAGATGCAAAGAGACAGAGAACAGAGGGGAGAGAGAGATGGGAGACAGAGAGAGCGAGAGCGATCGAGAGAGAAAAAAAAGAGAGAGAGAGAGAGAGAGAGAGAGAGAGAGAGAGAGAGAGAAAGACAGAGAGAGCGAGAGAGGAGAGAGAGAGAGGAGGAGAGAGAGAGAGAGAGAGAGGAGAGAGAGAGAGAGAGAGAGAGAGAGGCGCGGGCTGGGTAAAGAGGAGGGGGAAGGGAAGGACAAAAGGAGAGTGAGAGTAATAGTAAATAGTAATTATTGTGCTTCCATCATTCGTAGCTGCTGCTACGGGGTCAATCCAAAAAGGCGTGCGTCAGTCCCAGAACAAACACCTGCTCATAAACTGCCCTGAAGCAATACTGCGTTGATGGTAACTTCACCCCCTCTCTCACCTCCAACACTACTACTCCCGCTCCCTTCCCGCTTTTCCCCTATTCGCAGAGACACCATCAAACACACCATCAGCCTGATTGACCCGGGAAACCCCTGGCTTCCATTCCACAGTTTGTCCAACCTGGAGGTAAAACAGATCAACTGCTGACGCACGATACTTTCCGATATTTGTTTGTTGCTTTTTTATTTTTAACATGTCTTCCCCTTGTCTTCATGTCCGTTTGTTTGGTTTGTTTGTTTGTATGTTGTCTCGAACACAGTCGAGGTTATATTTGGCCATCACTTTCTTGGATCCATACCCACCAGTGATGTGCATTTTCAAGTCTGCCGACGCAAAACTAAACCGATCGAACGACGAAGGAAAAGTCGTTTTGCGAATGGAGTACAAGCTGCGTCCGAGACGGGACGCGTTTTTTTTTTTTTTTTTTTTTTTAAACCAGCGCAGAGCATGAAGCGCGCAGAGTTTGCATCCACTGTGTGGACATCGTTTTTTGTCTTTGGTTCCTTCGGTGACTGTCCGATCACACACACTGGACGATCGACGAACGCTGTCTTCGTCCCCTTTCCTTTCGGATGGGTTTTTAGGCCGGTGTTTGTCAGAGACAGCAAGGAGCCGGGTGACAGCACGGAGCAGCCGCTTCACATGAACTCAGTGGGCCGTTCTTCAACTGGCAGGTGTGACGGACAGTTCAGCGGGCTGTTTGCTCCTCTGCTGCTGCTGATCTGAGATGCTCCACAGAGCAGTGTGGGGAGACAATCACCCGTCACCGGACACCGCCACTGCACAGAGAAAGAGAGAGAGAGAGAGAGAGAGAGAGAGAGAGAGAGAGAGAGAGAGAGAGAGAGAGACAGAGAGATACAGAGACAGAGAGAGACAGAGACAGATAGAGCAGACAGACAAAGACACAGTTGATGAGAGAGACAGAGCGAGAGAGACAGAGAGAGAGACAGAAAGAGAGAGAGAGAGAGACAGACAGACAGGCAAAGACAGTTGAAGAGAGAGAGAGAGAGAGAGAGAGAGAGAGAGAGAGAGAGAGAGAGAGAGAGAGAGAGTATACAAGAGAAAGACAGTTGATGAGAGAGAGAGAGAAACAGAGATAGACAAAGACAGTTGATAAGAGGGAGAGAGAGTGAGAGTAAGAGAGACAGACAGACAGACCAGACCAGACAGACAAAGACACAGTAGATATGACAGAGAGAGAGAGAGAGAGAGAGAGAGAGAGAGAGAGAGAGAGAGAGAGACGGTGGGAAACAGAGAGAGGTACACAGAAAGGGACAGAGATACGAATTATTTGTTTCCACGCAATGGGAAAGTGAGGCATCCTCCTTTCTCAGCTCATTATCATCTGCTTACTACCTGGCAAAGGTGTGCAACTGCAAAGGTAAGTTGAACTAGCCCCAATGTTTCTTATCAAACTAAATCAATACGCACCACGACTGAAGTCTACTCCACGATAGAACTGCCAGCAATCATTACTTATACATCTTTTGAAGCAAAGTATCAAGTCTCCATGCTGTACATAGAGGGGAAAAAAGAACGGTGTACTCTCAGCCATCGATTACAAACATTAGGCCGCCAGTGACTCATTCTCCAAGGTCGTGGAAAGTCTGTGCGTGTGGCTGCGCGAAAGGTCGTCTTGGTAATAGGATTATATGTGTTACTTCCAGCAGGAGAGTCACAGATTGTGAATCGTCATTATTGGCCGCGTTTACATCTAGAGCAGGACTAGCCTGGCACGACATGGCACGGTATGGCACGACATGGACCGCCTGCTGATTGGCGTTTACACAGCAGTAGACCGAAACCAGGTGACTGCAGGCTTGACCCCACACGTTATCTCTGGAATTCAAGTCAAGTCAAGTCAAGTATACTTTATTATCTCAAAAAGAGAAATTATTATCAGGTGCAACACCATTATTACAAACATATTACATAAAAACATATCACAGAACACGAAAAGACACGACGTTAGCTTCCAGAAGTAAAGACACAGTGGGTGTCGGACTGAGAGCGTGGCTGTGATAAAGGCAGCGGCTTTAGTCACCGGAGCAGCAAAGTCGGCGCAAAAAGCCAGATTTTCTGAGCATGTCAAGTGGAACTTTTGCATGCAAGTAGTAGCTTTGGTGTCGTCTTCTCAGCTACCTACGATTCACTGAAGCATGTGGTGCATTTTTTTCATGGCACCGACTTGCACTTTTTTTCTACGCTATGCTCATCAGCAAGGGTCTTCTAAATATGCGCAAATATACAAAGATTTTATGTGCACGAATCCAACTTTTTCTGAATGGCCTTTTTCTGAAGCCGAGGGGGATGGGGGGGGGGGGGGGGGGGGGGGGTTCCGTCCTCTGTCTCCGGCTGTTCTTTCAGCCACCTTTTTTAACCCCAGCTGACACGTGGGAAAGGGGTGTGGCCACGTCTGGCCTGCCTGTTGCCCACCTCAGAAGCAGGACCATGGCGCCGTGTGACACAGTACGGAAAAAGTAAATAAAAAGCCAACTGCTTGGGGTACGGGCCACCCTTAAATGGGAATCCAAATGAAAAAGTTTGCTTTATCTCCAATAGAACTCATAAACTACTCTCTCTCTCAAGCATCCAACATCCTGATCAGTTATACTTTATGAAACCTAAAAGGTCGAGAACCACGGCGTTACTCAGCCATTAAATGCACGCAATAGTCTAAAGAGACCCGCCGTGACGTAATACAGATAATCAACATGATTTGTGGAACATTCTAGAAGCAATGTCTGCAACCTTTCAGCTATACTCCGCAAGGTCCCGGGGCTCTTGTTAGCCCTCCGGATCATTACGTTTTTCTATCGCTCGTGCACGCACGTCTTCTGGTAAACGAACGCGTGAGACTAGTCTTACAACATCCAAAGCAAAGTGAAATACTTTGATCTGTAGCATCAAACAAACTCCGTTTGTCTGCAACCAGGCTGTTCCGGGAAATGCCCAGTGATCTGTGGGAGCTGTGTCTGCTGAAGACAGGTGACTACAGTGCCAGAGTGCCATTTGTTGGCCTACTGTCCGTAGCTGAAAGGAGACGATTCCTCCTCTCTCAGCATGGAGCCGAGCTTAAACGAGACATCCCTGTTCCACGTTCACGCTTAACGCAGATGATACGACATTCGGGTAGTCTACGACAAGCAGAAAGAAGGGAGATGACCTACCTAAAATTGCACTGAGACCACAAGAATGATGACTGCAAGATGGAAAAAAATCAGTCTCTGTACCTTTTACATGCCATTGAGTTAAGACTGTTCTCGATCCACACTGACAATAGATATTGCTTAGTATGTTTATATATACTTGATTATACTGCTGTGTGTTTGTAAGATGCTGTATTATGAACGAATATATGTTTCTGTTGTTGTCCTATTTCATGAAAAGAGAACTTTCTCTGAGAAAGGAAGTCAAAATAGCTTTGAAATTTATGTCAAGCGGCAGTAGGCAGAGAACTCTCAACGTCTGACGTTGAACACGGCGTTCTTAGCACTGAGCTAACCAGTTACTGAAAAGGAGCCGAGCTTCCATTGCAGTATCTCCTGTTCTCTGCTTTCTCTTGTTTTCCGCTCGTGGTTGAAGTGTCAGATTGTCCCCTGGAGAGCAAAAGTTCAATTTGCATGCATTTTCGGTTTCCATGCACTAAATTCAGACAGAGCTGTCGCCATGAGGTCAGTGCCGAAAGCTTAGCACATTCAGGTCATATGTGTGTTCGTGTCCTTAAAACGTAGCTGGCTGGTCGTTCATCCTGAAGCACCTTCTCCACAATGTAAACCTTCCCAGCGTTATGTTGCATTCGTTTCATTCCGAAAATATCCTCTTTTCTCAGCTGTCTTCCTTTCTCTTTGCAATACCTCTGCATGAGTAGGCCATGACCGGCTACATCTTACTGGCGCTCCGTGTTCCAGATTTGAACTTCCTTGGAAGTCATTTGTCCAGAGGCCAGTTGTTCTATAACCTACTTTACTGTTGAAAGGTCACCTGTCTTCATCCGTCCCTAATAGATGCCAGACAGAAAGGCAAGTCCTGAATCAACGTTTTATACTCTGGTCCATAAAACTGGCAAAGTCGGCATCATCAAAGGTCACAGAAGGAATAAAAGTGTTTGCTATCAATGGTACGCACTGAACATCCAGTAAACAGATACCCGGGTGTCATCACCAGCCGTGTCATACATCAACTACAAGCACGGTGTGTGTGTGTGTGTGTGTGTGTGTGTGTGTGCCAGATCCACCCGCCTGCCGCGGCCCACGCGTAACATGCAATATTGGCAATCACAGGAGAGATTGCCTTCAGATTCCCTGATTTATCAAACACTGGGCGGTCAGACTGCCTGCAGCAAGTGTCGGGAAGAACAAAGGGAAATCAATACGTCAACCTTTTCTCCCTTTTCGGCCAAGACCTGAGCACATGGGGAATCTCCGCTAAGATACAAGAATAACCACATCATACAGCGATCACTGGAATGTTTGGGGATGGCAATTAGGACCAAATAACAAGCAAGTCAGACAGTTATTGTGAAGTAGTTGGGACTGGCAATTACAGCCGAACAATAACCAAGTGAGATTGCTATCACGAGTTTTTGGTAATGTTAGTTAGGGCTAAACAACAACGAAGTCAACCTGTTGTGTGATGTTTAGGAATGGCAATCACATCCAACGACGCACAAGTCAGGCAGTTACCATGAGCTGTATGGGAAAGGCAATCAGAGCCAAACAATGACCGATCAGACTGCTATCGTGGGATATATAGGAACAGCGATCACAGCCAGAGTAGCACATCAGTCTGCTATCCTGGGATGTTTGGGGAGGACAATGTGGGTCAAACAGTAACCCGTCGGACTGCTTTCCAGGGTAATCAATGCAGCTTACGATGAACAGATCAGATCGTTCTCACAAGGTTTTGGGTAAAAATGCAATGAGGACCCAACAATAATCAAATCAGACTGCTCACAAGAGGATTTCTTCTAACCAACCAGACAACAAACAATGTCAGACGATTATTACAGACTTGGCAGAAATTTGCAATCAAGGCCCAATAACAAATAAACTGCTGCTGCGGGAGAATTCGGGAAATGGCAATCTGAGCCAAATGACACTCACATTAGACTACTGCCATGGGGCATTCAGGAATAGCAATCACAGCCTGTAAATGACCCGGTCAGACTATTATCCCGGAGTGTTTGGGAATAGCAATCAGTGCTACACAACATTCGCCTCAAACTGTTCTTGTAGGGTGTTTAGGAGCGGCAAGCAGGGTCAAACAAGAACCGTGTCAGACTGTTACCATAGGGTGTTTGGGAACAGCAATCAAAACAAACAATAATCGCATCCGACTGTTATCAGGGGATGTTTGGGAATGGCAATCAGGACCAAACAATATCCACGTCAGACTGTTATAGGATTTTTGGGATACAATGAATGTCAAACAATAACCTTATCAGAGTTTTAACGTAGGCATTAGAGAATGACAATATGGTTCAAACAACCACGTCAGACTGTCATGGCCCGCTTTTGATCCCACGAGTAGTGCGAGAGATGGGCAACAAAAAACAAAACAAAAAAAAACAACCCAACAACCCAATATGGCCATTAGACTATTTTTTAAATCATTATTAAGATGGTTGTTGGAAACTTGAAACAGCTGTCTTGTGAACGTTTGAATCTTAATTTGTGACCAGACATAACAGTAGGGTCGCGTCGTCGTGCGACTAGATGTATTGTGTTATAGAGAAGGTACTGTGTGTAACTTTGCCCCCAAAACACGGAATCCGATTTATCTTCTTCCCTTGCACATTTGCACAAGGATCAACCCCATAAACCATGTATAATAACACGTAGCAATCAGCAAACAGAGCAAGACGATGAACCTGTGTTATTCGTAGATGGAGTTTGTTGTGGGAGTGAACTTTGTAGAAAAGAGTCAAAAATAATCTTGAGGATGATTGTCAATCTTGTGTTCTAGAACAGTCAAGAATGGACTGAAAGAAGTCTGTTCTCTGTAAGGAACGGATTGAGGAAGATTCACACATCAGAATCGTGTAAAAACAATCAAAAAACGTATTGCCTGGAACAATTAGTAGACTCACGAATGACGAGTTCCTCTAAAACAAAACAAAACAAACAAAAAAAGACAAAAAAAGACCCTACTACATTGTGGATTCCAAAGTTACTGGTAGCCACTTTGAAAAATGAAATGCTGGCTGATGAAAACAGTTACTTAGCATGGAAGCCGGATTACTCGACCGCCAGACAAACGAATCTAACAAATTTCAGCAGTCTGTCTTGTCTGTCCCACTCGTCTGGCGCTCTGTTAATGGGCCGCCCACATGGTCTACATCGAGGTGTTGTGGCTGGATGCAAGCCGGCTGGAGGCGAGTGAACACATCTGAGAGGTGGTTAAAAACTCAACTGGACGAAAGTCCATCCAACCAGTAAGAAGACGTTAGAACACGCTCCATTTTTTCTTCTTCTCAAATTCAGTTTAATTATTGGGTGACAGCTGTAACTAAATAGCCAATAGGTCATAATCCTGTGACTTGATAGCTAGAAAAAAAAATGGCGGCGCAAGATTCACTCGACGATGGGAAGTTGATTGAGCCGGACAGGGACTAGAATAATTTGTGGGATATTAGAAATGCTGATCATCTGAATCAGGCTAGACAACGTGATCACGAACAAACCATCGACATTTGCATGGACTAGAGTTGTAAGTTTTCATATGCCCTTCTTTTCGTTTCTTGATGTAAGAGAGCTTTTTTTTAAAAAGGTGTATGTTTCAAAGATGTCGTCACGAGATCGTACATGGACGTATATCATCACACGATCGCCGTGTGGACTGCGATCGTTTTGGAGCAAATTCGTCCGTGTGAGCGCTCTTCCGCCTTAAGAAGTTGAATGCGAATGTGAAGCTCAGTCTGATACGACTACACACCTTGATCGTGCGAGGAGCGCAAAACCAGCTTTTGTAGTTTTAACTTCTGCATACTCTCTAAACTTTCAACCAAATTACTCAGAATGTTTCCTTTGCGTGAGTCAAATAAACGATTGTGTGTTCTGGTCATGAGGGATGAGACCTGACTATACTTTAACACAACGTCAAGCAGACAGTCCACAGTAAAAGAAAAAAAAACAATCATGGGCCTGTTGGACTTTGATTAGATTTTCAAAGTAGCTACCTTCTTTAGTCCGCATTAACATTGTTTCTAGCAGAGATTCTCCCTTAATGATTTCCATTCAAAGTTATATGCAGCCTACTTTTGCGAACGAATCACTCTGAGACGTATGCGGGTAATGACAGATTCTGAAAGTTATTGGAAGAACTGTTCTTCATAACAACACCAGCTCTCCTACAGTCCGTGTGACTTACGTGGAGAAGCAGAAGATCGCTGTTCTTCTCCTTCCACCACATAGTCCTGACTTCAGCTCTGACAGACTTTGATTGTCTCCAGTTTCAAATAACAGGCCAGTACGGTGACCTTTCTACGGAGAAAAGACGCTAACAAAAGCCTCTATTCGTGGAATTTTCTTAATCAGGTTACCGTTTAACCATTGTCTGAAATACTTGAAACTAAGCATAAAAACAGCAGGAACGTGATTTTAGAGTGTGTATGCGCGCGCGCGCGCGCGTGTGTGTGTGTGAGTGTGTGTGTGTGTGTGTGTGTGTGTGTGTGTGTGTGTGTGTGTGTGTGAGAGAGAGAGAGAGAAAGAGAGAGAGAGAGAGGAGAGAGAGAGAGAGAGAGGAGAGGAGAGGAGAGAGAGAGAGAGAAATCGGATTTTGGCAGTATTGCTGCCTTCAATGCTGACTCACTCCTCATAACAGCCCAGTAATTTAGACTCTGTTGTTTTACAGCACAATCAGTATCCTGCAAAGGTATACCGTTTGCTGGAAGTCTACCGGTGACACTGCACTATCTTGTTCAATGGGCTGTCACTACACAAGCATGGAAATGGACGGGAAAATGAAGATGCCCGCGTGCGAGCTCGGTTAAGAAATGGCATTCTAGGGTGACCACCAGTCTGCCTAAAAACAAAGTAATTTAGCACTTTCACTGGACGACACCGTTTCGTGAGCCAGACGGGCAGACATAGCAAAATATCTCCTGACAGCTACATGCATCTTGTCTCAGCACCGCTGCCTTTTTGTTGTACTTGGCACGGCTTTGGAAGAAAAGAACTCGTAAGAGAAAGGGTATTTTGAAAGAGAAATAGTTTGTGGACAAGGAAAAAAATGGAACTGCGCTGTCGTTTAATGTAAATGCAATCTTTTAAAACATCAGTTGCGCATATGATCCCTCCGAGTCATTAACAATACAGAAGACTGCATTAGCAGATTTCCGACATAAAAGTCTCTCTTTGATATACACAAACAAATGTGCAGTAAAAGTTACAAAATGTTATTTGAACAGCTCTACCTTTACTTCGGTGACTGCGAGAAAAATGTCTCTGAATTTCTTCTGTCCCTCTCCCTCCATTCTAAGTCCAACTAATATTGACTCTTTTTAACATCTTGTTTGAAACTCTCTCTCTCTCTCTCTCTCTCTCTCTCTCTCTCTCTCTCTCTCTCTCTCTCTCTCATACTTGAATAAAGGATTTCTGAGTTCTGAGTTCTATCTGTAACCCGGCAATAAGCGGTAATAATGATAACGAATAGTTTTCGGAAATAAAAGCTTCTCCGACAACTACTAACACATGCTACTTCAGCCGACGTTTTCTTCAAATAGCTCAAATAGCTCTTTTGAATCATTACCGGTATACCCGTACCTTTTTAACCGTTATCAGTATTCATGGTCTTACCGGTTTGCGCCGCCAATACTAGGCGTGAGTCAGGTGCTCAAGAGGCAGTATCTGGTTTCCTTTCCATGGGTGATGGTGTGACGGTGAAAACTTTACGTCGAGGCAAAGGCATCGTCTGCGCTTCAAG
>CM031597.1:80411932-80426932 GCA_018398815.1 Conus ventricosus
ATGGGCTTGCCGCTCTGGGCCACGATGCCCACGATGCCCTTGCCGAAGGGCACCTTGATCTCGTTGCTCTCCGTGTGGATGGAGTCCTCCAACGTGGAGGTGTCGGTCACGTCGAACAGCTTGGACACCAGGTGCTTGTTGTCGCGCGAGCCGCGCACGAGGAAGAGCGAGCCGCGGTCGCTGTTGGTCAGGATGGACACGTTCTGCAGGATCTTGTGGCACAGCAGGTTGACGTCCAGCTCGCTGGCGATGTCCCGGATCAGCTCCATGAACAGCTCCTCCTCCGACATGCGCTGCATGCTCTTGCGGTCCTTCTTGATGGCCACCTTGCGGCTGCGGTCCCCGTCCAGGTAGCGGCGGAAGATCTGCGAGGTGATGGAGTTGCGGGCCGTCTGGGAGAAGCCCAGGGATACGCCCAGCATGGAGCCGCCCCGGCCCGCCGGCTCTTGGTCACGGGCGGGCCGGCGTCATCCCAGCTCTTGTCCTTCAGCTTCTTGGCGAAGGTCTCCACGATGTCCTTGGTGGCATTCTCTGACAGCCACTGCAGCAGGAAAGCCTGGTTCTTCTTCAGGTAGCCGCTGACCTGCTCCTCCGTCAGGTGCGCGGATCCTTGACGACTCATCGTGATGTCTTGGCTGTTGTTGTTTTTTAACCGACAGGGAACGAATGCGTTTTAAACTAGCAAGTCTGTGATTTTACACGCTGTTTTTTACACTGTACATCATCGTCACAGTCTGACCACTTTGCTGAAAATTCGTCCGCTGCAGTGGGATGCGTTTAAAAAAGGAATTAAGGAAGTGGTTTACAAAAATTACACCAGGGTGATTAGCGTAATGCAGGATCGGAGCACGCACGTCACTGATCCAAGCTGCTGTTGCCGATTTCTGCACGTGCGCTAGTCTTGCCGCCTGCAATCAAAGAGGGTGTGACGTCAGCATCTTACGAGGTGGATTATACATGAATAATGCATGAATTTCAAGCGAAATAGCTTAATGTAATCTGAAGTACATGCACGCAACACACACACACACACGCACGCACGCACGCACGCACGCACGCACGCACGCACGCACGCACGCACGCACGCACGCACACACACACACACACACACACACACACACACACACCACACACACACACACACACACACACACACTCGGTAACACATTCGGACTGGATATGCTTGCACACGTCCATGCACAGACACGTCTGCGCGCACTCCGACACGAGATTACGCAATCGACAAACCCACAAAACACATCGATATTGTCTCCTTCTTCAAGCTTACAATGCAGCCAATGGCAGCAAAACCCACAGTTGCGAAGCTGGATTTCTTTACCAGGTACGGACATTAGCCTTACTCGACAAGTTCAACTCGCCAGTTTCATTTACCAATCACGAGAAAGTTTACAGCATTCTGTGAGTAGTAGCCCGACACATATGTTGAATCGTCTGAACAGAAGAGACAGAGACGAGGAAGACAGTTCACACAGTATCTGCTTCAGGTTCTCTCCGTTTGACATTCACCTCACCTTTGATAAAACAAGACAAATATGTGCAAGGGCCAGAGGCCAGAAAAGAGACCCTTTCTTGTCACGTGACGCCATTTTTTTCCCTTTTATTCCCATGCGCCATTGTAACGTTCTCTCATTGATGTACATGACGATCGGAATTCTAACTCTGGCGAAACGATTAGAATTCTCACTATGGCAATACGATCGAAAGTGTAACTCTGGCGAGACGATCGGAATTCTCATTGCAGTGAAACGATTGGAATCCTCACTTTGGCATGACGATCGGAATTCTCACCCTAGTAAGACGATCGGAATTCTCACCCTGGTAAGACGATTGGAATCCTCACTCTGGCATGACGATCGGAATTCTCATTGTGATAAAACGATTAGAATCCTCATTTTGGCATGACGATCGGAACTCACTCTGGCGAGACGATCAGAATTCTCATTCTGGTAAGACGATCGGAATTCTCACCCTGGTAAGACGATCGGAATTCTCATTCATGATTGTGGTAAAACGATTAGAATCCTCATTTTGGCATGACGATCGGAACTCTTACTCTGGCGAGACAATCAGAATTCTCATTCTGGTAAGATGATTAAAATTCTAAACTTAGCAAAACAATCTGATTTGTCGCTTTGGCGAGACTCCCTCCGGCGAGACTCTCAGAATTTTCACTTTGGTGCGACGATCGAAATTTTTACATTGGCGAAACAATCGGAATTCCCATTCTGCCGAGACGATTAGAAATCTCACTCTGGCGATACGACTGGAATGCTCACCTAGCAAGACGATCGGAATTCTCATTCTGGCGAGACGATCAAAATTCTCATCATGGCGAGATAATTGGAATTCTCACTCTGCCGAGACGATCGGACTTCTCACATTGGCGAGACGATCGGAATTCTAACCCTGACGCGACACTCGGAATTCTCGCTCTGGGGAGAAAATCGGAATTTTTACTCTGGCGAGACGATCGGAAGTCTCACTCTAGCAGGTCTTGCGGGAGAAACTTGATGGAGCCTGGAAAACTGGTAACAGGGGTTGACGATTGATCAGCTCAACACGGGGAGAGACTATAACTAAACGAAGGGGCTTAAGAGTCGCTGGTCACGAGTTTCATTTGGTATTTCAAGGTTCTTTTTTTTTTTTTTTTTTTTTTTGTCATGAAATAGAAATACACGACGAACTTAATTTTCCAACAAATACACTCGAATGTGTTTAAGTTCATTCATTATTTGGCAGCAGGCGCAAATCTAAATCAAAATAGCTATATGATTTTTCTGACCTAATTGGAAGAAAAAGAACAAAAACTGGTATTGGCAACTAGTATGTGTGCATCTGTATTGTTGCGACATTCCCCTTTCCATGGCTCCTCCCACTCTCCATCGTAACAGTTCCATAGTTTAATGAAAAATGTTGATGAAATGTATGTTTGTTTATTGTGTTTTCATGAACTGATTTTGAAACGATTTTTTCACACATTCACTACGTAGCAACAAAGTTTATGTATAGCCTTTGTCTTAAGCAATATCAAACCGGCGTTCCCTTCTCCCTATGGCAAAGGAAAAACTGTGAACTGAGCAATACATTTCCCTGGGAGGGAGAAGGGAGGGAGGAGACAGATGCGGGAGGAGGTGGAATGGATTTAAGGCACATCTAAACAAACATACCCCTACCCCCCTCCCCTCCCCCCAAGAAAAAAAAAAGAAAAAAAAAAGAAAACTGTGAAAGGTAGGTACATACCAATGATAATCTCCAGAGTGCATGATAATAAAATCAAATCAATTAAGTCTGACAGCATCAATCAAACAAAAAGAAGACTTCTAAAAGCCTGTGAGAAAACCGAGAGACAATGAAACAAAGAGCACTTGTGAAGGCCTCTTTCTCAACACTGCAGGCATCCGTATCTCTCGGGCCTGGACGACATGGGGGAGGAGGGGAGGAATAATATAATGAAAAGAAGTGTCAAGTATACCCGGAGGAAGCCTAGTCAGCTCAGTGGCTGGAACCCAGTTCACAATCACATGATACATATTCGAATCCCGCTTGACTTAGAGAATAAATACTGCAATTTTCGCTGCCATTTCCTCACGTGTTGTCGTTCTGGTGGTATCGGTATAGTGTTAAGACAGGCACTCTGGTCTAAAGTTGTCCCTGTCTGCCGTATCTGCCGTGCCTGGGTATGAAAACTGAACGCATCCTGAAGGTGACTATGAAATACAGACCTGAGAGACTTAAACCCAACAAGATAAACTCACGCGACGCTGTTTCAGTCCCGGACATACCAAACCGAAACGCTGTCATACTCATCGCACCATCCTCACCGATCATCGGAAAAACAGCACACACCTGCAGAATCGTCAGCACAGCACTTAGGAAGCCACATTAGCGCAGGCCGGTAAAAGCATCAACATCTGTGAGCAGCGCCGATCGGTACCACACATCCCGCCGGCCCCAACGCCAGACGTACACTGGACCGAAAACATCGCCAAGCATCAGCGACCGGCACGCATGCACGCCTGTCGCACACGCGAACCCGTCCCCAGGCGGAGGACAAGACAGGCAGCCCGTTGTTCGGTGTCACCGGAGAACGGGCTGACAGCTCTAACGACGACGACGCCCGAGAGCCTCAAGTCCATTTTATCCATACCTACGGCGCTCTTTCGACAGCTACCCAGCTTGTTTGTCATGTGTTCCGTATCGATTTTCACCCTTCACGATGAAGCGTATCTGACCACCCTTGATGTAAGCCCGGGCGTGTGGGAGTAGCGACAGCTGACGCTGTGAATGGCAACATTCCCCTCACTAACGGGATCAGTACTACATTGATAATGATAATTATAAAGTTTGGCGCCTTGGGGGAGAGTTGCTATCGATCGAGGGACCAGTGACCAGACTTGTCTGGGCTGTTCCAGACTTACCAAGGTTTAGGCTATTCAAAACTGGCAGGTTTTTAATCAGTGCGTGTTTCCGTTTTAAGTTCCAGATAATTATGTATAAACTAGACATTTTCTTTTTAGGAGAGAGAGAGAGAGAGAGAGAGAGAGAGAGAGAGAGAGAGAGAGACAGACAGAGAGAGAGAGAGAGAGAGAGAGAGAGAGAGAAAGAGAGAGAGAGAGACGACACTAAGAATGCAGTGTCTTGATTTTGTACGTGTAATTACAAGACAATTAAAAAAAAAATCTTTGAATAAGTGTTCAGTTATTACTGATGATATGGAACTTGCATGGGCACTCACGCGCGCGTGACAAGAAATTTAAAGCATGCAAGCACATACTTACAATGTTTTAAGGTCAGGTACACCTGTATACAGGGGAGAGGGAGAATCAACGTCTTTAGTCATTAAGCGCTATATAAGTGGACTGTGCCAACGACGTTTCATTTTTTTAGTCCCATTTTCGTTCGGAAGCACTACTGTTGCGACGTAGCAAAATCAGTTGCCCCTGATTTGTCAAAATACTGTCGTTCCTTGCTTTTGATTACCACACACTTTCATTACCTTCGCCGAAGAGGTTTGTAAGGATTCTGCGTGTTCTTTTTCTGTCTGTCAGCAAACATTATGCAAAAACTACTCAACTGATTTTCAGCAGACTTGTTGGAAAGGTGGAGCGTGGATTAAGAACGAACGATTCAAATCTTGGGGTCGATCTGTGATGTGAATCCGGGTCAAAGGGCGGACAGAATCCGTTCGATCTTGGCGGAGGTCTGCGATTTCCCTGGGATTCTACTTTACCAGTTAGTTTTGAACCTTCTAAGAGACAACGTGGGATTCTACTTTACCAGTTAGTTTTGAACCTTCTGAGAGACAACGTGGGAGTAATGCTACAGCACAGTTCGCCGTCGATACTGCACTCTGACACCAATCAAGCTGAGTCTCTGTTGGATATATGGTTCTTTGTTGTTACAAGGGAAAAAAATCAATACACCATGGGTTTTTAGCTACCATTATTTTGCTTTATATGACACACACACACAGCGACAGCGTTGTAACAGAACTAATCAAAGCACCGGGATTGACGGAGTGTGACTTCACAGTCATGTGGCGCTGGCAGAGACTGCACTCTAAACGGCTAGTGGTGTCGGAGAGGGTGATTAATCTTTCTCTCAGAGAGAGAGAGAGAGAGAGGAGAGAGAGAGAGAGAGAGAGAGAGAGAGAGAGAGAGAGAGAGAGAGAGATTAGGTCTTTTGATTATTCCTCCTGTTTTCTTCCTCCTCTTCACATACCTCCTTAACCGCTTCTTTCTCTCTTTGCTCTCTATTACCACTCCCCTCTTCCAATGCTGCCAATATGGCTATGGGTGTTGAGGTTACAAGCGTGACAGAACGTTCACTAAAACATTCACTGATACTCCAGCAAACTATTCGTTCACTGAAATATTCGTTTCTGCAATAAAACGCGCATCCAATCATGTATGCATATTTTCTTTACCAGAGACTAATTTTCTAAGTCATAGTTCACTTTACCAACGACTAACGTTTTTTTTCATACTTTGCTTTAACAATGTCTTTCATATCCCGCTTTACCACAGACTAACTTTTATTTATATTTCGTTTTACCTTGATGTGTACTTCGTTTCACCAATTACTAACGTTTATATACATTTCCATTAACCAAAGACTAATAATGTTTATACTTCGTCTTACCAACGCCAAACGTTTATTCATATTTCGCTTAATCAGTGACTATTTTTGTCATACTTCATTCTACCAATGAATTAACTCGCTTACCAATGAATAAATATACTTACCAACGAACGACTTGTTATAATTCGCTTTACCAACTTATGAATCATTCATACTTCGTTTTACCAATGAATGACTGTTATTCAAACTTTACTTTATCAAAGACTTACTGTTACATATACTTTGCTATACCAACTAATGATTTCTGGTTAGCTAAGTGACTTTTATTTCTACTTCACTTTCTGAATGACTAACTTTTAAGCACACTTCGCTTTATCAATGGCTAACTTTTATACATTCTTCACTCCACAAATGACTAACTCTTTATTCACTTTAGCAATGACTAACTTTTATTCATACCTAATAGTCATAATAATGGGCGATTTTTTTTCCAAAGTAGCGCTTTCCAAAATTTCAAAGCGCTTTACAATAACGAAAAGCAGACACACATACATCTTTTTTTTTAAACACACACAGACGTGCACCTCCCCCTCCATCTCCCTATCAAAGCATACTCACGCCCATGATCTTGCCCACAACACACACATACGCATGCAAACACACGCACGCACGGATGAACGCGCCTCCCATCCCCGCCCCCTCCGCATATATACCACCATAAGGCACGTAAACTAGAAGGGCATCAGGGAAAAGACTACTTGAAAAGAAATGTTTTAAAATTAGTGTTGAAGGACGTGTGCAACGGATGGAGACGGGCAGTACCAGGTTTGTGCAGCAGTAATATTAAAAGCTCTCACCCCTTGTTTTTCTGGGTTGCTGTTTGGAATGCGGGAGATTCTGTCAGCAGGAGAACGGAGGGACACTGAATGTTCAGAAGTGCAGAAAGATATTGGGGTCCAGTTTTAGGAATGACTGTTGGAAGCAGTGACATTGCATTTGATTCTTTATTCAACTGGTTGTGTCTGGAGTAGTACCGTTTTCACCTGTCAGCGGAACAGCAACGACTGGGGCCGCAGGACACGCTCAGCAGTTCGCTTGGTGATGGCGTCTTCCGCCGGTGGATTCTGCGGTCATGAAAATGGGCTGGTACACCCATAGGGACGCTTCCATGGAGGTTCTGTTGTGTCACGTCTGGTGGTCACACAATGGCATCTATTATGTCCCTCGACGTCTTAATGCAATGCCCTGTGCATTCCTGCACCTCATGTGAACCCAGCGCAAGCTTCCAAGGGTAGAGCAGGATTGCTCCCGGCTAAACGGTACTTCTCTGGGGCTCACTGGCACCTTCGGTTGAATCTCTTTCTTCTTTTTATCAATGACAAGCTTTAAATCATGCTTCGGTTTACCAATGACTTCCTTCTCCTCTTTATCCTATTGATACTTCTTTTTTCGAGTGCTAACTTTTACTTACACGTTGCTTTACCGATGACTAACTTTGATCTGTACTTCGCCTTGCTAATGGTTGACTTTTATCATACCTCGCTGTACCAACGAGTAACCTTTTTGTAATAAGTTCACTTGACCAATGACTAACTTATATTTCCTTATTCCAGCTTCAGTCAACATCTTTCGGTACCAATAGGCTTAATTTCTATCTTTTTCCTACTTCGCTTTAGCAATGGATTGAAGCTTGCATTCATTTCCAATGAGACCCAGGTTCCATTTTCTTCAGACTTGGCTGTTTTATCATTTTTGTTTTAGCTTGTTTATATTTGTCTATACCAACAGATGTAGCTTTACTAGTATCGCGCTTTGCAAACGGTTTTCGCTTTCGTTCACGGATCGCTTTTTCAATTAGTTTATGTTTTGCTTTTATTTGAATCATTTTAGCTTTCAGTCATATCTTGTTTAACCAATAATTTTAACGTTCATTTATTTCGCGGTATACGCTCATATTGATATTTGTAATGGATTCATGATCTAGGCTATGGCAAAGATATTAATGTTAAGTTCATATTTCACGCTTTCAAATCATTTTACATCCACCAATACTTATCCATGTTTTAAAGGTTCTTGCATATTTTACTTAGTTCCTACGCTTCACACACACATACACACACACGCGCGCGCGCGCGGGTGAGCGCGCACACACACTTACTTCATCAACAATTTTCTTTTTGCTTTACTGCTAATGTCAGTTTTGCTGATACATTTCCTTAGTTAAAACAACAACAACAACAACAAACGACCACGACGGCGACAACGACGACGACATCATCAAAAACATCGACAATAATAACATCAACAACAATAACCACCTTGGTTTTAGCTTCCATTCGGACTTCGCTTTATGTATGATTTACTTTCAGTGTACTGGTTTACATATATCAATATGAATATTCAGTCAGTATGTCGATTTTTTAAAAAAGCATCTTTATCTGTACTGCAATGTTTTTCTTTTAACGCAGCTCGGGATTTCCTGAAGGAAACATTGATCAGGCTTGGTTTGTCTTCTTCTATTACCAGTGGTCTTAGCTTTCAATCGTCCTACAAGTAGTTTCTGTTTGAACTTGTCTGTCCTGTCTGTTTGTCCTCTTGTTTGATGAGACAAGCCTGCTCTGTACCATTTCAACTTCCTCTTCAGACCTGCTCATTACCTTCTTCTAAACTTTTTTTCAGCGGGGAGGGGAGGGGAGGAGGGGGGTGGGGGATCAAAACCCGCCTCCAATTTGATTGCTGTCTGTCTGTCTGTCAGTCTGTCTCTCTCCCTCTCTCTGATCTCATAACTGAATGCTGTTACGACTCTCACCTCCTTCTCCACCTCGTGTGGTTGGTTATTCCTTATAAATCACGTCATTCATAAGTGTCTCTGCTTACTCCTTCTGTGTATGTCGCATGAGTAATCTTCATCATACAATAAATGATTTTGTCTCCCATCTTTGCAGGGTAGTCGTCGCTCAGTGAATCTTCTTGATTCTAGTTCGTTTTTTTTCTTCCTGGTTTATTCCTTTTACTTTATTTATTCTATGACAAGTATGTGTTTGTTTCTCACTTGCTCTATTACGATTTTACCGAACGTAGTAGGTGTGATAAACTGAACGGAGGGGCTGGGGCACTTCGCACGGTCAAGTTTAATTCGCTTCAAAGACAGCAGTGTTTAGATTAGTATGTTATCAAATGTAGATACCGTGTAGAAGTCCGTTTTTGTTTTCATGTCAGGAATTACCTTTTTTACTACGTGGAAACAGTCTTGAAAGGCCCCCATGTAGCAGACAGGGTTGTGATGAAGGTGAAATTGAAAACCGAAAACAAGTCTGCTAACTGATGTTCGTTCCCTGCACCGCCTTTCATTTCTTTCTTTCATTCTCTGTCTTTTTTGGGGTGGTGGTGGGTGGTGGTGGTGGGTGGGGGTGGGGTGGGGAGTGGTTGGGTGTGGGTGTGTGAGGGTCCATTTCTGAAGATGAGTAAATAAACTATACAACATCAGCTATGAACTGTATGGTGACTAGTGCAGAAGTAAAGAAATGATTTTGGGTTAATGAGTGTTTTTTCTTTAAAAAAAAAAGAAGTAAAACCTCTTTTATGGTCATAAAACACGACACGTGCCTTGGGTGACTGTGACTGAGGAGAGCAGCCCCAAAAGAGGTCAAAACAGAGGTTTAGCGAGGTTAGGTCTGCCACAAGATTGAGGAAATCCAGGTCTATCAGATTCCTGAGGGAAATTACAAGTCTACAAGTCTCCGGTGGAATCCATCCTTCAGGAGGGAAGCCGAAAAGACGTGGAGACGAAGGGTGTGGAGCGCAAACCCTAGGTTTTGGACGACAAAGCTTCAGATGGATTCTTCACATTCATACAGGGAACGAAACATGAATGACTGGCAGGCAGCGAGTCAACACGGACTGCAAACAAGAATCTCTTCTCCTGAACATGGCTGGCTAGTTCCTTGAATAAAACCCTTTAAAAGCCCAATGGAAACTGTGCAGAATCTTTAAGACCCAGAATGTGCTTCGTAAACCAAGTTTCAAAGCATTTTCGGATCGCCATATATGCACTGTATGTCTGTCTCTCACACACACGCGCACGCATGCAAACACACACACATACACACACACACGCACGCACGCACGCACGCACGCACGCACGCACACACACACACACACACACACACACACACACACATTTTCCTTCCATCTTTAAACCGTTGAGCATAAACTTTTGTTTCAGTCATGGTTGATCGATTATTGTTTTCGTGTACTTTGTTCTATGTTGCTGTATATCCTGTTGTGCATAATCTTAAATAAAGATTTTGTTTCGGAAAAAAAAAGAAATCTTTCCCACTAATTACCAAACGTCGTCAACTTGCCTCATTAGAGCGTGAATGCCACCATACTTCCTAGCCCCACCAACCGCGGTTTCTTCCCACCTTTATATCTGTGCTTTGTCATTTTCATCGTGAAGGAAAACTTGTTCCTCTGTGCTTGGTTTCTTCCACGGCTTGTTCTTTTTTCAAGAAAAAGAAAACCAGAGACGTTTCTGATAAACGCATCACTCCACTGACACAATATCCTCGATTTATGTTCGAAATGAACAGGTGATACAAGTGATGAAAAATGAAAACCATACAAAGTTCATGGAGGGATCAGGACAGGATTTATCAATATTAAGGGATATAGACATGCTTTTACAAATTTTCCCCCTGATTCTTATGAAGTGTAGTACCTCATACACTGTTTTTCGAGCATGGACCCTACCTAGGTGTTTCAAACACAAAACAAACCGTCTGTGTTCACACACCACGGCAATCAATCGATTGCGCATCATACTGCCAGACGCTGTTGAACACAGACGCATACTGGCATCTTGGGGAAATGAAACATCGCGCCTCACCGGAAGCAGTGAAAGCAAACTAATTTCTCCCCTGCCAGGGAGCGCGGCCGGACTCGCCGTTGTTGACAATCCTCGGCCAATGTCCTTGATATTACGAGCGCCATCGCGTGCAAGTCCAGTGCCATCAGAGGACTAATTACAGCGGTGGTTGTACCAGCTGTACACCGGTCCGGGCCCTGCGGTGATGGAGTGCTGGGGCCTATGCTGAATCAGCGTCACCGTGCTGATCAATAGCACGCCAGGATTGATCCCCTTCATTGGTCTTGTCCAAACCTCCGTCTTTCATGTCCCTCGTACTGCCAACAGCAGATAAGAAGACCGCCGATGGCCATTTCGGAAATATACTTCCCGGGACACGGATACATGCGGAAATGCGCGGCACAAGTAAACAGACTTCAAATATGTTAACTGAATCTATGCTACGTTTTTGTTGTCTCCCAAGCATCTTGACTTGCATTTTTATCCAACCAAAGCTTCACATCAAACTTTTTTCCGTGATTACGAAATCATTCAACTCGTATTTTCCTTCCACAGTCGAAGTTTCAAATTATGTTTGTCATCATAAAAGAATTAAACCGTTTGTTATTTTTTTCCATCGTAAAAGCATCAAACCCTATGTTTTTGCCATCATAAAAGCATCAAACCTTACCTTTTTACCATCACAAGAGAAACGAACCCTATATTTTTGCAATCGTAAAAAACCCAAAGTTTTTGCCATCACAAAAGAATCAAACCACACATTGTATACCATCACAAGAGCGACGCACCCTATATTTTTGCCCTCAAAAAAGTACCAGACCCTATATTTTTGCGAGCAACAAACCCTATATTGTTGCCATCGTAAAAGTATCAGACCCTATATTTTTACCGTAATAAAAGCATCAAACCTCAAATTTTTACCATTGCAAGAGAAACGAATCCTATGTTTCTGCCATTGTAAAAGTATCAGACATTGTATTTTAGCCATCGTAAAAGTATTAGACCCTGTACTTTTGCTATTGTAAAAGTATCAGACCCTATATTTTTACCGTAATAAAAGCATCAAACCTCAAATTTTTACCATTGCAAGAGAAACGAATCCTATGTTTCTGCCATCGTAAAAGTATCAGACACTGTATTTTAGCCATCGTAAAAGTATTAGACCCTGTACTTTTGCTATTGTAAAAGTATCAGACACT
This sequence comes from Conus ventricosus, assembly GCA_018398815.1. Taxonomy (NCBI): domain Eukaryota; kingdom Metazoa; phylum Mollusca; class Gastropoda; order Neogastropoda; family Conidae; genus Conus; species Conus ventricosus. Next base: position 80,424,101 of record CM031597.1, read on the forward strand.
ATAATTTTACCATCGTAAAAGTATCAGACTCTATGGTTTTTTGTTGTTGTTGTTTTTTTTGCATCGTAAAAGTATCAGACTCTATATTTTGCCATCACAAATGCATAAAACCCTATACTTTTGCCATCATAAACGCTTCAACGCTCTTGTGTTTTTTGTTTTATGTTTTTTTGTCATCATGAAAGCATGAAAACTTAAAGTTTTGCAATTACTAAAGCACCAAATCTTTTATTTGTATCACTGCCAAAGAATCACACCTTGTGTGTTTGCCATTGTCAACTCATCATATTCTACACTGTTGTCATCACAAAGCATCAAACTTAATATCATAGACATCACAAAAGCATCTTCCCAATATCCATGTCATCATCCAGGCATCAAACCCTATCATTCTGCCAGTCTTCTGAACAATGTAACTATTAGCTATGTTGAATCAGATAAACGGGCACAAACGGTCGTCCAGTCTTAAAAGAAAAACGAAAAATGGTAAGATTTACGCAACACATTGACTAATGAAATCAGTCATGTATGTTAAAGATTGCTAAGAATAAAACAAAATGCCTTTGTCATCATCACATTTTGCACCTAAATCTATTCCTCTTTTTATTCGAAACTGTGAACAACAAGCAGTAAACGGTAGACTGTGGGCAGAAATGTCACTAGAACAAACGAGTCGTATTAAAAATGTTTGTGAATAATTCGTATTCCAACCATTTACCCGTCGTTTATTGTCAGTGATATCTCTTCGTAAAAGATTTCATAAACTCTGTATCTACGCAATAGTAAAAGCGTCCAACTCTGTGTTTTCGCTATCACTGAAGTATTAAACCCAATAACTTTACCAACCACTAAACAATTAAATCCTATCTATTATCATCAAAACCTGCATTTTTGCAGTCTTCAGAGTACAAAGCCTTCTGTATTTCTTATTACCACGGCATCGAACACTATAATCTATCCATCACTAGAGCATCATCAAATCCTATATTTTGCCATAACCAAAGCATTAAACCCCATGCAAGTGCTTTCAAGAAAGCATCGAACACTACAGTTCTGCCGTTACCAAAGGATCAAACCCTGTATTTTGCCATCGCCAATACCAACGTTATGACTGTATTTTTGCCATAAAGAAGCCCTCGGTGTGTGTGTGTGTGTGTGTGTGTGTGTGTGTGTGTGTGTGTGTGTGTGTGTGTGTGTGTGTGTGCATGCATGCCCGTGCGTGCGTGCGTGTGTGCATATGTGTCACCAGAGCGTCACAATTCTTACAACGTACATTCACTGAGCCTAGATTGGAACTAAGACATTAATGTCGTCCACAACCCCGTCTGCCATTCTGTGTGGGGATGTCTCATTTAACCCGCTCCCCTTTCCTTCCCCTCCCGCTCCTGTCCTCAATTACCCCATGTCCCGTATATAAATCACGTCCACCAACCTTCTCTCCCTCTCTCTCTTCTTCCTCACTCTCCGCTCCACCCCTTCCTCTTTCTCCCCTCTCTCTCTTGTTTTCTATTGTCTCGCCTCTTGACACATACATCCCATGTACCTAGTTCATTAATTATTGAGGATGGCTTTCTTAGTTTTCATGATTACATCGCTACGACACAGCGTCTACCTAATCACGTTAATGTGCCTTGCTTTTGTAACTTTCATGTTCCTATCACCATCTTGCCGCGTGTTTCCTTTGTTCAGCTGTCAGGGGTGTACATTAAGGCTTCGTCACAGTAGTTTGCTTCTTTACTTTTCATGACGTCACTTTGTCTCTATAGTTAAGCGTATACGATTCTGTCTAGACTTCGTCGCACGAGTTGTTAATTTTTCATGGTTCCGTGATAGCTTCGTCAGAGACCAAAACTATTTTTGGTCAGACCCATTGTATCTGTCTTGTTCAGCTCACACGATTCCATGTATTGTTTAGTTCTGATGACTGTCCTACCTGTCTAGTTTCAACGATTCCATGTTACGTTGTTCTTGCTGAGTTTATCTCGTGCTGTCATTGATAAGTCTCAACGTCGTTGCTGTATCACTTGAAAAATTTCACTATTGCTACGTCTAAATGTCGTTCTTGTTTAGTTTAATTAAAATTGTGCCGTAATTGATATGTCTCAACGTCATAATTGTATAGCCATAACAATTCCATTCTTGCTATGTTGCAATGTCTTTTTGTTTACTTTTTGCCATTATTGATAGGTCTCAATATCATACGTTTCTTTCTTTTTCTTTTTTTTTGCTTTAAGGCTTTATGTTATGTCACCATGTCGTACTTGTTTAGTTGCAAAGCGAGACGACTGCAGGCGGAAATCTAAACAAATCTTAAATAAATGTTAGCGAACCGCCCAGAGAACGTGGACAAACGAGTCACAAGACAAAACACAAGGCGTTTCGACCTCTTTAGGTCTTTCTCAGGTGAGACATAAACGAATAAAACAACGAAAATTCACTTAGCTTTGATCGCTTCAGATCGCTTAGGGTTCAGCGCAAGGAAGAAGGCGTTGAATTTCTCATTCAACGCCTTCTTCCTTGCGCTGAACCCTAAGCGATCTGAAGCGATCAAAGCTAAGTGAATTTTCGTTGTTTTATTCGTTTATGTCTCACCTGAGAAAGACCTAAGAGGTCGAAACGCCTTGTGTTTTGTCTTGTGACTCGTTTGTCCACGTTCTCTGGGCGGTTCGCTAACATTTATTTAAGATTTGTACTTGTTTAGTTGGCAAAGCATCACTATTCGCTGAGACAAAATACTGTTTTTACCTTAACTGGTCTATTCCATTATTGCTATACCGGATTCCTGCCTTGTGTTCCAAGATTTCACTAACGTTTCGTCACAACATCATCTTT
>CM031597.1:80431932-80436932 GCA_018398815.1 Conus ventricosus
CGACATCTTTAAGGCCAGTAAGTCAACAGCATCATCATTTTGGTTTTTCACCCTCAGATTAAAAAAAAACAACAACATGAAATATAATGAACAAAATATATGCAGCGAGGAAAAAAATATTTGTAACGAGGGAAAAAAAGGAAAACGGAAAAAGCCACACGGGCGAACAAACACTGCTGAACAGGCATCTAGCGCGTATTCTGGACAGTGAAAAATAAACCCCAATCTGGTCGCCAGATTGGGCCTACAACAAAACACCTGGTATGCCATAAATTGTGGTGAAAAACTTGTAAAGAAAACTTTCAAGAACAAAGACAACAGAATGGTCCACAAACGCACAAAACGGTAAACGATGGTAAAGAAGAACAAACATAAAGGCAGGGGAAAATACTAGCACAGAACTTGTGTTTATACTGAAAGGAGCTCTCTGCAATCGCTACGGGTACGGTGTGCCGGGTTGGCTCAGGTGTTAGACCTTCGAGTTCGCAGTTAGATGTTGCGAGTTCGAATCACGCTGAAGCTCAACATTACTTGCCATTTTCACCACCACCCTTAATGTTCTGTCGTTCTGGTGGTTGGTGTGGCGTAAGTTAAGTTCCCTTCACCCCACTCTTCCGGATTGGTTATGCCCGTCTACCATATTCCCTGTGGTGGACGTGGACAACAAACCTGGGTGTAACTGACAAAACGCGGGGATCTGCACAGAACACGCTGTAACGTCATGGGACTGTCCAACAGGGAAATGTGCTGGTGTCTTCCATAGTGGAGTCTGACTGACACAGGGTGCTGCAAGCTGCAATAGCTATCTTTAAATCGCGTTATTATGATTTGCTTGGTGACTATGTTCCAAGTGAAGCGACGTGTGTGTGTGTGTGTGTGTGTGTGTGTGTGTGTGTGTGTGTGTGTGTGTGTGTGTGTGTGTGTGTGCGTGCGTGCGTGCGTGCGCGCGCGCGCGCGTTTGCATGCGCACGCATATGTATGTGTACACCATTTCCAGCTCTTTGTCCAAAGGAACAATGAAAGTCCAGTTTGCCTGTCACTGTCTTCCCTCTGTGCACGAGACCGGTTGACCGTACTCCCCATGCTCCCCAGTCTTTTCATGGGAGCAGACTTTAAACCAGCGTAGCTCAGCGACAAGCTCAGAGAAACAAACAAGGTCTACGTTTGAAGACCGCTTCTTTTACAGGAAGAGTAGAGGCGCCTTTTGGGGCGACATTAATGACCAGTGCTCTGAAGCACAATAATCAAACAGAAATGGGAGCTTACTGTCCGTCTTCAGCCATTTTAACATTCCGGCGATCTCCTGAATGTTCGCAGAACTCTTAAGAGGCAACTTTCAACCTTCCTCACCCAGGCAGCCTTTGTCCTCTGCATCTCTTAAAATCGATTCTAATTTCATGAATCAGACCACTTTTGCCGTCCACAGCCCAACAAGCTTTTTCCATTGTGCCGAACCAGTCCATCTCTCTCCGTCGACAGCTCATCTAAATCTCTTCCATTGTACCAAGCCAGTCCAACTTATCTATAACTCATCAAGATCTCTTCCATTGTGCCAAGCCAGTCCACCTTTGTCTACAGCTCACCAAGATCTCTTGCACCACGCCAAACCAGTCCACCTTTGTCTACAGCTCATTAAGATCTCTTTCACTGTGCCAAACCAGTCCACCCCTGTCTACAGCTTATCAAGATCTCTTCCACTGCATCAAACCAGTCCACCTTTGGTCTACAGCTTATCAAAATCTCTTTCATTGTGGCAAACCAGTCCACCTTTGTCTACAGCTTATCAAAATCTCTTCCACTGCACCAAGCCTGTCCACCTTTATCTACAGCTTATCAAAATATCTTCCATTGTGCCAGACCAGTTTCCATTTGTCCTTTTTGTCTGAAATAGTCTCGTGTTGTCCTTTACCGTTCACAACATCGCCTTCAGAGTGTCAATCCATCCTACCTTTAGTCCTCAACAGCTCATTAAATCGCTCCTAGAGTGTCAATTCAGTCCACCTTTAGTCCTCAACAGCTCATTAAATCGCTCTCAGAGTGTCAATTCACTCCACCTTTAGTCCTCAACAGCTCATTAAATCGCTCCCAGAGTGTCAATTCAGTCCACTTTTACTCCTCAACAGCTCATTAAATCGCTCTCAGAGTGTCAATTCACTCCACTTTTACTCCTCAACAGCTCATTAAATCGCTCCTAGAGTGTCAATTCAGTCCGCTTCTAGGCCTGAACAGCTCATTAAATCGCTCCTAGAGTGTCAATCCAGCCCACCTTTAGTCCATGGCAGCTCATTAAATCGCTCTCAGAGTGTCAATTCAGTTCACCTTTAGTCCTCATCAGCTTATTAAATCGCTCCTAGACTGCTAATCCAGTCCACCTTTAGTCCTTGGCAGCTCATTAAATCGCTCCTAGACTGCAAATTCAGTCCACCTTTAGTCCTCAACAGCTCATTAAATCGCTCTTAGTGTGTCCATCCAGTCCACCTTTTGTCCTTGGCAGCTGAGTAATCGCGCCCAGAACGGCAATCCAGATCACCTTTAGTCCTTCCCTTCTCATTAAATCGCTTCAAAAGTACCAAACCACTCCACCTTCAGTTCTTCCTGGCTCATTTAGTCGCCCTAAAAGCACCAAACCAATCCACCTTTAGTCTTCCGCGGCTCGATGACTAGGTTCCAAATGAGTTCACCATTAGTCCTCCGAAGCTCATCAAATATTTTCCAGAATGCCAAGCAAGTCCACACTTAGTCCGCCGCAGCTAATTAAATAAAAACACCTCCATTGTGCCTGACCTTCGCTGCTCAGTTTATAGTCTACGGCCCTGTAAACGTCTGACTGAAAGTAGGGCGTCTCAACGATTGTCCAATGCGTCAACACAGCGCGGCAACAACACGCCAAAAGGGTAGTTCCAGTGGAAAAGGCAACTCAAAGCCCCGATGTTCGTCCATTAGGAAAAATAATAAAAAAATAAATAAGACAGACCCCGGCCCGTCAAAGAATAGGACACTGAACACACTTTCTCTCTGGGCTCGGGGGTGTTTTAGTTTTGGATCGAGGGGAACACTGGGAAGGAAAATCAAAAGCTCGTCTGTGCCTTTCAGAAAGAAATTAAGCGGCTAAATCGCGGCCAAAGCCGCGCTGCACAGAAAAGGCGGCCATTAGACTCGTTGAATGACGTTTTACACTCTCTGGGCCCATGCAAGGCACACAAAACTCTTTGAGATTGTCAGTTGCACAAACAGACGCCTGCCATGTCGATTCCCTCGAGCCCTCTCCCACTTCGCCCGAAATAGAACCCGGCGCGTTCAAAGCTCACATTAATGTTTAATTCAGTCTGGCGGCTGAGTTTGATGTGCAATATTTTTTTCCCCGCTCCCCTCCCCTTTATCCCTTCCCTTTCTTTTCCATCACATCACCGTTTTAGCAACGGACGTACTAAATAAATGAACAACCACCGTTCCCTCTGTGACTTATCAGCGCGTATTGTTCCGTAATGGTTCAAATCTGGATGTCAAAACGCACAAATGGATCCAGACCCCTATCCCACCCCCAAAAAACAAGAAACAAAATTAAAAAACAAAACAAAAAAAAACCCGCATCATTTCACAAGTCCTATTGATGAAAATAAAGAAAAAAACATACTTTAAAACACCCGTACAACAGAACTTGAGAACTTCACAATGACAGAGGCACGCAAATAATTAAAACACAACAACAACAAAAGTAACTATGTTAAAAAAAGATTTCACATGCTCTAGTGACAGAAATAGAGGTACATGAACGACATGCCCCTAAAAAGGATTTTCTCAAGACTCCAGATTCTTTGTAGGGCAGTACAGCGCACACACACACACACACACACACACACACACACACACGCACACACACACACACACACACACACACACTATTCATTATGTAGTGAAGGACTAGGACGTAGAAGAAGAGTTCGTCATTTGGTGAAGGACTAGGACGTGGACGAGAAGTTCATCATGTGGTGAAGGACTAGGACGCATAAGTTCATCATGTGGTGAAGGACTAGGACCTAGAGAAGAAGTTTATCATGTGGTTCATGTGGTAAAGGATTACAACATAGAAGAAAAAATCATCATGGACTAACACATAGAAAGAAAGTTCGCCATGTGGTGAAGGACCAGGATACAAGAAGAGAAGTTCATCACACGGTGGAAGACTAGGACATGAAAGGAACGTTCATTGTAAAATGCAGGACTGGAACATAGAAGTTCATCCTGTGGCAGAGGACCCGAACACAGAAGGGAAGTTCATCGTGTGACAGAGGATTTGGACGTAAAAATGAAATCAATCATGTGGCAGAGGACTAAGACATAGAAAAGAAATTCATCATGTGATGGAAGACTGGGACAGAAAAGAAGTTCACCATGTGATGGAAGACTGGGACATACAAAAGAAGTTCATCATGTGATGGAAGACTAAGACATAGAAAAGAAGACCATCATGTGATGGAAGACTGGGACATAGAAACGAAGCTCATGTAACGGAAGACCAGGATATAGAAAAGAAGTTCAATATGTGGCAGAGGACTAAGACACAGAAACGAAGTTCATCATGTGGTGGAAGACTGGGCTAAAGAAAAGAAAGTCATCATGTGGTGGGAAGACTGGGACACATAATGTAATGGAAGGCCAGGATATAGAAAAGAAGTTCAACATGTGGCAGAAGACTAAGACATAGAAACGAAGTTCATCATGTGGTGGAAGACTGGGATGAAGAAAAGAAGTTCATCATGTGGGGGAAGACGAGGACATAGAAACGAAGTTCAGCCAGGGGTCAGAGGACATTAGAGAAGTTCATCATGTGATGGAGGACTAGGTATAGAATGTACGTTCTTGGTGCCATGAAGGACCACAACACAGAAAAGAAGTTTCTCGGGTGATGAGGGACTGGGACAGAGAACAGAAATTCATCATTTGACCAAGCACTTGGACTTCCAAGTTCTTTGTGTGATGACGGAATACGACACAGAACA
>CM031597.1:80441932-80466932 GCA_018398815.1 Conus ventricosus
TGAATCTGACGCAGTAGGTTATGTACTTAAAATGTGTGTGTGTGTGTGTGTGTGTGTGTGTGTGTGTGTGTGTGTGTATGTGTGTGTGTGTGTGTGTGTGTGTGTGTGTGTGTGGTGTGTGTGTGTGTGTGCATGCGCACATGGGCGCGTCCGAGCGTGCATGCATGTATGGGCGTTTTCTAAGAGGATGAAAGTGCAGGAGGGAACTCCCCTCTGGGTGCGTCTGGAGTCAAACTGTTCCAAATTAATCCCAACGGAGAGAAACTACTTCTCCGTCTGACAGACCAAACTGGTGTCGCGAAGACTCTCAACGCACCAGCCGCCGTGGCGAAGTGGTTAGCGTCGCAGACTCCCGTCTGGGAGGTCGCGAGTTCGATTCCCATCCGAGTCATGTGGGATTTTTCTGCTCCGACCGGCTTCTACCCACAGCTGAGTTTGCTACGGGCTCAGTTGGGAAGACTGGGATCACACAGTCGAGTTTCATCCACTTAATGGATGCGTCGATGAGAGTGTTGCTCAAATTTCTTGACCAACACTGCAGGTGTCTGTATCTCTTGGGCCTGGTTGACGCCGGGATATATTATGAAAGGAAGCGTAGAGTACAGCCCTGTCATGCAGTCTCAGACCGGAATGGAAATCCATAGCATAATCTTAATCATCCTCGTTCTCATTGATCGGAAAAAAATAAAGTCTCAAAAGTCTCTCATGCCCTGCTCTCATGGTGACCTCAGTTTCGATGACCTCTCCACGCCTGTGACCTTGGTTTAGTTCCGTCTGGGTCATCGGCATCGGCGAGTCCATGGGGGCTGTCGTTGGATGGACGTGGTGGCGCGCTCCGGAGGGATAGCTCACTCACGCCGGCTTCGCGACTAAACAGTTTTTGTCGTCGGTAGGGGGCTTAGTAGGTGGTGTGTCCTGCGTATGTTGGATCAGAACAGGCGCCACTGAACAGCACCGAAGTGACTCAGCAGCAGTGCAGTGTCTCCTCCGGTGGGTTGCCTCTTGACGACTTGACACTGACTGCTTCCTGTGGATTGTCGGTGTACGTTCTATGGCAGGGCTGACTGGGCTGTGGCAGTGCACGGGGTGTCGGAATGAGCGCGTGGGTGCAATGCCACTGAGGTGGCACAGAAGATGGGACAGCAAAAAAACAACAAAAAACAAACAAAAAAACTTTCAACGCCATCGAGACTGAAAGATAAAAATGGGAGGGTGTTCATACGCTGGAACAGCCAGAATGTGCTGTTCCCACACAGTGACCTCTAAACTTAACTGTTATGGCTCAAACTATTGTGTAGCTCCTCTCATCTGTGCCATCTCTCCTCTCATCTGTTCCATCTGACCTCACTGTCTGTCACCTGACGGAAAGAACTTTTTTTTCTTTACATTAATGATAATCTCTGTCAAAGATACGAATCGGTGCAAAGACTGCGTGCGTCATCAGGTATGAGACGTTAAAGGCTTGTCCTATGATTGTCGTTTCCGTGGAAACGACGAAAGATTAAGCCGATGTTCATTTCTTTCAACAGCCCGCATCTTGCAGTTTCCACAACGGGAATGCTAAATGGCGCTTTTACCGGATTCCTCTTCTGCCTTCCAGCACTGTCTGCCTAAAATAGATTCTGATAGCGTTCCCAACCCCACCCTTACCTCCTTTGCCTCCCCAACCGCCACCCCACCCCCATCACACACACACACACGTACGCACGCACGCACGCACGCACGCACGCACGCACGCACGCACGCACGCACGCACGCACACACACACACACACACACACACTCCATTTCTCAGGAATTCGTGTACAAATGAGCTCAGAATATATAAACAGTCAACATTTCTCTTTTTCTCTTTCTTTTCTTTTTGATTCTTTTCTTTACGTTTATGTTTATAATATTTTCATATTACGCACCATGATCAAGTACTTGCTGTATCGCAGCCAGTGTATTTGTATATCAATAGCCATGTATTGCACGTCCATAAGCTTTAGCTTGTTGTGCTAAAATACATTATGTTTCGCTGCAAATGTAAACCATGTTTGAATAAAACTTGTTTAAACCAACATTGCGGAAGAGAGTAGCTTTTGCTCCAACCGCAAAACAGGTTCATGCACGCACTGTAAACTCGTTACCTTGAAAAAAAAAAAAAAAAAAAACCCGAAGGTGTGCATTTCACTGTTGCAAGCAGCGTGAATCCGGAGTTATGGGCACGGTCTTACCATCTGGCCACAGAAGCAAACATTTCCTCTTGGCTGTCTTCCGTGTTTTCAGTGTACATTTCACACTAAAGAAAAAACTTTTTTTTAGCACCTGGCTTTGGCAGCGCAGCCACATTCGGTTTATGTGTTACACCACATAGTTAACGACAAATACGAGTATGTGCCGAAAATGTACAGAATAGGAAACTGTAAAAATTTGGACTAACCGTTCACTTAGGGTACCGTGGTGCAGATGAAGCCCCCCTCCCCCCCCCCACCTCTGTCTGTCTGTCTGTCTGTCTATCAGCCTGTCTGTCTGTCTCTGTCTGTCAGTCTGTCTGTCCGACTCTGTCTCCGTCTGTCTGTCTGACTCTGTCCCTGTTTGTCAGTTGTTTGTCTGTCTGTCTATCAGCCTGTCTGTCTGTCTCTGTTTGTCAGTCTGTCTGTCTGTTTGTCCGACTCTGTCTCCGTCTGTCTGTCTGACTGTCCCTGTTTGTCAGTTGTCTGTCTGTCTGTCTGTCTGTCTCTCTCTCTGTCTCTCTCTCTCTCTCTCTCTCTCTCTCTCTCTCTCTCTCCGCGCACGTTAACACTATTTTTGTCTGCTTGGCAGCCATCCGAAAGGAATTATGAGCTGTGCGGACCTCATCGACCGAGCTGCCGCGCCATGTCTTTCCATTCTGTAGCCATTTTAAAAGGAATTATGAGCTGTGAAGACCTCATCGATCAGGCTCTCTCTTCGCTTCTGGCTCCTTCATCCGGCCAGACAATACCACTCAAAGCCAGTTTCATTCAGTTTCAAACGTCCACCACACCCAGAAAAGTTCACACGACAGACGGAGGGTGACCGTCTAAAGAACAGTGACGGGGCAGGGGACCGGTCTGTCACCACACCCGACCACCAGAACCACATCACGTTCATACGAGCAGCGAAACTGCCCGGTGTTTAGACTGAGAGGTGCCAGTGGGATCCGAACTCAAAAACATGTTTCGCATGGGTGTCGTGCCACTGAGCCAAGCAGGCACCACATGTCAAGGGCTCTTGCCACGCCGCCGCAGTGAAATGCTGATAAAAATTACAACAACAAAAAACCCGCTCCTTCCCATAGCAGGGGTTTCAAGGACTCCGCGTCGCTCTCCGCTTGGGGCCGATGGGACAGGCAGGCTCCTGAGGAATGAAGCCACAGTGAAGAGGTCGAGCCCAAGTGGTGGTGGTGTGGGGGGGGGGGGGGGGGATAGAAATGGTATTATTTTCTGGCCGAAGTGGACAGACCCTCATCCACATATCCTGGCCACTCAGATGCAAGATTATTTTTTCCTTTGTCTGGTTTGTTTTGCTTTTCAAAGGTTCTTTTCTGTTGAAATTTCACAGCATAAAAGAGAACACACGCGTGTTCGTATCATAACACTTTGTCATCATAGAGTAGTCAATCATACATTGTATGTATCTACATCATATAGTTATACTCATCCACACACATATTATTTATTACACATATAGCACTTTGCAAGAACACAGTGTTTATAAACAAGATCCACCGCGTAAAGTGTCACATGAAATCCCGCTTTCAGACGTGTGGCGAAGTCTTATCGGGACAACCAGTCCAAAACGAGTGAGGGTGTTGAGAAGAGTACGCAACTGCGCTCACTTTGGTTTAACGATGCAACTCTCTTTCCCAAATCAAAACGCGCTCTTTCCGTTTAGGCTGTGGGAACAATACGAGCATTACCGTCGTGGCACCCGAATAGGATTGCGTAACTTCACCACCGTAACAGATTTCTCTACATGAAATTAGCGCTGCTCTCCTCGGGTACAGCACACCGCCGCTGCACAGGCCCTTTCTGTGTATTTTCCGCTCAGCTGTCCAAGTGGATGTTTTTACAGAATTCTGACAGGAACAAATACCTTCTGCTTGTTGTTAGGTTCTTTAAGTGTGCCAAAGACGTGCTGCACACGGGGTTGGGGTGACATATAGATCTAAAGACTGGCACAAAAGACTACTGGAAAGGTGCAGAATGGAAAAATAAATCACTGTGCGAGACTCGAGCTACAGACACACACATACAAGCGCACATGCGCACGCACCCGCATTAACGCAAGAGCGCGCATTACAAGCGCTCTCTCTTCTTCCCTCCCCCCCTCTCTCTCTCTCTCTCTCTCTCTCTCTCTCTCTCTCTCTCTCTCTCTCTCTTCAAAATTCTGACCTGTTCAAGAGTGCCCGATCCCCCCCCACACTACAGGCAACTTTCATTAATATTGTTGTTGATCTCGGATACATAAGTCTGTCCCAACAACCGACGAAAGTGTCCACGTGTGCGGAGGCGATAAAGGACCTTTTTGACTCACTAGACATTCGCACCTATTCATCAAGTCCAGCGCTCGCCTTCAACTGGACCCAGCCAAAGGGTAGTTCAGCCAAACATGTCTGTGACAGCTCTGGACAAGAAGCCTGAAACCGTATCGATGTTATCTGGGCATGACAACTTCGAAATAAGGCTTTGATTAATAACGATCGGCAATATGATTAGAACTCCTCGTTCTTCGCCGGGGTGGGGTGGAGAGGGGGGGGGGGGGGGGGGGGGGGGTCCGGACTGTTGCGAGGATGGAAGGGGGGGGGGGAAGTTGCAAGATACGAGATGAGCAAAAAACACTGCGATGGGGTACACTTGATGCCTTCCACTTCCGTTCCCTCGTCCCCCTCTCCTTCCGGTCCCTAGTTGGCGAGAAATGAGAATTTTGATTAAAATGCATCTTCATTGTGCGCGATCATGCGACAAGTTGATCATCCTGTCCACGGTAACGGCAAAGTGATTTTGTTTCACTGAAAAACAAACAAACGAAACATTTTATCTTCTGCAGTGAATGCATGATACATGTTGTTGTTGTTTTTCTCAACAGGAAATGCAGTCGAAGCCGGATAAGTCGACATGCCTGGATTTGTTTTTCCCTGACGACTTACCCAGCTTTCAACTTATCCGACACGCGGGAGTTGTCAACATTTTGTGAATTTTATGTCGATTTGTCCGACCGTCAACCTTTTCGTTCATTTCATCTTCAACTCTACCCCCTCCCCCCTGTTTTCTACCCTTCCTCCCTCGAAAAAAGATTAAACGTTATCATTTTTATAACGTACCAACAACAAAAACATGATGTTTGCTACACAATGCCATCCGCGGGGCATTTGAAACATCTGACAGACCTAAACGTAGACCCTTCTGTTTGTTCCTTTCTTTGTTTTAAACGATTTTTCAAAATCCATTTTGAGAGTTGACTTCATCGGGGGTTGACAGCCCTGATAGGGCCCTTTGTGGTCGGCTAGACTATAAGCAACATGCTCTCTCTCTCTCTCTCTCTCTCTCCCATCTCTCTCTCTCTCTCTCTCTCTCTCTCTCTCTCTCTCTCTCTCCTCTCTCTCTCTCTCTCTGTTTCGTAGTAGTGCACACAAGAGTGGGAAAAACTGAACCGGTCTAGTCTGATTTTCATAGCGTTTCACTGAAGCAAAACATTAAAAATCTGGAATACGTGGGTATGGTTAGTGAGCACGATACCGCACTTGTTAAAGTCTCTCTCATTAAATGTCTGAAGTGGAAATGGTGACACTAAAGACCGGTACTGGCGAAAGACGAGAGCGCTGACCGAAGGAGTTGACATCCCCCCACCTCCCTCCGCCGCCGACACACACAAACTGTCTTCCAGCGGGGACTTTGACTCTCCTTTCTGCACGTTTTGCAAGGTAAATGACAATACCAAAAGGAAGTACACAACTTCTACTCAGACGTTCATTCACTAAACATCTAAACTCCCCTTAACATGGAATTTTGATATTCTGAAACCAATTTATGTACGGACCGTCCCACAGTCGAAACAGATACATATCAAATTTAAGCTAAACCCATCCATAAAGACCAGAGAGAGAGAGAGAGAGAGAGAGAGAGAGAGAGAGAGATAGACGGAGGAGGGAGAGAGAGAAAAATAGAGAGAGAGAGAGAGCGCGCACACGCACGCACGCACGCACGCACGCACGCACGCACGCACGCACGCACGCACGCACGCACACACACACCACACACACACACACACACACACACACACGAGGAAGTCAGCAGAGTGAATACTATGCCCCTCATCCCCACCTATTTCACTCCAAAGGTCTGTCAGAAAACAATTAATCCAACACGCTCGCCTTGTGACAGGGGTGTAACCGCTTAAAAAGGAAACGCTCGCTTGTGACAGGGGTGTAACCGCTTAAAAAGGAAACGCTCGCCTTGTGACAGGGGTGTAACCGCTTAAAAAGGAAACGAACAGAAAGCAAGCATGGCAGGAAGGACGGAAAGAAAGTCAGTTACTAAAAATAGGAAGAAAAGAAAAGAAAAGAAAGAAACCCAAAGTGTCACGCGCCGCATGTTTTCTTCCAACTGTCATGTTCAAGGCCCGTTTTTGTCCAGAGGGAAGAATTTGTGTAGGGGGTTAGTTTTGTTAAAATGTAACCTTAAGCAGAGTGTCTTGTGTCTTAAAAAAAAACCAACTGAGTTTTATTTTAGCTTTTAAACTCTCTGCAACCACCTTCCATCCTGCATTGTCATGTGTTTTCCGTGTGGACTCGGGTTGCACGTGTGGTTAAACGTGGGCTGAGTGAGCCTCCTCTCACCTGCGAATGATTTTTTTGAGAAGCCGAAATGTTGGGGAGAGTGGGAGGAAAATAACTTCCATCAACAGATTAGTCTGTGACTGTTTTAACACCACATATTTAAAACGACAATACGAGTATGTGCCGAAAATGTACAGAATAGGAAACTGTAAAAATTTGGACTAACCGTTCACTTGGGGGTACCGTGGTGCAGATGAAGCCCCCCTCCCCCCCCCCACCTCTGTCTGTCTGTCTGTCTGTCTATCAGCCTGTCTGTCTGTCTCTGTCTGTCAGTCGGTCTGTCCGACTCTGTCTCCGTCTGTCTGTCTGACTCTGTCCCTGTTTGTCAGTTGTTTGTCTGTCTGTCTATCAGCCTGTCTTCTGTCTCTGTTTGGTCAGTCTGTCTGTCTGTTTGTCCGACTCTGTCTCCGTCTGTCTGTCTGACTGTCCCTGTTTGTCAGTTGTCTGTCTGTCTGTCTGTCTGTCTCTCTCTCTGTCTCTCTCTCTCTCTCTCTCTCTCTCTCTCTCTCTCTCTCCCGCGCACGTTAACACTATTTTTGTCTGCTTGGCAGCCATCCGAAAGGAATTATGAGCTGTGCGGACCTCATCGCCCGGCTGCCGCGCCATGTCTTTCCTTCTGTAGCCTTTAAAAGGAATTATGAGCTGTGAAGACCTAAACGATCAGGCTCTCTCTTCGCTTCTGGCTCCTTCATCCGGCCAGACAATACCACTCAAAGCCAGTTTCATTCAGTTTCAACGTCCACCACACCCAGAAAAGTTCACACACAGACGGAGGGTGACCGTCTAAAGAACAGTGACGGGGCAGGGGACCGGTCTGTCACCACCCGACCACCAGAACCACATCACGTTCATACGAGCAGCGAAACTCCCCGGTGTTTAGACTGAGAGGTGCCAGTGGGATCCGAACTCAAAAAACAGTTTCGCATGGGTGTCGTGCCACTGAGCCAAGCAGGCACCACATGTCAAGGGCTCTTGCCAGGGCCGCCGCAGTGAATGCTGATAAAATTACAACAACAAAAAACCCGCTCCTTCCCATAGCAGGGGTTCAAGGACTCCGCGCGCTCGCTCCGCTTGGGGGCCGATGGGACAGGCAGGTTTCCTGAGGAAATGAAGCCACAGTGAAGGGGTTCGAGCCCAAGTGTGGTGGTGGGGGGGGGGGGGGGGGGGGATAGAAATGGTATTATTTTCTGGCCGAAGTGGACAGACCCTCACCCACATATCCTGGCCACTCAGATGCAAGATTATTTTTTCCCTTTTGTCTGGTTTGTTTTGCTTTTCAAAGGTTCTTTTCTGTTGAAATTTCACAGCATAAAGAGAACACACGCGTGTTCGTATCAAAAACACTTTGTCTCAAGAGTAGTCCAATCATACATGTATGTATTCCCCATCAATTTTGTTATACTCATCCCCACACACTTTTATTATTATTACACATATAGCACTTTGCAAGAACACGTGTTTATAAACAAGATCCACCGCGTAAAGTGTCACATGAAATCCCGCTTTCAGACTTTGTGGCGAAGTCTTATCGGGACAACCAGCCCAAAAACGAGTGAGGGTGTTGAGAAGAGTACGCAACTGCGCTCACTTGGTTTAACGATGCAACTCTTTTTCCCCCAAATCAAAACGCGCTCTTTCCGTTTAGGCTGTGGGAACAATACGAGCTTTTACCGTCGTGGCCCCCCGAATAGGATTGCGAAAACTTCACCACCGTAACAGATTTCTCTACATGAAATTAGCGCTGCTCTCCTCGGGTACAGCACACCGCCGCTGCACGCGCCCTTTCTGTGTATTTCCGCTCAGCTGTCCAAGGGATGTTTTTACAGAATTCTGACAGGAACAAATTTCCTTCTCCCTTGTTGTTAGGTTCTTTAAGTGTGCCAAAGACGTGCTGCACACGGGGTCTGGGGTGCATATAGATCTAAAACTGGCACAAAAAGACTACTGGAAAGGTGCAGAATGGAAAAATAAATCACTGTGCGAGACTCGAGCTACAGACACACACATACACAAGCGCACATGCGCAGCACCCGCATTAAACAAGAGCGCCATTTCAAGCGCTCTCTTTTCTTCCCTCCCCCCCCCCCTCTCTCTCTCTCTCTTCTCTCCCTTCTCTCCTCTCTCTCTCTCTCTTTTCTCAAAATTCGGGACCTGGTTTTCAAGAGTGCCTTCCGATCCCCCCCACACTACAGGCACTTTCATTAATATTTTTGTGATCTCGGATACAGAAGTCCTGTCCAACACCGACGAAAGTTCACGTGTGCGGGGCATAAAGGCCCTTTTGATCACTAGACATTCGCACCTATCATCAAAGCCAGCGCCCCGCCTTCAACTGGACCCAGCCAAAGGTTAGTTCAGCCAATGCTGTGACAGCTCCTGAAAAAAAGCTGAAACCGAAATCGATTTACGGCATGACAACTTCAAAATAAGGCTTTGATTAATAACGATCGCAATATGATTAGAACTCCTCGTTCTTCGCCGGGGTGGGTGGAGGGGGGGGGGGGGGGGGGGGGGGGGTCCGGACTGTTGCGAGGATGGAAGGGGGGGGGAAGTTGCAAGATACGAGATGAGCAAAAACACTGCGATGGGTACACTTGATGCCTTCCATTTCCCGTTCCCTGTCCCCCCTCTCCTTCCGGTCCCTAGTTGGCGAGAATGAGAATTTTGATTAAAATGCATCTTCATTGTGCGCGAATCATGCGACAAGTTGATCATCCTGTCCACGGTAACGGCAAAGTGATTTTTTTCACTAAAAACAAACAAACGAAAACATTTTATCTTCTGCAGTGAATGCATGAACATGTTGTTGTTGTTTTTCTCAACAGGAAATGCAGTCGAAGCCGATAAGTCGACATGCCTGGATTTGTTTTCCCTGACGACTTACCCAGCTTTCAACTTATCCGACACGCGGGAGTTGTCAACTTTTTTTGTGAATTTATGTCGATTTGTCCGACCGTCAACCTTTTCGTTCTTTACATCTTCAACTCTACCCCCTCCCCCTGTTTTTCTACCCTTCCTCCCCTCGAAAAAAGATTAAACGTTATCTTTTTTTATAACGTACCAACAACAAAAACATGATGTTTGCTACACAATGCCATCCGCGGGGCATTTGAAACATCTGACAGACCTAAACGTAGACCCTTTCGTTTGTTCCTTTCTTTGTTTTAAACGATTTTTAAAAATCCATTTTGAGAGTTGACTTCATCGGGGGTGACAGCCCTGATAGGGCCCTTTGTGGTCGGCTAGACTATAAGCAACATGCTCTCTCTCTCTCTCTCTTTTCTCTCCCATCTCCTCTCTCTCTCTCTCTCTCTCTTTTCTCTCTCTCTCTCTCTCCTCTCTCTCTCTCTGTTTCTAGTAGTGCACACAAGAGTGGGAAAAACTGAACCGGTCTAGTCTGATTTTCATAGCGTTTCACTGAAGCAAAACATTAAAAATCTGGAATACGTGGGTATGGTTAGTGAGCACGATACCGCACTTGTTAAAGTCTCTCTCATTAAATGTCGAAGTGGAAATGGTGACACTAAAGACCGGTATTGGCAAAAAGACGAGAGCGTGACCGGAAGGAGTTGACATCTCCCCCACCTCCCTCCGCCGCCGACACACACAAACCTGTCTTCCAGCGGGGACTTCTGACCCCTCCTTTCTGCACGTTTTGAAAGGGTAAATGACAAATCCCAAAAAGGGAAAGTACACAAACTTTACTCAGACGTTATTCACTAAACATCTAAAACTCCCTTAACAGGGAATTTTGATATTCTAAAAACCAATTTATGTACGGACCGTCCCACAGTCGAAACAGATACATATCAAATTTAAGCTAAACCCATCCATAAAGACCAGAGAGAGAGAGAGAAAAGAGAGAGAGGGGGAGAGAGAGATAGACGGAGGGAGGAGAGAGAGAAAATAGAGAGAGAGAAGGAGAGCGCGCACACGCACGCACGCACGCACGCACGCACGCACGCACGAAACGCACCCCACGCACCGCACGCACACACCACACACACACACACACACACACACCACACGAGGAAGTCAGCAGAGTGAATACTATCCCCCTCATCCCACCTATTTCACTCCAAAGGTTTGCAGAAAACAATTAATCCAACACGCTCGCCTTGTGACAGGGGTGTAACCGCTTAAAAAGGAAACGCTCGCCTTTGTGACAGGGGTGTAACCGCTTAAAAAGGAAACGCTCGCCTTGTGACAGGGGTGTACCGCTTAAAAAGGAACGAAACAAAAAGCAAGCATGGCAGGAAGGACGGAAAGAAAGTCAGTTAACTAAAAATAGGAAAGAAAAGAAAAGAAAAGAAAGAAACCCAAAGTGTCACGCGCCCGCATGTTTTTTCCCAACTGTCATGTTCAAGGCCCGTTTTGTCCAGGGGGAAAGAATTTGGTGGGGGGGTTAGTTTTGTTAAATGTAACCTTAAGCAGAGTGTCTTGTGTCTTAAAAAAAAACCAACTGAGTTTTATTTTAGCTTTTAAACTCTCTGCAACCCCCCTTTCCATCCTGCATTGTCAGGGTGTTTTCCGTGGGGACTCGGGTTGCACGTGTGGTTAAACGTGGGCTGAGTGAGCCTCCTCTCACCTGCGAATGAGTTTTTTTAAACCCGAGAGAAGCAGTCGAGTTTGGGGTTTGGGGAGAGTGGGAGGAAAGATAACGTGTCGTGCAAGCCTTATGCATGCAGAGTGTTCTTGTGACTGTATTTTGTGAGGGATCCATTTCCCTCGGGGAGCCACCATCGTTTCGCCTTTGAGGGAAACTGCGTTGCATATTTTTTTTGGAGATCCATATCTCCGGGCTCTTGTCATCAGGTTTTTAACCTTTGGGTTGAACCAAACCATTGTACTCCATAGGAGTGCTGTCGTCTTGTCCAGCTTTTTGTTGTTTTTCCTGTGATCCATATCGCAGTTGTGAATCCCTGATTCACTTAGAGGCAGAAGCCTGTTTTTTTTTTTTAAACTTTTAGGCCCTGACCGGGGATACGAGCCGTGCAGGGCTTACTATTTCCGGCTCCTCAAGGAGTCCCTTTCACAAGTCGAGTTGGTGAGTACATTGCGTAGTTATTTCATATCTGTTTTCTTTTATTTTTTATTTTTTTCCCAAATCTATTTTAAAGAATTGGTTTTCCTCCCAGCTATTACTTTAATTATTTCAATATTTATTTTGTTGTGTTTGAGTATTATTTTCGTTTATCATATTACCTTTTCGTGTATACCAACTTTTAATTATTCATTTATTTTTCTGGGCCATTTTATTTTTCATTTTACAGCAGTGGGGCGGTGTTATCCATTTTCCCTCCAAATATGTAGGTTGCTGTGTTCTGTGTGTTGTCGCGTGCCTGTACCACATTCTGGTCATGTCTTGCCACGTGTTTTGTGTGTTAAGTGTCGTCACTTGTAAATGCGTGTGTTCAGGACTTGGGTTTTTTTTTCTTTACCATTTTTTTTGTCATTTTTGTAAAATATTTAGAGCGCCCCAAGTTTATGTGGCGCTGTTAATGCTTCCGGCCTTTGTTAACAGGAAAGAGTTGCCCCGAGGGGGATGATTCTTTTTTTTTTTTAACTCAAGAGAGCCAACCCGGGGGTGTTGACATAAAGGGTTTTGTGAAGGGTTATTGGAAATATGTATGTAGACAAAATGTCTGAACCGGGGAAATGTATTTAATTCTATTTGAGAACTAAAATTTAGCAAGCGCTCTGCCGGCCTGTCCTTGTTACTCTCTGTAATGGATGTCTGCTTACGGTTTTTGCTTCGCACATGTTTATTGGGAAACCTTCTTTTGTTGTGTTTTTCCAGGACTTCTACACTTCTTCTTAAAGGAACTTGTTCTTGTTCTACTTCGTTTTCCACTTCTGCTCTTCCTCTTGTTGGTTTTCCTCCTTCCCCTCACCAGTGGCTGACCTACCTGTGTGCCGCGGGCTGCTGCCGCTGACCTTGCATCTGTAGCGGGTCTCGCCGCCCTTCCGTTTCTGCTGTTGCCGCCACCGGTACCGCAGCTGCTGCTGCGACCACGGCTTGACCCAACTACCTCCATCTTCTGCTTCGCCCACATCGTCCCTCCCTTTTCCTCTCCCAGTCTTCAGCCCTTCCCCCTCCTCCCCCCCTCTCCGGGGAACCCGAAAGGGAAACCCTCCC
The DNA here is from genome assembly GCA_018398815.1 of Conus ventricosus. Lineage (NCBI taxonomy): Eukaryota > Metazoa > Mollusca > Gastropoda > Neogastropoda > Conidae > Conus > Conus ventricosus. Next base: position 80,454,915 of record CM031597.1, read on the forward strand.
CCCGGGGGTCGGAACGAGGACGCACCTGCTGCCGTGCACCACTTTGGGAGAAGGGACTTTCAGCCTGACCCCTGCATTTTGTGTTGCGCCGGCGATCCCACTCTCTACCACTACAGCTTCGTGGGTCGCTGGTGTCACCGCCTACCTGTTGTGTACAGGTGTTGGACGGCCGCCACACCTGTGTGCCTGACTGGAGTGTATTTCACCTTCACCATCGGACCTTCGTGGTCTCTTTGTGTGTAACTGTTCCCCTTTGGAAGGAAAAAAGGGACGCTATCCCGTCGTGGTGTGCATCCGACGGACAGACGCCCCCTCTCTTCGCTGGGCCCGCACAGGACTGTCACACGGTTGAGGTTTGGGGGGATCGGTCCGTAAGTCGGGCATCCACGTTTTATTGCAGAGATAAAGGACAGGCGTTAAATCAGTTTTGTCAGCAAAAGGCTGTATCATTTATTATAGCTATTTTTGCCTGACATGAATGTTGTGTTGGGCATTCCACATATACTTGCTTTCCAGGGTTGTCGCCGCTGTATGGTGCGTTTTTTTTTTTGTCCCAGGGTTCCAGTTTATCTATGTCGTCAAGTTTAAACCATGCATTTTTTAAATCAATCTTTCTGTGATGAACTGTCCTTCGTCTGTTAGCGTTTAAAAAAAAGTGAAATTAATGTTGGATGTTTGTTACAGCCCTTACAGTTGAACTTCCCATTTATACTACCCCATTCCAAGGGTATTGCCCAAGACGCTCCCCTTTGTTTTGGCCTTGCTTATTTAATGATCTAGTGCTAAAATGTCTCCTTCCGCACCGTAATCCTGTCTCATCCCACAGGTTGTTGCCCTTGATTTCCATCTTGGCAATCCTGGTCCCCTATTTTAATTTTCGAGGGATCATTTTTGGAAAGCATTCCTGTTTTTTTTTTAAGCTTGTTTGCCCCTTCGATTGCATTTTGGGCTCTACCCTACCTCCTGGCCCCACCCAGAACCCGGCCCGGGGGCGTGCATGTTAGTGGAGAGAGATTCGATTATTTTGTGTGTGTGTGTGTGTGCGTGTTTTTGTGGGTGTGTGTGCGTGTGTGTGTTGTGTCCCTTCCATTTATTTACAATCCCTTTTGAAGTTATAAATGTATACCGTCCTTATATATGTATGTAAACATGTTGTGAACATCTGTTTTTTTGTGACAGTAAAGTTTCAGTTTTTTTTTGTACTCGTTTTTTCCGTGTTTGAGTTTGATGTTTGTGTGGTTAGCGCGATTGATTTGGGGATTGAGCATAGCGTTTCCCTTGAACAATTACCACGTGACATCACCCACGTGACAATTATGGGGGCTCGTCCGGGATCGCTGTGACCTTTCTCGACCTTTTGCGCTGCCTGTTGTGTTTGTTTTTTTTTGGCGTAGTGTTTGTGCTTGGGATTGTGTTTACGGAATAAGTGGGAGGTTGGAGGGTTACCCCTAGCGTAGTAGGGGGTAACATTTGGAGGAGGACTAAAACCCCTCTACTGCTGTTTATTCATTATATTGTTCTTTTGTGAAAGTTGTTTAGCTAGGTTATATTCTCTCACAGATCGAGAGTCGCTGACCATGGAAACTTCCCCATCGTTAGTTGGCCTCGTCCTACCGTTGAATCTGTCGCGTCGTGTGACAGGTGTCAGTTTTCTTCCTCTCTTTGGTAATCTAGGACATAAATAGTTTTTTTTGAGGGAAGTTGGTTGTTCGGGGTTTGTTTGGTTCTGTTGTATTGTTAGGAATTGTGTAGTGTACACTTTATGATCGTGAAAAGGGGTTTGCGTTAGGAGTGAATTCATAAATGTGATTTTTGAATGTAGAAAATCTTTTGTGTGCACAGAGATAGCTTAATAAATCGCTCGGCCGTGTTACTGCTCTGAGCGGTTACAGTGTGTGTGCTCTGACACATTGTGGGAAGGACTTTGGTGATACACGAGTGTTTATTTTGTGTGAACAGGACTTAGTGCAGTAGTCCAAGGTTGAGGATCGTTACTGGTTACCATTTCTGTATTTTTATTATTGTTGATGTTTCCGTTCCATGAGTTAGGGCTCCAGGCTATTGTTGATATATTTATTAGCCGGGCGTCCCCACCGTGTGGGTGATTTACTTAGTGCCGGTGAAACCAACAGTGCCTACCGATTGGGTTGTTGCTAGAGTTCACTTTTATTGACTTGGATTATGATTTAGTTTTACCGTGCATTGATCTGACATTGTGTTGGGGTCCATTTGGCTTGCGAGCTACTGTGACCCCGCGCGTGAACAAGCTTTTTGTGTGTATGCCCCGTCGAACGTGTAGTGCAAGGTTAGTACACTGTTCCGGAACTTATCTTTCCGAGAATCAATCGGGTTGCGAAAACCCTGGATACTGATGGGGTAGTGGACTCGATCGTCTCTGCTGCCGCGTCGGTCTGGGAAAAGCTTCTGTGGAGAGCCCCTTTTCCTTCGCCTGCCGGGGGTGTAACGACCACTGTTATAACCACGATTTTCGACGCCGCCCGGGATGGTAACCACGCTGTCGGCCGGTCGTGTACCTCCTTCCTCATTCAGGTTAACTACTCCGACTGAGTCAGTCCGTGAACGTCCACTGTTTCCACATCCTCCAGGGTCTATCCCCCAATACTTTGGACCTCCACCGTACCAACGAACCCCCCTTCGCCCGCCGATCGTGGATATCCTTCCTGACATTAGGGCACCTCTGAGGGCCCCGTGAGGAGGGTGGAGAGAGGGATCATCTTAGGTGGGGATAGAGAGGGAAAGGGTTTAGAGGGGAATGGAGAGAGAGGAGCAGAGGCCAAGAATGGGAGAGAGAGTTGAGATAGCAGAGAGGGAAGAGAGAGAAGCCCGAGAAGAAGCTAGGGAGAGGCGTGAAGGGCACGTAGGGAGAGGTGAGAGAGAGGAAACTGAGAGGCGTGAGGAGGCACGTAGGAAGGCTGAGAGAGGAAACTGGGAAAAGGGGTGAAGAGGCCGTAGGAGAACCGAGAGAGAGATTAGAAGGGAGGACGTGAAGAGGCTGCTAGTATTAGGCAGGAGGAAAGAGAAGAGAGAGAGAAAGCCAGACAGCAGGAGAGAGAAGAGGCTGAAAGAAGTAGGGCTGAGACCAACAGATCCTGGAGCGAGCCAGGACAGAGCAACTGTCCTCTGTAGCATCAGGACATGAAGTACAAGAGCATGACCTTGGGAGCGAGAGAGGAGCAACCCAGGACGTAAGGGGCATTGGGTTTTTAGCCGCCCGGATCCGCATTCCTTTGTTCCAACCAGGGGAAGACCTAGACGTGTTCCTGGAACAATTCGAGGATTTGGTAGACCCTTTTGGCATGACTGATGGTCCCAAAAAGGGAGTATACCTGAAGTCGAGTCTCCAGGGTATGGCTAAGGAGGCGTTGGTCAACATTCCTTCCCCCAGTTCCATGAGGATCTCAAAGCTGCCCTTCGCAAACGGCTCCACATGACGCCAGAGTCCTACCTTCGCGGTTTAGGACTATGACAAGGGCCGAGAGAAACCTTTTCCCCCAGTTTGGGGGGCGATTAAGGAAGAAAGTTGAATATTGGGTGGATGCCTCGGGATTGCCCATACAGGATGCTGTCCTACTGGAGCAGCTGAGCAAGTAGCGTCTGCAGATTTAAGAATCAAACTGGGAGAAGCCCGTCCTGTGTCGTTCCAAGAGGCAATAACCCTTGCCGAAGCATTTGGCGGACGCCAGGCGTTTTTTTTCATTTGACGTAGACCCCAACAAGAGTCCCAAAACCATCTGACGGACCCCCCCGAGAAAACCTGCTGTTCCGTCATGGAAACTTACAGCGGTCAGGGAACAGGGTCCTCCCAAAGTAATAAGACGGTGTTTTTAGTGTGGATCTACTGACACTTGAGAAATGTGTGCCCCAAGCTGAGAGCAGCCGCTCAATTTGTGAGGCTGGATCAGGAGTCTGTGCACATGGGAGCATCACCCTGTCAGGCAACCCAGTTCCCCACATTCGAAACCGTGGTTCAGGGTGATGTCGTAGATGCCCCTTAGAGATTCTGGCGCATCAGCAATCTTTGTTGACCAGAGTCTGATCCCTGCTGATGCTGAACGAGGACCCACTGTGTGAGGTGTGGGTATTGAGGCAGGATTCAAGTCCAAGCGGCCCACTGCACGATCCGTATGTCAACGCCATACTTTGAGGGCACGGTTTGGGCGATCGGCGTGGACAAGCCAGCATATCCCTTGCTGATAGGTAACGTGGTGAAGTTCGAGGATGGGACAATTCGGGACATCTCCCTGACCTACCTCTTCAAGCCTGTGCAAGGATGGCAACCACTCGTGCCCAACAGAAGCAAGAGCCACTCAAACCGCTATTGGAAACCACTCAAGATGGAGTGCGTGGCGAGTGTGACCCCGACAAGGTGAAGGATCTACAGCAACGTGATCCTACCCTCAATCAGGTGCGAAAAACTTGGAAGCCCCACCGATTCGGCGGGGGGCTGGGCAGACTCTGTTCATCAAGAGGAAAGGCGTTCTCAAGCGAACTTTTTGGGGAAGAACCAGAAGCTCGAACAGTTGGTTGTGCCTCGCACTCTCCGCGACAATGTCCTACGTTGGGGGCACGAAATTTCCCCCCTGGCTGGACATTTAGGGTCAAGAAGACACTCGAGAGGATCAGGCAAGAATTCTACTGGCCTGGCATGGAGAAAGATGTGCGACAGTATTGCCGCTCTTGTGACGTGTGCCAACGAACAACACCCAAAGGCTAAAACACAAGAGTTCCTCTTGGAAAGTGCCACTAGTAAAGAAAGCCATTCTCTAAGGTAGGAGTGGACTTAGTGGGGCCCATCATTCCAGCCTCAGTTCGAGGACATCGGTACATCCTCGTCATGGTGGATTATGCCACGAGATACCCGAAGCAGTTTCTCTGAAGTCCATAGATGCTCCAACTGTCGCCGAAGCACTTTGGGGCATGTGGGACCCGGGGCTGGGAATTCCAGACCAAGTACTTTTCCGACCCAAAGGGACACAATTTATGTCGGAGGTCATGCACGAGGTTTTCCGCTTACTCAACATACATCGGTTGACCACGACTCCCTATCATGCGCAAGCAACGGTCTGGTCGAACGTTTTTAATGCCACACTGAAACAAATGTTGAAGCGACTCTGCCAAGAGCAACCGAAGGAGTGGGATAGAGACATCCCAGGTGGCCTCTTTGCTTACCGTGAAGTGCCACAGGAGAAACCCTGCGTTTTCTCCTTTTGAATGTTGTACGGACGAACGGTAAGGGGGGCCCAAAGTCCGTAATTTAAGAACATGTGGACACAAGAGAAACCGGAGGAGGAAAAACAGACAGAAGTCGCATATGTGCTTGCTTGAGGAAAAGGTTGCAGAGACCTGCGAACTGGCTGCATCTCATCCTCAAGCGAGCTCAGGAGAGGGATAAACGGATCTTTGATAAGAAGGCTCGTGAACGGTGGTTCGAACCGGGAGATGAGGTGCTCCTTCTCCTTCCGTCCATGCATAACAAGCTCCAGTTAGCCTGCAAGGACAATGTAGAGGCTGATTTTCTTAGTAGGATGGAGACGTAGGGCTGTTTCCTGTTCTTCGGTGCTGACCGGAGATTCTCTGAACTGCGTGTATCATGGACCCTGATTTGTGGTGGTTGTTTTTTTTCTACTTTGCAATGACCTTTGAACATGGGACAGGTTGGGGAGCTGGTACCTCATTAGTACCGAGCTTTTTAGGTGGGGGGGGTGTCACGCGCCGGGAGTTTTCTTCCAACTGTCATGTTCAAGGCCCGTTTGTCCAGAGGGAAGAATTTGTGTAGGGGGTTAGTTTTGTTAAAATGTAACCTTAAGCAGAGTGTCTTGTGTCTTAAAAAAAAAACCCAAATGAGTTTATTTTAGCTTTTAAACTCTCTGCAACCCACCTTCCATCCTGCATTGTCATGTGTTTTCCGTGTGGAAATCGGGTTGCACGTGGGGGTTAAACGTGGGCTGAGTGAGCCTCCTCCACCTGCGAATGAGTTTTTTTTAAACCGAGAGAAGCAGTCGAGATTGGGTTGGGAGAGTGGGAGGAAAGATAACGTGTCGTGCAAGCCTTATGCATGCAGAGTGTTCTTGTGACTGTATTTTGTGAGGGATCCATATCCCTCGGGGAGCACCATCGTTTCGCCTTTGAGGGAAACTGCGTTGCATATTTTTTTTTGGAGATCCATATCTCCGGGGTCTTGTCATCAGGTTTTTACCTTTGGTTGAACCAAACCATTGTACTCCATAGGAGTGCTGTCGTCTTTTTCCAGCTTTTTGTTGTATTCCCGTGATCCATATCGCAGTTGTGAATCCCTGATTCACTTAGAGGCAGAGCCTGTTTTTTTTTTCTAAAAATTTTAGGCCTGACCGGGGATACGAGCCGTGCAGGGCTTACTATTCCGGCTCCTCAAAGGAGTCCCTTTCACAAGTCGAGTTGGTGAGTACATTGCGTAGTTAGTTCATATCTGTTTTCTTTATTATTTATTTATTTCCAAATCTAATTTTAAAGAATTGGTTTTCCTCCCAGCTATTACTTTAATTATTTCAATATTTATTTTGTTTGTGTTTGAGTATTATTTTCGTTTATCATATTAAACCCTTTTTGTGTATACCAACTTTTAATTATTCATTTACTTCTAGGCCATTTTATTTTTCATTTTACAGCAGTAGGGCGTGTTATCCATTTTCCCCTCCAAATATGTAGTGTTGCTGTGTTCTGTGTGTTGTCGCGTGCCTGTACCACATTCCTGGTCCCTGTCTTGCCCACGTGTTTTGTGTGTTAAGTGTCGTCACTTGTAAATGGCGTGTGTTCAGGACTTGGGTTTTTTTTTTCTTTACCATTTTGTTGTCATTTTTGTAAATATTTAGAGCGCCCACAAGTTTTTTGTGGCGCTGTTAATGCTTCCGGCCTTTTTTAACAGGAAAGAGTTGTCCCGAGGGGGGTGATTTTGTTTTTTTTTAACTCAAGAGAGCCAACCCGGGGTGTTTGACATAAACGGTTGTGAACGTTTATTGGAATATGTATGTAGACAAAATGTCTGAACCGGGGAAATGTATTTAATTCTATTTGAGAACTGAAATTAGCAAGCGCTCTGCCCTGCCTGTCCTTGTACTCTCTGTAATGGATGTCTGCTTACGGGTTTTTGCTTCGCACATGTTTATTGGGAAACCTTCTTTTTGTGTTTTCCAGGACTTCTACACTTCTTCTTAAGGAACTTGTTCTTGTTTCCCACTTCGTCTTTTCCCCTTCTGCTTCTTCTCTTGTTGGTTTTCCTCCTTCCCCCACCAGTGGCTGACCTCTGTGTGCCGCTGCTGCTGCCGCTGACCTTGCATCTGTAGCGGGTCTCGCCGCCCTTCCGGTTTCTGCTGTTGCCGCCACCGGTACGCCCGTTGCTGCTGCCCCACACGGCTTGACCCAACTACCTCCATCTTCTGCTTCGCCACATCGTCCCTCCCCTTTCCTCTCCCAGTCTTCAAACCCTTCCCCCTCCTCGCCCCTCTCCTGGGAACCCGCAAGGGGCTCCTCGCCCCGGGTCGGGAAAGAGGACGCACCTGCTGCCGGGCACCATCTTTGGGAGAGAGGACTTTCAGCCTGACCCCTGCATTTTGTGTTGCGCCGGCGATCCCACTCTCTACCACTACAGCTTCGTGGGTCGCTGGGTGTCACCGCCTACCTGTTGTGTACAGGTGTTGGACGGCCGCCACACCGTGTGCCTGACTGGAGTGTATTTCACCTTCACCATCGGACCTTCGTGGTCTCTTTGTGTGTAACTGTATCTCCTTGGAAGGAGAAAGGACGCTATCCCGTCGTGGTGTGCATCCGACGGACAGACGCGCCCTCTCTTCGCTGGCCCGCACAGGACTGTCACACGGTTGAGGCTTTGGGGGGATCGGTCCGTAAGTCTTTGGGAAACCACGTTTTATTGCAGAGATAAGGACAGGCGTTAAATCAGTTTTGTCAGCAGAGCGCTGTATCATTCTATTATAGCTATGTTTGCCTGACATGAATGTTGTGTTGGGCATTTCCACATATACTGCTTTCCAGGGTTGTCGCCGCTGTATGGGGCGTTTTTTTTTTCCCGTGCAGGGTTCCCAGTTTATCTATGTCGTCAAGTTTAACCATGCATTGTTTATCAATCTTTCTGTGATGAACTGTCCTTCGTCTTTAGCGTTTAAAAAAAAGTGAAATTAATGTTGGATGTTTGTTAAAAAACCCTTAGCAGTTGAACTTCCCCAGTAAAACTACCCCCTTCCAAGGGTATTGCCCAAGACGCTCCCTTTGTTTTGGCCTTGCTTATTTAATGATCTAGTGCTAAAATGTCTCCTTCCGCACCCTAATCCTGTCTCATCCCACAGGTTGTTGTCCTTGATTTCCATCTTGGCAATCCTAGTCATCCCTATTTTAATTTTTGAGGGATCAGTTTTTGGCAAGCATTCCTGTTTTTTTTTTAAGCTTGCTTGCCCTTCGATTTGCATTTTGGCTCTACCCTACCTCCCGGCCCCACCCAGAATCCGGCCGGGGCGTGCATGTTAGTGGAGAGAGATTCGATTATTTTGTGTGTGTGTGTGTGTGCGTGTGTGGTTTTGCGTGTGTGTTTTGGGTGTGTGTGCGTGTGGGGTGTGTGTGTCCCTTCCATTTATTTACATCCCTTTGAAGTTATAAATGTATACCCGTCCTTATATATGTATGTAAACATGTTGTGAACATCTGTTTTTTTGTGACAGTAAAGTTTCAGTTTTTTTTTGTACTCGTATTTCCGTGTTTGAGTTTGATGTTTGTGTGGTTAGCGCGATTGAGTTGGGATTGAGCATAGCGTTTCCCTTGAACAATTACCACGTGACATCACCCACGTGACACAAAGAAAGAACTGAAAACAAACGATCTACCGAAACTTCACACAAATGACAAGCTTTGAAGTATAAAATGAAGTTTACGATCTTAAATGTCGAGTTCCATTGCCGTTTTCCTTTTAACCCAGATGTTCACAGCCGGTAATCTAGCGAGAGTGTAGTAGTAATGTATACTGGATTCATATGTATGTCGACTAGTCCGGATGCGTGGACTTAACGCGAATGTCGACTTATCTGGGGGAAAAAATCATAAGAAAGAAAGACTTTGGATGAGAAAAAAAAAAACCCTATCCGACTTGACCAGATGTGGACTTATCCAGCGTCGACTTTTCCAAACCCCGAAATGTGTTTCACATAACAAAATGATGTCACGACAAAGCAAGCTAAGTTTCTCAATTGGTATCGTCATATACCCCATTCAGCAGAAAAAACAACAAACAAACAAAAAAAAACAAAGAAAGAATTCCCCATCAGCCGAAGCAGACTGAAGGCAGGGTCGATAAAAAAAAGAGAAGAAATCACCGGAAACAATTATATAATTATATAATCATCTGTCAACCAGTTCCTCTACACCTGATCCATGTAACATTCACCATCAGAACATTACAGTCACGAAAACGGCAGAACAGCCGAGCAAGGGGAGGAGGGAAGGGCAAATGGAGCAGGAGGAAGAAGAGAAGGCCAGTCTCCTCCCAGAAAAAGGCCAGCACGGAATCCCCCAAAATGAAGACGCGGACTACCCAGACCAGCTTCAGCAGTAGCAGCAGCAGTAGAAGCAATAGTAACAGCTTCACCATCATCATCATCGTCATCATCATCATCATCATCAGCAGCAGCAAAGGACAGGCCCAGATGCAGGTAACAGCCTGCCTAAGCCCTACAACATCCCGACATGACATTTCTCAAAGCTGGGGGGATTTGCGCCGGCGCCAACCACAATAATTTATGGACGGCCTTTCTCTCTCGCCTCCCTTCTTCTGCTGGTGAGCTTCCCTGGTTTATTCTACCGTAAGACAAGAACAAGAAAACTTCAAGAAAGGAGGGTCGGAAAGGAAAAAAGGAAGAAAAAGGGAGAGAAACTGAAAACTATGGAAAAAAAATCATGAAGATGATGAGAAATATTGATTGCGTGCGTACACGCAAAATCACACGCACGCACGCACGCACGCACGTGCGCGCACACGTAATTGCCCTCTTCCCCACCCCTTGAAACGAACTTTCCATTTTCATAAAACGCATGTCGCCACGGCATAATTACAATACATTCATCTGCAGCCGTTATTAACATAACAATCATCTCAGTTTAAGCACAACAGCTTAAGTTTAAATTTCAGTGAGAAAGTAACGTAAGATATTTGGTAGGCATTAGTCATGTCAGAGTGGCACAGAATATGCTAAATGTGCATGAGTTTTCATATAAAAGAGAGGGGAAAAAACCTAAATAAGAAAAACCAAACGAAACCCACAACGATAACTAACCAACCAAAACACAAGAAACCAGCAATGAAAGATTTTTTAAAATTTCTGCCCCATGGTATATCACAGATTATTGGTGACTAAAACTCTTGAATTTTAGCATCCTAGAAATCTGATGACAGGGTGTTATAATCGATGTCAACATATGGTTTGTTATATATGTACGGTTTTAATAAACCTGCAGCAGCATAAATTAGGCCAATTATAAGTCTGCTTGCAGTGTGTGGTCGACATTAATGATTATGCACAAAAGCCATTTAGTATGTATGTAATGAATAAGGTAACCATGTTTTTTTCACCGTGTTATTATAAATGATTTCCAGCAAGTTAATACGCTCGTCCGTTGTGTATCTGTATAGTTCATTTACAAATGACGGTAATTAAAGCTTTACATGATTAATTCTACATTATGACTAAAAGAAAAAAAAAGCTTCCCCAATACCAACGAAATCAATTTTGTCTGTTCTGGTTATGTCGTCAATTCTAACAGGATTTGTTCAACATTACACGAGGAATATTCGTAAGAATTTTTTTCGAAACATCTCCTGATTCGATCCAGAATTTTCTTTTAGAATTGGTGCAAGACTACAAGTAGTGATTCAGTTGTATCTTTGAATATCACATTAGTTGCATTGGTGATTATCAATGAACCATTTTAAAAAATTCAGGTGACATTCTAAACTAAAACACTGCGGACATTTTTCAATAAATACCTTTTGAGTTTTGTTTCTTTCATCTTCCTTATATTCTTTACACATATCTGCTCTGAGCGACACCACTACACACACACACACACACACACACCACACACACGGAGGAAGAGGGAGAGAGAGAGAAAGAGAGTGAGAGAGAGGGAGAGAAAGAAAAGAGAGAGAGGAGGAGGGGGGGGGGGGGGGGGGGGCAGAGACAGATGGCGACAGAGACAAAGGGGCAGACAGTCAGACAGACAAAAATGGATTGGGGAAAAAGGCAGAGGAAACGAAAAGGGTGGAGAGAGAGAGAGAGAGAGAGAGAGAGAAGAGGAGAGAGAGAGCGAGAGAGAGAGAGAGGGGGGGAGGGAGATAAGGGAAGGGAAGAAGGAAGAAGATGGTGGTGGAGATGATAATGGTGATGAGAATGAGGATGATGATGATGATAATGATGATGATAATGAAATATGGAGGAAAAAAAACCCCCAAAACCCGAAAGCAATAAGAAACAGGCAAACAAATCCAACTTACGAACAACAAGACAGGAAACACAGAAAGAAAGACAGAAAGAAAGACAGAAAGAAACACAGAAAGAAACACAGAAAGAAAGAAAGAAAGTAAAAGACCAAACGAAAGAGCAGAGAAACGAGGTATAGGTTCCTTAACAAACAGAAAAGAATCTGCTATCGGCTATGACAGTAAAGATGGGGTAGGATGAAAGAATGGGAGGGGGGGGGGGGGGAGGAGATGGGGGGGGGGGGGGGGGGGGAGGCGGGAAGGAGAGGAGGGGGAGGATGCAATTTATGTTTCTGGCAGGTCCGATTCATTTTTAATGACCGTCCCCATGCCAGTCCAGGGAAGTGATTAAGAAACAAAGAAAGCTGGAAAACCTGCGCACGGCTGAGCTGGCATGATGTTCGATCACATTCCCGGCAGTATCTGGACGCCACGATTAAAAAAGTTTCAATCATATCATCAAAGACGACATTCAAAGACATACA